>CM070590.1:18221127-18774546 GCA_036346355.1 Rhipidocladum racemiflorum
AGATGTGCCTACATCCGGAGATGGTGAATCGGCTCCCATCGGCCGGAGCGGACTCGCAACCTCAGGGCGAAACATGGCCCATGGCGGAAGGAGAACCCATCAGGCCGAAGGTAGCTGCACCCCAAGTGGCACGCCCGAGTGAGCAGAGAGTCCTACACACCGCTACTCCCGGGCGACCGCAAGTCCCGAGGGACCCTCGCCCGGCCCAGCGAAGTCATACTAGGGGAAAGAGTTTACACTCTGCTCACACTGGGCGCCCCCCCTCCTCTCCTGGCTACTGTGCCCCAGCGTCCAGGGGGCCGGGGGCAGAGTCCCTGGATTCACGGCCTGCTCGGACCGCGCATCGACGAGGATACTCCCCTTCTCCTGAACGCAGATGCCGTCCACGCCCTCGGGACTTCGGCTCCTCCAGTTCAGAAACTTCCTATCGTCGCCACCACCGCCATGCAAGAACGCCTTCCCCTGTGGGCGTGGCCGCAGAAGCGACCCCGGGACCGGAAACCCTCTCGCTCGAGACATATCCGAAACACCGTTCCGGCACAAGTTCCACCAGCCCAACATTGGCCCATACGACGGGGATTCAGATCCCATGCAATTCATCGAAGTCTACGCCACGTCTATCCGTGCCGGGGGAGGCGGGGAGGCTGAGATGTGCAATTTGCCTCCCGCTCTTCCTCTCGGGGACTGCCCGATCATGGTTCTTCAACCAAAAAAGGGGCTCTATCCACTCTTGGGCTCAACTACGCGAAGAGTTCAATGCAAACTTTCAAGGAAGTTACAAACGTCCCTTGCTTCCCAACCAACTCTTTACCGTCAAGCAGCGGAAAAACGAGTCCACTCGGGACTTTCTCAAACGCTTCTCCCGAGTGCGGAGCCAGGTGGCAGACGCCCCCGGACTCCACGGTCATCAATGCGTGCAAAGAAGGGCTACTCCCGGGAGAGATGAATCGAGCGCTTGGGAGAGATCCCCCAAGCACGACCCAATAACTCTTCGAGATCGTGGAGAAGTATGCCCGAGGGGAGGAGGATGACCTAGCCAAAAAAGGTCTCCTTCCACAAGCTGGAGGCAACTCCCCTGGAAGGGTGCTGAAAGGGTCCTCCGGGAGGAGCAAAGACCGGAGGGACCGCTCCAAGGGGGTCACGACTCCAAGGTCCTCGCTGTGGCCGATGCTCCACCTCAGGGGGATGGTTCTTCCAAAGGACCAAAGAAGGGTCCCAAACCCAAGGATCCTCGTGCCCGAGACAAGGGTCCTGGCGAGAAGAAGGGCAACCAAGACCAAGGGGAGGGTCGTTGGTGTGCCTACCACAAGATGGGCGGGCACGATACAAACGAGTGCCGTCAATACGTCGCCGAGGTGGCGAAACTCCTTGAAAGGGGGCCTAAGCCACGCCACAGATCACCGCCCCGGCCTGCCGCCGCGGAGGCCATGCCTCTCCAAGCAAATCATCCCGCGCCCGCGTTGCCCCTGATGGACCTCCCCCGGGAGGCCCCCTGCAGGGTGGCGAACGAGAGCTTCCCTTCCAAGCGCCGCAAAGACAGGTGAATGTCATAATGGGGGGCTCAGCCTATGGGCATGAATCTAAGCGACAAAGAAAGGAATATGCACGGGAAGTCAACGTGGTGGGGGTGGCCCTCCGAAGCGTCCCACCCAAGTGGGCCAACATCCCTTTGAGCTTCACGGCCGAGGATGCGAAAGATGTGAGGTTCCCCCATGATGATGCCCTCCTGGTGTCCGCCACGATATCCAATTGCGGAGTCTCTCATATACTCGTTGATGGGGGAAGCTCCGCGGACATACTTTATCTTCGAGCGCTTAAGGAGTTGTGGGAGTCACGGGGGGGCTACCACCCCGGCATTCTACTCCCGTTTGACCGCCCCCTAACAGGCTTCGTCCCGGGAAAGTCTATCCAACCTCTGGGAAGGGTTGAGCTCCTCGTAACCTTCGGATTACGGGAGAACCATCGCATGGAGGCGGTCAGATTTGACGTTGTTGACGTCGAGTCACCGTTCAACGTCATCATGAGAAGGGTGACTCTCAATCGCTTATGTGCAGCAGTCCATCAAAATTACCTATGCCTCAAAATACCGGGGCCTCGCGGAGTTATCACCGTGAGTGGCGACCAAAACTTGGCGTGACGCCTCTATCACAAGGAGACCACCCACTTTGATGAAGTCAATCTCCTCGAAGTGGGAGGTTCAAAAGAGACTGCGTCCCCCTTACCCCAAGGGGAGGTCACGAGAGATGAGCCCCCTCGGGCGAAGTGCTCCTCGAAGCCTCGTCCCGAAGGAGGGCTAAGTGATACGCGTCTCCTCGGCCCGAACGATGAGCGCTTCGTCCGGGTCGGGGTTCAACTCTCAGAGTTGGCGAGAGAGGAACTCCTCGAGTTCCTGAGGACCAATGCGGACGCAGTTTGATGCCTCCTCCTTCAAGGACTTCTATGACTCCATCGCCACAACGCTTTGCTTCGCCTCGGTGGCTCACCCAAAGTCTAACGAGGCCGTGGAAAGGGTCGATGGCATGATCCTCCAGGGTATCCGTCGAAGACTCGAAAAGAGCATGCTCAAGAAGGGGCTATGGGCAGAAGAGCTCCTCAAAGTGCTTTGGGGGATGCGCACCACTCCCAGTCGCTCCTCAGGGCGGACGCCTTTCTCGCTCGTGTACGGAGTGGAGACAGTCCTCCCAGTAGAGATACGCCACTGCTCCCTCCACATGGAGATGCTCTCCGGGCCTCTACCCATTGACTTCACGGTGAACGAAGAGAACCACAAAGTCGAGGTGGACCTTGTGGAGGAGACCCGTGACCGTGCCCTCATCAAGCATGCCTCATACGAGCGTGAAGTGGCCCATTTCTATAACAAACGGGTGCGAGAGCGCGCCTTCCTCCTGGGAGACTTGGTGCTGAAAAGGGTCACAGACCCGAGCACCCAAGGGAAGCTATACCCCAAATGGGAAGGACCCTACCGCATCTCTGCGGTCTTGGGCTCGGGCGCCTACCGCCTCTCCACCATGGAAGACAAGCCGTTCAAGCGCGCATGGAATGCCGATAAGCTGAAGAAGTTTTACATTTAAAGCTCTTTTGTAAGTCGTGACGGCACCTGGCTTGTAATGATGTAAACCCTTCCGAGGTGATCAATGAAGTCACGATTTTGAGCCCTACATGTTGTGTCATGCTTCACTTATGACTGCCCCTAACGCGTTGCTGTTGGGGGACGTCGTGGAGTCGCGCAGCCCGCGCAACACTCCTCAGGGCGCATAGCCTCCGAGGCTTACCCCTAAAAAGCCCCGAGCGGTCAGGACATCTCTAGTCCTCCTTGGGCGGTCTCCTCCCTATTGGACCCAGGGAGCAGGCGACGACTTAAAAGGCATGTTGCCTAAGTCATTGGGTGCACCGTGGACTAGTCCCCCATGGTCCCCTGGCGATAAGCCAAACAACCTCCGGGTCAACCCCGCAACATCGCGGAAAACATTCTCGTTATCTCATGAGTTCTAACCCGGGAGGCATCCCCTTCCCGGTAAGCACGAGACTTTATTACAAGGGGCTACAACCCCCCCTACGGGGCCGCGCCTGGAACTAATTGTGTTTGGTTAATGGGATGAAGTGGAATGAAACCATCCCATCCCACCAAGTCTAGTGTTTGGTTGGAGAGCTGAGGATGCTTTGGTTCCAGAAAAGAGAATATTCTCTCTAGATTCGGGACGGCCAGGTTCTACAAATTTTCTGGAACGCAGCCATCCCACTTGGAATGTAAGAGTGACAGTGGGCCCTGTCTGAGAATCTGGGATGGAACCATTCCATCCCTGAAATCTGGGATGAAGCCATTCCATCCTGAAATCTGGGATGGAACCATTCCATTCCACCTCACTCTCCAACCAAACACACAATAAATGCCCGGCTCCTTAGTCAGGCCCCATGAACTAAACCTAAGCAATTCAACGAAGGCAAGGTTGTCATTGCCACACCGGGGTCAACCTTCCTCTCCGCTGTGGAAGGAAGTACATGCTCTCTCGCTTCCTATAAACCTAGGGGACATGCCCCCTTCGTACATAGCATGATACAAAACGAGCTCCCCCCCTTGGGGGGAAGCGACCAAAAAACCCTCCGGGTGGGCGCCCGTGCCTTGGCCCATTTCTGGGAGCCAAGGCACAATCATGCCCCCGTGAAGTCGCCCAGTCCTGCGACAAGCCTTCTTGCGCGGGCATAATCGCAAAGGCGCCCGAGCCCTTTGCGCACTTCGCTTATAACGAATATCAACCGCCCTCCGGGGCATTTCCTAAAACAAAGCATTTTAGAAACCATAAGTCATTCATTCCATAACATTAAGTTTATACAGACCAGGGTGCCGCCTTTACCATCATGGGCACCATTCGAGATGTGTCCCTAAAACATTGTTCTACACTTAGCAAAATGATGACCATAGAGTGAGTCATGTCATCTAGTTAGCAAAAGATGTTACTCCAGGAGAAATCATACATTCTCCGAGCTCAGGCCTTCCCCGGACGTCCAGGGCCCTAGCGCGCGAGGACCCCTCGGAAGGCTCTCCACGAAACTCCCAACAAGTGGGCCCCAGATGGAGCTACACTCAGCAGCGTGCCGACGCACCTCCGGTGTGTACAACCCCCGAAGCGCAGCAAGGACTGCCTCCTTGCCCACGCCGTCAGAGAGGCGAGAGATCGCAGCGACTCCCGCAGTCAAGGCGACCTTGGCGAAGGTCTTGCCCCTGTCCCCTGCTGCTCTCTCGAGTAGGTCGATGCGGCCCCTCAAGATGATCATCCACTCCTCCCAATCCTCCACAGAGGATGGGA
Organism: Rhipidocladum racemiflorum; assembly: GCA_036346355.1. Lineage (NCBI taxonomy): Eukaryota > Viridiplantae > Streptophyta > Magnoliopsida > Poales > Poaceae > Rhipidocladum > Rhipidocladum racemiflorum. Next base: position 18,225,933 of record CM070590.1, read on the forward strand.
GGTCCTCCACTCGAGCCCCGAGGTCCCGCAGAGTGACCTGGACAAAAACAACGAGATCGGAAAGGGTTATACTTATAATCTTTCAGTCCGCCTCTAACCTCTGGTCATTGGCGTCTTGATCTGCCTTCACTGCCTCTAGTGCCGCGTATGTCCTATCCAAGTCACCTCCCAAGTCTTTAGCTCGCCTCCGAGACCGCTCTAGCTCGGTCTCGGCCCTCTCCAGCTGAGCCTTGATCCCCTCTAGCTTGGCCTCAGCGGCCCTCCGACCCTCTTGAGCCTCCTGTAAGGCCCTCTTGAGGACCTCAGGGTCATCCTCGGGGCGCGGCTGCATAGCCACTAGCATCTCGTGTATCATCCCAGGGACCTTGCCGTGAAGTACATGGCTCATCGTTGTGGCCTGCGAGGGAGGGCAAAAGGTGTCAAGCGAGGCGTATGAGGTAACAAAACGGTGAAATGAACAAAGAGCAACCTTATCACCTGGTACTGGAGGGTCACGATGGTCGCAAGTTTCTCCCCTAGCGCCTCAAGAAACTTCCGGGGGTCATCGGGTACCAAGTCGGCCATGTAACTTTGCACCCGCTGCGTCACAAGAAGACGAGTCGTCTCGATGGCCTCGGCATCTAGAGTATGGGGGATGGCATACTCTGGGAGCCCGCTGGAGGATCCTCCCAGGTCTCCCTCTTGCTCCGGCTTCCCCCGCGTAGGCGACGGTTAGGACGAAGCCCTCTCCTCAGATGCCCCAGGAGGTGCGGGAGCTGGGGGGCACCCACCGTCACCACGGGCACCATCGCCACGGACTCCACAGGCTTCGTAGCGTCTGAAAAAGACCAAGTTAACAAAAATAGGTACCATGACCACCAACCATATCGAATCTCACGTACCTCCTGGGCAGAAGAAAAAAGACCCAATATCCTCAGGGAAAGTGTACCCAGCGTCCTCTGCTGCCATGGCCTTAGTTGGGGCAGGAGCCGGTTCATTAGTACCGACATCAAGGAGATCCTCTATGTCTTGAGCGAGCTGCTGGGTGCCTCCCTCGGAGTCCTTCGACCCAGAACCTGACCCAGACTCGCTGGAGCTAGGGGCTGGGGACGACGAGGGTGAAGGTGAGCGCCCCCTCATCCGCTCAGTGGAAGGGCCCGCACCCTCGCCTCTTGGGGCGCTCTTCTTCCCAAGGGCCCTAGCACCCTCGCCCTTCGCAGGAGGCAACGTCGAGGGCCTAAGGGGAATCGCCCGGGAAAGACCCCTAACACCAGTAGAGCGAGCCGCAGCGGTGGTGCTCGGCCTCGAGGCGCCACCCGCGGGCCCTCCCGTGGCACCCCTAGCTCGGGCCCTGACGGGTCGAGCTCGGGTGTCATCATCAGCGGCTGAAGCGCGGGCTCTCTTTCGTTTTGTTTGGTCCGGAATAGGATCGCCCCGTGGGGGTAGGTTCAGGCCAAACACCTCGGCCACAAAGTTTGCCCCCATCACCGGGAGCCCTTCGGCCTCGTAACCCCATGCCTCAGTGACACACCACTTTCCCAGGAGAAACTCGGCTTCCTCCCTGGCCTTCTCGATGGAGCAAACTACGTACAAAAAAAGGGAGTAAGACTAAGGATAGTGTGCAAAATAACATGACACAAAGATCCTTACCTTCCGCGACGCCGGGATAGAGGTCCTCATGAAAACCCAGCTTGGCACGCTGAACAAGCGTGCTTAGGTTGAGAAGGGTCATCTCCTCCATCAAGTCACGAGCGCCCTTTATCGCCCGTACCTCTCGAATTGCATTACTCAGCTTCCAGTCCTCATTGGAGAGGCGACCAATCTTGGGGTATGTCCGTGATGTCAAGCTTGGATGCATCCCGGTGTAGACGAAGTCACCCCCTGCCTTCAAGTAAACCACTTCTTGGTGGCGGAGGGCCAAGAGTCCTTTGTGGTGTGAACGGGGAACCCATCATCATGCCTCAAAATGGAGATGGACCCCAGGGCCCCCCTCTTTGCGTCCCCTCGCTGGGAGCGGAAGTAGTAGTCGAAGAGGGGAATGGTCGGCTCCACGACCGTCTCGGGAATGGCCGGCTCACACAGCCACAGGAAGATCCTTAGCCGAACAAAGAAGTTCGGACTAAGGTGAGAAAGCTCCACTCCGAACGCTTGAGTATATTTCTTGATGAAAGGGTGCATGGGAAGCCCAAACCCAGCATCCACCCAAGCCTTGAGCGCCACCACAAACCCCAGTGGCGGATCAGGACTCTCCCCCGGCTCCGGGAACTCCACGTCCCTAGGGGAGAGGCGGCTCCCTCACCGAATGAGGGAGAGCTTCTCCCCATCGGTGAGCTTCGAGGGCCCGGGATCTACCTTCGTTCCCCCGGGAGCATCACCATCCTCCTCAACCACCTCCGTGAAGGCGGCGAGCTTGACAGAGGCCATCATGTCCACGTCTCCCGTGTAATAGTCCTCTCCACAGGGGGGGGCTTGCTTTTACTCTTGCCCCCCGCGGGAGCTGCTTTGCTCACTTTGCCTTTACCCTTCGCAAGGGCGTCATGGGAACGATCACCTGCCAGCAAAAGGGGTCTCTCATACAATCAAGCCCTGGATGTGAAAAGAGATTGCGGGGTAGTGTTGAGTGAAGGAACATACCCATGGAGCCTGAGTGACCGCTAAACCTGGGAATGTGAGGACGGTGTACTCCCCGAACCTGGCGAGTGATACAAAGGATCAGGACCCTATAAAAATTATCAAGAAATGCACAAACTCACATCCTCTAGCCTAACTCCCATCGGGCGCTGAGGAGAACCCCTAAAAGGCGATAGCATGAGGACAACACCCTAGTGGGGCAGAAAGTGTACGTGCGCAAAGCAATGCTCCCCGGTGTGGAATGAGCCAACAACAAACTTGAAGTGAAAAAAAAACATTACCATTCACCTGTTACCCTGGAGCGCCCATACACCAACAGAAAGGTCTCCTACTCCTACAGTGATGGAACGCGCAACCCTTCTTATAGCTTTGCTCCAACTGCCCCTGAGAATAATCATACACTGAGTTCATGTAAATGCTTATAAACCGACTCCATAACCTCCTGCCCACTACGCTCACTTGGACAGAACCACCTGTGGTCTACGTCTTCGCCAGCGGCGGCGAGCAGCGGCGGCTTCACCTCGGGCCGTCCGACGGCGGCGGGCCGCGGCAGCTTCCCTTGGACCACGCTGCGGCGGCGTCCCTCCTCAACCCGCTCGGCAGCTTCCCCTCGGCCCGTGCGACGACTCTCCCTCGGATTGCACGGCGGCGGCGAGCTCCTCGGCTCGCTGGGTGATTGCGACGACCCGGTAGCTCGCCGCGCCCCCTCTGCTCGCCGGGCGACGGCGCCCCCTCTGCCCGCGCATCAAAGGCTCTCCCCCAACGCAGATCTGGTCACTCCGCTCGGCCGTCTCGCTCGATGCTGGGACTTGGACGTTGGCAGGCTCGGCCGCTGCGAGTGGTTCCGAGGATAAGCCCCCCTGGCCAAGCAAGAAAGGCGGCAGGACCTAATCCCGCGCCGACCGGGGCCCATAACTGTGAGGCCACAAGGCGACCACCCCTCCTGATGCCCGCCGCCGCCGACATGGGAGCCGCGCCCTCCTTTTACGGCAGTCTGTGCCCAGCTCGGCCCTGTCCTCAGAACGCGAGGGGCTCACAGCTTCAGTGGGGACGAAAGCAACACGTCCTTGTGATGCTTGTTGCTGGTCTCTACTCGTTTTGGACTACGCGTTCTTTTCTCCTCGCTCTTGTTCCCTTTGTTCGCCCGAAGTGCCCTCACGGGCGTTTGCTTGAGCGCCCAAGAGGCTTGGCCTCGGGCGTGTGCCCCCAGCGCCCGGGCGTTGCTGTGTTGGGGAGGCAGCTAAGTGCCCATTCATGCACACAAGAATAGTCACGGGCGCTCTCAGTTACGCCCGTTCGTAGACAGCCTAAAGCCAGCATGGGCGCTGCACAAACCACCAAAGGGGACTGAACAATGACCGTAGCGCCCAACTGGCCCAGCCTCCAGCGTTCACCCAAAGCGCCTGGTGAATATAAAATGATGGCTCATTGGGCGTTGTAGCCGGCGCCCGATCGAACCCAGGATCCCCTTTTACTCGGACCGAATGAAAAGGCTACGCCGGCTTGACCTCCTTCAGATTGTAGTGGCTACGGGCGCTCCAAAAACGGAAAACAATTCTGTGGAGGAGGTATGCAAATTTAACTCTGTGCATCCCCACTCCGATAAATGCCACGTGTTCATCTTACCAATCTCAACCATTCATTTAATTTCTCACTCCTGCCATTAATAACACCCTTGATTTCTCACTCCTCAATTAATAACACTGTTGATAGGATGATGTTGAGATTTAGCTAGATAGACACATGGCATCCATCGGAGTGGGGATGCACAGAGTTAAATTTGCATACCTCCTCCACATAATTATTTTCCCCAAAAACGCCCTTGTCCAAAGGAGCATCAGAGGTACAAAGGAGTCGGGCGCTGGCACAAACGCCCGTTGGGCCTACGACTAGCTCAAGGCTTGCTCGTGAGCAGCAAACTAAACGCAGGGGCCGCCAGAGATAGCAACGCCCTAAGGCGTAGTCACTGACTCGCAATAAATGTCCGGCGTGGCAAACGCATAAAACAAATCGCAGTCCACAAGCTCAACCCACAGGTCGCGTGCCCTGAGTCCACTACTCGGTCTTGCCGTGGGGGAGCCTCCTGTCGGAAGATGGCACCCACCCCCTCGGTCGACGGCGGCTGCTCTCCCTCAGGCGATCAGGCCCAGGCGCCGCTCCCCCCTTGCAAAAAGGGGAGCCCCTGTCTTCTCCACCAAGGAGCGCGCCGGGACTGGGCAAAGTGGCGACGCCCCTTTATTGCCCGACAAGGCGGCGGCCGAAGGCACCGTGGGAGAAGGAGGCGCAGAGCCCAGGCGCCTGTTCGAGGGTGCCCCCCACGCAGATCTGGTGGGGGCGACGCTTGCACCTTCGGGGAGCCCACCAGCGTCTGCAGGAGGCACTTAACGGGAATCACGACTCGGGCGCTGGCGCAAAACGCCCGCTCGAGCCCAGGGCTGAGGGCGCTCGGGCGCTAGCATGAGTGCCCGATTGTTTCGAGATTGGGCGTTGGCCTAAACCCCCATTGTAATCGTGGTCTCACGGGCGCTGGACCTTTTTTCCCTTTTGTGTGCAAGAAGTGCCATCATGGGCGCTGGCCTAAACGCCCGAGCCACTCCTGGCCATGCCTGCCCGGGTGTTAACACTGTCTTCGGATGGCCTCCCCAAATCCCAGGTATCCTTGCGGAGAGTTGTTCGAGCATCCTTGCGTCACCCCCTACCGCCTATCAGCACCAGTGGGGAGCACAAGCATGCACGTACGAGGGTGAGTGCCCAAAATGTTGTGGCCGTGCGACAGACCCGTGAGGCCGCTTCGCTCCGGCCCAAGCCTACCGGCGACGGGCCTCCGCTTCGCTCCTGCAGAAGTTTGGCCTTACTTTTAAATTTGGATCACGACATAACAACAACCGCACGGACATTTAGTTCGGCCACTAGGAAATTAATAATCTTCTTGACCCTAGGGCACTTCCTGAAATGCCCAAGGGCCAGGGGGCTGGTGTTGGAGGAAAACCCACTAACTCCCGAAGAGGGAGGCTTCATGCTCCATGGCGGGTCATCAGGGTTCGTCACCACTCACTGAGATGTTACGGGACATCCTTTCATGCTCCGTGAGACTGCTACGAGAGATCCCATACCCCGCAAGAGGTTCTCCTCATGTCCCACGGGAGGTCTACGTCTCCCCGGGGCATACCCCGCAAGAGGCTCTCCTCATGTCCCGCGGGAGGTCTACGTCTCCCCGGGGCATACCCCGCAGGAGGCTCTCCTCATGTCCCGCGGGAAGTCTACGTCCCCGCAGGAGGCTCTCCTCATGTCCCGCGGGAGGTCTACGTCTCCCGGGGGCATACCCCGCCAGAGGCTCTCCTCATGTCCCGCGGGAGGTCTACGTCTCCCCGGGGGCATACCCCGCCGGAGGCTCTCCTCATGTCCCGCGGGAGGTCTACTTCTCCCCGGGGGCATACCCCGCGGGGGGTTCTCATCATGTCCCGAGGGAGGTCTACGTCTCCCCAGGGGCATACCCCGCGGGGGTTTCTCCTCATGTCCCGCGGGAGGACTACGTCTCCCTAGGGGCATACCCCGCGAGGGGTCCTCATGTCCCGCGGGAGGTCTACGTCTTCCCGGGGGCATACCCTGCGGGAGGTCTACGTCTCCCCGGGGGCATACTCCGCGGGTCTACATCTCCCCGGGGGCATACCCCGTGGAAAGTCTCCTCACGGGAGACTTGAATGATGTCACCAAATCCCCTGTGGGGCCCGGATGTCATGGGTCCACTCCCTCGAGACGATCCCGTGTAATGGTACTTTTATGTAACAGGCTGGGTGCCTATAAATACTCAATGTAACCCCCTCATGTAACGAGAGCTCTCATTGAATGAAAAAACAAAAAACTGGAGTGTCCCTCGGGGAGTCTGGACAAAGATGCATCCCTCTACTCCCCCGGGGAACACACCAACAGGAGTAGGGTGTCTTCCTTAAGCGCCCGACCCTGCATAAACCTTCGTGTCACATTTACTTTCGTGGACGACGGCCCGTGAAACGACCGGCGTCCGTTCTCATTCCCGTGTCTTGTTTCCGAACCTACGATAGTATACAAGCAAGATATAAGGAAACAAAATATCTTAATGCACAAGCATAAGGGTTTATAGTAGCAACACGAGAATAGGGTGAGAAGACTAACATGGAAAGCGGGTTTCCTCCTCTTGCACAGGCTTGACCTTTTTCATCATTTAGTTCAGCAACCGAAGAAACCACTCGTCCAGGTATGTCATTAATCGCCGCCTTTTGTAAAAGCTCTGAACTGTATCGATTAAGCAGGAAAACAAAACAAAACATGGTCAGTGGAATAAAAAACAACGAAATTTGGAAAGAAAAAAATGGAATTGTTTTATGTAAGACAAATGACAATAAAGGAACGGAGGGAAAAGCAGGGGAACCCACCTCATGTGCTTCCCTCCTCGAGCACTATTGTCCCATGAACCAAGAAAAGATTGTAAAGTCATCCGTGCAATAAACCAGGATCTGCCCAAGATGCTACATTAAAGGCAACAGCAAATTGAGCGAGAGGCTTGCAATCACCAATGATTCGAACCTATTGAGTAGCAGTGATAACATCAATACGTATCCCTGGTGAATAGCACAGGTAAGTGTAGAGCAAAACACATACCTCAGAACCAGTAAAAGAGGCTGGCTGGTTAGCAAATGACATGCTAGCTGTTGAAGGGTCAACTGGCAGCTTATTGAACAACTTATTTGCGTGCTCTACAATATCCACATGCTTAACAGCACCAGCAGCAGCAATAACCTGAAATCACGCAGATGTGTGCTATATACCACTAGATCGAAGAAGCTCTCCATCCTACGGCGGCAATAGCAGTAAAATAGAACAATAGATATACAAATGCATCACAGGTGTTTGCCCTGTACCATTCTAGGTGTTGCAATGTACTTCTTGAGGTCCTCTCTGGTAATTGACTTCACGTTATCCGCAGAACCCAAGATTGGTCTGCCAAGGGAAGTATACTGAGATGTAGATGGGTGGAGCTGATCACATGTAACTGCCTTGGACAGTCCCTCAAACTATAAATAGACGGTAAGAAAAACTATGTTAGTCACTTTGGCTCCTTAACAGGAAAGCATAGCCAAGTAGCTTATGATATATAGGATGCCCTATTGCCCTGGCTATTTAGTAAAACTAGGAACATGCACACGGCGGCACGCCGCGTAAGCTAGTATTTGCGAGTAATATATGAAATAGGCTAATAAATTATAGTTTTTTTTAATCCTTACGATACATTGCTGTAGGTTTTCACAGTAAGTTTTCTATTTTATAGTTACGAAGATATTCTGCTATTATATCTGGGGAAAAAAGATTTGTTGCTGTTTTTTCAAAAACCATAGAGATGTTCTGCCAATCAATAAGTTTATCATATTTTTTTTTTATGTTGTCGCTAACCGCAATGGCTCGTAAGACAGCTAGTGTATAGAAATATAGGACAGAAACGAATTTCACATAGACGTGGAGATTGAGGCTGTTATGAGATGAAACCTGAGATAAACCAGGCATGCTGGAGAAACTTTTAAGGTAGTCAAAGCATAATGAGAGTTGAATGATCTGCAGCATGAAACCAACATACTAAGCATGGTTGAAAGCTATTTGTTTCTGAATTCTATATCGACAACCAAATCCATTGCGATCTCAATCTTGCAAAATATATCATCTGGTTTATTTTGATACAGAAATTACTGGATGGCAGTCAGGCCGGAAGAAAGGCAAATAAATGGCTATAAGAGGAGAGATCCGTCAGCGTAAAAGCAATATTTGAAGAAGTGCAGGAGGAAGAACCTAAAGAAAAGCTGATGAGCAGGAATAACAACCTTAGGACAAAATCAGCTCACTTGATGTAGTACCATAAGGTTTTTTTTGGGTTCTGTATGAACGGCGGCGAGTAAACGTGTGCTGCAATCGACAGGGAGAGATTTATGTTACATGAAAATAGACATCGAACAGCTAAAAAAAAAAGTAAATCTATTTGGTAGCTCTGTGCAGGAGCAACGAATAAGTTGCATCAGCGGAAAGTAAAACATCAATGATGAAGGAAAACTGTAAATAAGTATAGGTCAACATAACGTAGGTAGCAGCGAAAGGTATTTGTTTTTTTGATTCTATATTGACAATCAAATTTATTGAGATTTCATGCTCTAAAAACATATCCTTTGGTTTATCTTGATACAACAATTAAGAGGCAGCAGTCAGGTATGAAGAAAGGTCGGGAAATGGCTATAAGAGCAGAGAACCATTAGCAAAAAATCAATATCCGAAGAGAGGTCAACAATTAAACACAGCATGCCACATTTTTCCCTAGATCTATCCACAAATCTTTCTTGTTAGATGCATATGCGCTGCGAGACACCACGCAAGGACGTGCTGCTGTGTGTGTGATCCTTGAGTGATCCTTGCGGCAATACAACCACTAAATCAGGTATATATATTTTAAAAAATGTGCATAAATTTGCTGGTCTGATATGATAGTACTGCATCTAGTCATCTAGATATCTACCTATTGTGTAACCTAACAGGTGCAGCCTTACAACCAATATGCACAAATACATTTGCTAAAAAAACATACTTTGGCATAATTATGATGCAAATGATCTCAATACTGGAAGGAATTGCACCTTATTATTACCGTAAGTTGATGACTTAATAACTAATAACAGAAAGCACATCCAGCTGTTTATTAAACAGGAAATCATATGGTGGTAAATACTGGTAAACACTTGAGTGATAGAATAAGTTGGAAGTGTAGGATAAATTATAAGCAAAAGTGGTATTGAAATCTTAAACGACATAGTAGAGACACCAATAGGAAGTATCCTCCAGGAAATGGTGCAGAAATCCCAACGTATCTATCATCAAAGGCAAGACTGAAGAAAACAACGTTGCGTATCTTTTTTTACAGAATTCCAGTGGGCGATGTAATCTGCCGGAGCAGCCTATTGCTTTATATGAAAAGTGGAGAAATGGCTCAGAGCTAAGGAGGAGAAAAAGGAGATACTAAAATTTTAAACAATATAATGACTAATAAGAAGAGATACTAACAAGCAGCATCCTTCATCATCAAAGCCAAGACTGGAGAAAACAACGATGCTTATCCATTTTCCAAAAATACATTGGCACACGCTCCCATAATTTTTAGGGAAGTAATCACCGTGAATTTGAATGTTCCTGAACGTGTAGTACATTGTACCTAAGGAAAATAAAAATGATGGCTAACAATCTCTAGTAACATGACAGGCATAATGGATAGAAAGCAAACAAAAAAGCGATATAGTTAGATGTCCTTGTAGCAACTACTGTGAAAACATGGTTGATGAACCATGTTTTTTGAGGATAGATTACAAAGAAAAAACGTACTCGACAAAGCTATAGTCTTTAGAATTTTAATTGCACAAGGCCATGAAATGAATAAAAATTCAGCATGAATCTATTCACGTTTTCAAAGCAGCAAAACAAATAGCATTTAATCGTAGCCGACTAAACCACTGGACCAGATATCATACTGAACAATATCCATTGGCACTAAGAATTAGAACTGTAAAAGAGAACCCTTATCATTATATATGACCACAATTTTCAGGGGAAATCGGTTTTACCTCACAAGCGAGATGCATAGCCTTTTACTTGTTGTCAATACCAAAAGTTCCCTCAAAAGCGTTGCGACGAATTTCAAAAGCCTGATGTAGGTGATTGGTGAGAAGCTTAAGAAGAGCGATATTCCTAACATTGAGAAACAAAAAAAGTAAGTTTCCTAACATCTTAACCACAACATTTCCTTTTTTTTCTAAGACCTGAGTATGTCATGACTAATGGTAAATCGCAATGCTTGGATGGGAAATTTTGGTGAAGCAGCACAGGGACCTTGAACTAAAAGGGTAATTTCAAGAAATAAGGACCTTGAACTAAAAGGGTAATTTCAAGAAATAAACTAATGCGCAAAAGTTCATAAAAAATTAAAGAGGCATCTTTTAGAGGCTGAGGGAAGTTGAGAGATAATAATAGCTTCATTTGAAATGCTCTAACTTCTTATAGAGTTTCAGCTGATGCATGTTTAGGTTAAGATCTGAAGGGTAATTTCAAGAAATAAACTTTGCATGTTTTTGTTGTAGTTAAATGGCACCTCCTACTACTCCTACTGCCACACCTGGTTTTACTTTAAGATCGGTCTTGGAAAGGTAAAAACTGAATGGAACAATTTTTTTTTATTGGTATCACAATTTGAGAATTGTTCTCAAACATGAAAAGAAGGACTATGTTCTAGAGAATCCAATTCCTTATGAACCAGCCGAAAATGCTTCTCGCAGTTTGAAGGCGGAATATGAAAAACTTGTTAATGATTCTGTAGAGGTCAGCTGTCTCATGCTTGTCACCATGGACTCTGAGCTGCAAAAGCAATATGAGGACCAGGATGATTACAATATGATTGTGGGCTTGAAGGGCATGTTTGGGAATCAAGCAAGAGCTGAGAGGTATGGTATCTCGAAGCTTCTGTTTGCTTGTAAGTCGGTCAAGGCAAATCCGGTCAGCCCACATGTGATCAAGATGATCGGCTACATTGGGAGATTGAAAAAACTTGAGTTTCCCCTTAGCATCGGTTAGGCTACAGATGTCATTCTCCAGTCTCTGGCTCAGAGCTTTGAGCCATTCATTATGAATTTTCATATGAATAGCATGGAGAAAAGCTTGACCGAACTACATGGGATGCTCAAAGCTGCCGAGGAAAGCATTAAGAAAAAACCCAATCATGTGATGATGGTGCAGAAGACAACTGTCTTCAAAAAGAAGAAAGCTAAGGTTTGGGGAAAGGGAAAGGGGAAGGGCAAGGCTCAAGATGAGATCACATGCCTCAAAACTAAGCTTCATCATGATACAGTCGCACACCACAAAGGCGATTGACCGTAACAAAGTTTTTCAGAAACTTCCATCTACACCTATGACCCTCTCCGGTATTGCCTTTACTACCACTTCCCTCACGAAGGATCGAAGTGTCGGACCGACAATCACAGTTGGATGGGCACCAAGCGGTACTAGGGGGGTGCCGGGTATGCCCGGGCACCCCCAAAATTTTTAGAAATGATATATATATATATATATTCAATAGGTTAAATTTGTTAATGAATTTATTTTGATTTTGATAGTTTGAGATTTTTAAAACCCTAGAACTATTTATATTACTTTTAGCAAATTTCGAATATATATGTTGTATTTATGATATTACAAAATGATTATACAAGACTATAGATTTATATGTATGAAGTGTGCACATCAAGGGATTACAATACCATTTTGAGCTCGAAAATCGCCACTGCTCATCACCGATTTTCGTCGAAAATCGGTGAAACTGAATGGTTTTGAAATCAAACTTTTAGAACTCGGCGGTAAAAAAAGAAGAAAAATGACTAATTTTGCCGATTTTCAACCGGTTTTCTTCAAAAATTCGGCAAGCTAAACGAAACAATTTGGGAACCTTTTTTGATTGATTTTCGAGCAATTTTCACCAATTTTCGAGTGGTTTACGTCGTATAAATTTTTCTAATTTTTTTGAATTGGACCGGTTTATCAACCGGTATAGTTTATTGAGCCAGCTCGATATGATCGAAAATCATGATTTTTGTTAATATCTAAACTATGTGCACACCCATCGAATTTTTTCTAGTTCCGCCACTGCTAGTACGCTCCCCCACACAGTTACCTCGATGTAACTGTCACCCTGAGGTATCAAAGGTAAGATTTCAGAATCCTACTAAACTAAGACCATTCCACTCCAGCCATGTGGTTGTACGAATGGTCCAGTTCAAAGGCTTGCAAGGTGAAGTCCTTAACTGTCCAGGGCAAGACATCCTTCTCTCAGAACCCTGGCACAAGGCCCCTCACATCACTCATCCCATTGCCATGAAGGCTGTTATCACAAAGACCATTGCCACGAGGGCCCACCTAGCATGAAGCCTCTTACCACTTGCCCCAGACTAAATCTTTTCCCACCCCAGTTTGATTATTGTGCAACACATGCCAACAATAATATCAGTTACCATGTAGAACCACAAAGGTACCTACACTTCACGTCATCACGTGGCAAGATTACACCATTTCAAAAATTTCATTCCATATATCATTAGTCAATATTATTTTGCCTTTTGAAACACATTTCACGCAAGCATAGCTAAGCAACTATTCGCGGTCTAGCCTCCCGTGTTGGCACAATACTAACATCCAACTAAATAAACCAACTTAAGGTGTCAATGGAATATATGGCATATAAATATTAATCATCAAGGGTGGAATTAACAATTAGGTTGATTAACTACTTCACCCAAATTAAATTAAATCATTTTAACAACATAGCATGCATAATTTAAATCAAAATATATTTCAAAAATTAGGAGCAATATGGTCAAAGCACAACTTGCCTCCAAAGAGCAACTGATCTTGATCTAAGATTTAATCTTGAACATGGTCTTCAACTTCCGCACTCTCGCACAGTTCAACGTCTACGCGTAGCAGACAACCAAATAAACACACATTCGGAAAATACTACAAAGCAAACTAGTTCGTAATTTCATGAAAATTTTCAGATAATTAGTCTAGCATTTTCTGAGTTTTATAAAATTTATTTTGGAATTTTTGGACGTATAGTTTAAGAGATACAAAATTCGTAAGTTTGGACTTTCCGCGAATAATTTTAACCGTATAAATTTATTTATAAAATTTCATAAAAAAATACTGTGGGAAGGTATTAATTTCTACTAATTAACAAAATTGATCGCAAGAGATTTGGACTTAAAACAAATTTGTAGCGAAAAAGACAAAATCCGCGTTTTGGAAAAATGAATTACGTAAACCTTTTTGCATGGCACTATTCCTCCTTGTATATGTGTATACTCCTTGGTTGCATATGGGTTCGGTTTGGGCAACTTCATGCATGTGTACTGTGGTTCGGTTTTGAGAAATTCTCATGCACGCATACAACGACTAGGTTCAAGTTAAAAAAAAATCTATATATACCTACATACACGTATACTTCCTAATGTATACAAGACTACGTACAACGTATATATATATATATATATATATATATATATATATATAAAGATTCAGTCTAAAACGTATATATATATATACGTATGCACGCATAGCCTAATACAACGACTTGGTTCACGTTAAAAAAAATAACAGAGAGGTTCTAAAATCTGGAAAATTCCTCTAAAATACTAGGAACTATTTGGAACCTAACGAAGTTGGTTTCACGATTTTTCAACGTGTAGATTTTTCGTAAAAATCTTTTAGTGAATCACACACCTGTACATATTTTTGTAAAATCAATGACTTACGCTATATAACATGTTTTTCAAAAATATTTGAAGAGAACACGCTCGTCTTCCAATTATCTTTATTTTAAACAAAATTTTAGATTTTATGCTTATGCAAAAATGCGTGATCTTTATTTAATGCGATTAGTTCAATAAAGTTGAGTCCAAATAAATTCCAGAAAATTCCAAATAATCCCAGAAACACACTAAATATATTAGAGGCAAATTTTAAGATGTTACAAAGAGGGAACGGTAGTGGAGCTCACCCAATGATAGATTTTGCGAAATGTGCTCGTCGGCCTTGTCCCTGAGCTCGCCGTGCTCTCGGTGGTGGGGCCGAGGTACGGGCAAGCAGGAGCATTAGGTGAGAGACTGGGGGCCTTTAAAGCGTTGTGTGGTAGAGCTGGCGAGGCAGCATGGCCGTGTGTCATCTGCTTGGGCAGAGCAAGAGGGAGGAGAGAGACCAACGACGTTCGGTTGGGAATCAACGGAGCAGGCAGCTCGCACACGACGGGGACGCATCATAGTGCAACAGCGTGATGGAGACTGAACAGCAATCTATCAAACACTCCACGTGCGTACAATAATGCTAGAAGTCAAAGTTCATTTAATTCGGCTTGGCTGATTGTGAATGTCTTTTTAGGGCTTTAAACGATTAAAAAATTATTGGAAAAATTTGTGTAGATAGCCTAATGAATAAGGTTTCAAATGCCCTTGGTCTCACTCAGTGTGCTAATGTAGTTTTCAAATTAAAATTCTTGAAATTTTGCTATTTTTGAGTTGAATTTCAATATTTAATGCACCTTGGTGCTGTGCAAAAATTGTGAATAATTTATATTTAATCACCTTAGATATTTTAGTATTTTATGAAATTATTTCTTAGGTTAGGTTACTTGGAGTCTTTATAAGTTTCTTGTGAACTGTTCAAAATTGATGAAAAGGCAATTAATGTATCAAATAAATCTCAAAATAAATAAATTCAGTAGAAAAATCCAAAAATGCATTACACAACATGCTAAGTCACTTTATTCTATTTTCACATTTCTTGGGATGTTACACCCATGGGGCAAAACCGTTGAAGCTAGGGGCGCTATATTTAAATGCCGTGAGATGATTACTGCCGATGTGCATTGAAGTTGGAGTACGACTGTTAGTTATGAGTCAGCGGAGACGGCCTCGGAAAGGTGTCAACGGCTTGAGCTAGCAGGGTTGGAGATATATAGCCATCTGTCTAGAATAAACACTCTAGGCTTTGAGTAATCAGAATAACTATGGATAAAGTGATACAAACCTACGCAGAGTTAAAATCATGAATTCATGCTTAAATCTTATGGAGGCTATGAAGCTAGTATGTCTCATATACGTGTCTTAGTAGTATTTCTTACAAAATTAAAACTTGCAATGTTTTCAATTTAATAAAACCTACCGTTAGAAATGGTTGAGAAGGAAGTGGTGTTATAGTAAAAGCGGGGTTATTTTCTCATTATTACACATTGCTACTAATGCTTGCAGAGTACTTTTGTACTCATTCTTACTTAATTCCCCCTCTTCTTAGAGCCTAGCACCAGAGACGTATGGGGTGTGGATCACCTGCAGGATCAGAGTTACGAGGAGGAAGACTACCGAAGGCCAGATTGTTGGGCAGACCAAACACCAGTTCTGTCGATCTACAGGGTACCTAGTTGTCGGGACTCGAATTTGCAAATCCGGACCCTCTGTTTAATCAACACTAGTCTAGGATCACACTAGTGCACATAGTCTCAACATTGGTATATATCATAATCATACTCATCAAATAGTAAAGTACTTTATTAAAAAGGGAAATATAACTGGTTGCTCGACCTTATGGTCAAGTTACAAAAGTACGCGTCGCAGGGCGAAGACTTATTAAGAGAGATAACAGCAGCGGAAAATAAAGAAACGCGTGGCGCAATCCAGTATACCACAGGCAACTGACTGGGCTCGCCCCTAGTTCGTCGGCTCCTCCTGGAATTCTTCTTCCAAAGCTGGCGTTGACTCTTCTTCAACTGATGTTGTATTTTGCAAGGGTGAGTACTTGGTACTCAGCAAGTCATGCACAGAATGCAAGCTAATATTCTACATGCATGGCTTATTACAAAGGATAGGCTAACATGTTTATTCGCAGTAAAACAGCAAGTGTAAATATAGTGATAGATTGCAAAGTAGTAAAACAATAATAAATAGACAAGTAAAGCATCTCCCAATTCTATGTCCAATTCACCATTTCCAACCCATGCATTTTCCGAAGCAAAGTTATTTTCATGAAAGTCTAACCCTTGGCTGTAATCCCCGAGTAATGTCCAATGCCGCGGACACGGCTATTCGAATAGATTTTACACTCTACAGATGTTATGCACTTTACCCACAAGCTACGGTCAAGCGCCACAAGGGCGAGAGTCCGTAACAAAGTCTTTCGGAAACCTCTAGCTATACAAGTGAACCTCTCCAGTTTTTGCCATACACCATCCCTTCCCTTAGCAAAGGCGAAGTATGGGACCGACATACCGTTGCACGGGTACCATGCCGCAGCCCTGGTACGCTCCCCCTTCATACCACACAAAAGGTGTAGTTGACACCCCGAGGTTTCGCATGCAAGTTATTAGTAACCTACTCAACTAGGACCGTCCCACTCCAGTCATGTGGTTGCACGATTGACTCAGTTCAAAGGCTTGCAAGGTTAAGTCCGTAGGGTGACCAGGGCAAGACTACCCGAAGAACCAAATCAACCTTCCCGGTGCCACACCTGGCCCACCCTATCATTCTTGCCACATGCCCCGGTCTAAATCTATTTATCAACCCAATTGTTTACCATGCACCAAGTGCCATCAACATCAGCATTAATAACACATGACACTTCTCCAAAACAAGTTCCATATCTCATTAGGTCAATATTAACATTTAATTGTCCAAATCATGTCACGTGGCAGGGCTAAGCATACTACATCGGTCTAGTTACCCATGTTGGCAAATTAATAAAGTCCAACTAAACAATCCACAACTAGGGTGACAAGGGTCATGGCACATAATTAAATACCCAAGGTGTCATATTGTAAAGCTGGCATTTATCTAATTTCCCGGAATTAATTAAAGCATTTTCTAATTAAATTAGCATGCAATAATTTAAAACAAATAAATTTCAAAAATGGGATCAATATGGTCAAAGCATAACTTGCCTTCAAAAAGTACTTGATCTTAGTTTTGAGTTGGCTACTGGGTCAAAACTTCACCTTCGAAGCCTTCGGGCACTTCCACGTCTACTCGTAACGCGTGCAAATAGCAATAAATAAATAAAAAGTAGGCAACAAGTATCCAAAAATTGAAATAGGATTCATAAACAGAAAGGGCACATTTTTATAAATTTTTAGAAATTTGAATCGTCCAAATTGGAGTTAAAATGCAAAAGTTACAACTGTTTAAAGTTTGAAAATCAATTAAATAATATAAACAAAGGAAAACTCATGTCCAAAAATTAAATAAAATTCACCATTAGGTAGAGCTCATTTTTATAAAAATTTAGAAATTAGAATCGCTCAAATCGGAGTTAAAATGCAAAAGTTATAAGCGTTTGAAGTTTGAAAATACATTTAAAAAGAATAAATCGAATTAAATAAACATTTTTCTTTTTCGGAAATTCATTATGACGTCAGCGAGGAATTCGAATTTCCACCGAATTATTTTTCTAAAGAAAAACCAGAATATGACGTCATGCTTGCGTCATCCGGTCCATGGACTCGGTCCACGGTTCGGTTTCGGTCCACCGTGGACCCGGTCCACGGGTGCACGTGTCGCTGACATGTGGGACCCATTGGATGACGTCAGGTTCGGCTGTTGGACATGTGGCTTGATCCGGGCCGTTGATTTGAAAATCAACGGTCCAGATTGGATTTGGATCGTGCACGTTTGGGGTAACGTGGCTTGATCTGAGCCGTACGATTTGGATCGTGCACGTTTGGGGTAACGTGGCTTGATCGGACGGCTAGGATCAGATCGGGTTTCATCGCGTCAAGGGCGACGTGGCATGTCCCGGGTGGCGACGCGTGGCTCGATCCTCACCGTTCGATGGAGATCCAACGACGGGGATTGCATCAAACGCTACCACGTGGGTTACTCTTAATCGTACGATCTAGTTCTAACTGTCTAGATCTAATCTAAGCACGGTGGTTTACGGGCTACGTGGGTTAGTCTAATGCGTTGGATCTAGATCCAACGGTTGAGATTTGATATAAACTGTAACATGGAAGGTTACTCACGGGTGACGTGGACGAATCTCGGCCGTCCGATGGAGATCCAACGGTGGAGAAGCTCCGCGGGTTCGGCGATGGCCACGGCGGAGCTGGGTTGCCGGAGACGAAGACGATGATGAGCCCGACGGCGCTTTGGTGTAGTTCCGGCGAGGTGAGTGGTACCCTCCGATGCGTCTCCTCGCGACAGTTCCGGATCTGGGCACCCACGCGCCGGAGAATGGCGGACGCAGCGGGAAACGACGAAAAAAGGCGGCGGAGCACGATTCCAACTACGGCGAGCTCCCCTGGCTAGACGACGGCGAGTCCGACAGCGGCGCTTTAGGGTTTAGGTGCGTCTCGGAAAGCTCTATCCAATGCGTGGCTCGGGGACTTAAATACCAGCCTCGACGTCCGTGAATCTCGCGCGAAACGAGGCCCACTCGGCTGCGGCAGCGGAATCCGACGGGGATTCGGATTGGGTGACGTGGCGCAATCGTGGCCGTTGGATCAAGATCCGACGGTCGCGGAATTAGGGTTCAGTTGGGCTCGGGTCTGACTCGAACGTGGTTCGGGTCGGGCTCGAGTCCGACTCGGTCGGTTGCACAGTGAAACCAACTCGGATTTTCCAGCGATTTATAATTAAATTAATTCCTAAAAATTCAAATAATTCGAGAAAAATAGCAAAATAATCAGAAAAATTCTGGAAAATACTTTGAGACATTTTGGACTCAAATAAAATATTTCCAACAAAACTTTATTTAAAAATTTTAATTCTTTAATTATCTCAAAAGGGAATAATTTCAAATTAAATCCAAATAAATTCCAGAAAATTCCAAAATTCCCAAGAGTGCAAAATTTCATTTAAATTCATGAAAAGTAAAAATTGGGGTGTTACAAACCTTCCTCCCTTAACAGAATCTCAACCTCGAGATTCAGGGCTGAGTAAGGATTAGGTTCGGAAACTATTTCTTGAAATCCTCATCGCGCTCCCAAGTCGCTTCACTCTCTGTATGGTTGCTCCACTGGACTCTTCAGAAACGGGTTGACTTATTTCTTGTCTCTTGATCCATGGTATCCAGAATCTTCACGGGGTGCTCCTTGTAGGTCAGATCTTCTTGCAACTCAATTGATTCCAAATGTGTTTGCTCATCTGGCACTCGGAGACACTTCTTCAGTTGTGACATATGGAACACATCATGCACTCCCGCCAACGACTGCGGCAACTCCAATTGGTAAGCGACTTCTCCTTTTCGGCTTAGGATCTTAAACGGACCAACATATCTTGGCGCAAGTATTCCTTTGGCGTGGAATCTCTTAACTCCCTTGAGTGGTGTAACCCTGAGATATACGAAATCCTCCGGTTCAAAACTCAAGTCTCGGCGATGATTGTCCGCGTAACTTTTCTGTCTCGACTGAGCTATCTTCAATCTTTCCCGGATCATGGCAATTTGCTCTTCGGCTTCTTGAAGAATATCTGGTCCAAAGACATGTCGTTCACCCGTTTCGTTCCAGTTCAACGGTGTTCGACATGGTCGACCATACAATGCCTCAAAAGGTGACATCTATAGACTGGCCTGATAACTATTATTGTAGCTAAACTTAGCATACGACAGACTCTTATCCCAAGAGGTAGCATAAGCCAATGCACAAGCTCTTAACATATCCTCCAGAATCTGATTAACTCTTTCAGTCTGTCCATCCGTTTGTGGATGATATGCTGTACTGAAGTTCAAACGGGTCCCCATGGCCTCATGCAGCTTATTCCAGAATCTCGAGGTAAATTGGGTACCTCTGTCCGATACAATCTTCTTCGGCACCCCGTGTAAACAGACGATCCTGGTCATGTACAACTCTGCTAATTTACCTCCCGAGTAAGTGGTCTTTACAGGGATAAAATGGGCAAACTTATTCAAGTGATCCACTATAACCCATATGGAGTCATATCCTCCTTGAGTCTTCGGCAAGCCGGTAATGAAACCCATCCCGATTTCCTCCCACTTCCACTCGGGTATTTTTAGCGGCTGCAGTAATCCTGCTGGCCTCTGATGCATTGCCTTGACTCTCTGACATATGTCACACAACGCAACATGTTCGGCAACCTCGCGTTTCATGCTCAGCCACCATAATCTTTCCTTCAGGTCTTGATACATCTTGGCACTTCTTGGATGAATTGAATACTTGGAGTCATGGGCTTCTTCCAGAATCAGCTGCTTTAGCTCCTTCTTGTTCGGCACACAGATACGATCCTTTATCCACAGCGTGCCCTGCTCATCCAGCTTGAAGTCTTTGGCCTTGCCTTCCTCCATCTTGGACTTGATCCTCAAAACCTTGGCATCATCCTTCTGTCCTTCGCGGATCTGATCTTCCAGGGTAGGCTTCACTTCCAACGCGGCCAAGAATCCCTCGGGTACTACCTCAATTTGCATCTTCTAAAACTTTTTGCATAACTCGACCTGACTTCCTGCTACCAACATATTCACAGTGTGGCTTTTCCGACTCAAAGCATCGGCCACCACATTGGCCTTTCCGGGATGTTAATCGATTCCAACGTTGTAGTCATTAATCAGTTCCAACCATCTTCTCTGCCTCATGTTCAAGTCCGATTGGGTAAAGATGTACTTAAGACTCTTATGATCCGTGTACACTTCACATCTGTTCCCAATCAGGTAGTGACGCCACAACTTCAAGGCATGCACTACAGCTGGTAACTCTAGGTCATGCATAGGATAGTTCTCTTCATGCGGCCTCAACTGCCTCGATGCATAAGCAACGACCTTCCGATTCTGCATCAACACACATCCATGTCCGTGGCGCGATGCATCACAAAAGATATCAAAGCTTTGATTAACATCCAATAAAACTAACATCGGTGCTGATGTTAGTCGCTTCTTCAGCTCTTGGAAACCTTTCTCACATTCTGGCGTCCAGTTAAACTTCTTCTCCTTTTTCAACAATTGCGTGAGAGGTCTCGCAATCGTCGAAATGCCTTCAATGAAACGGCGGTAGTAACCTGCCATCCCAAGGAAACTCTGAATCTGGGTCACCGTCTTCGGTTGTTCCCAATGTAACACGGCTTCTACCTTGCTGGGATCAACTGCAACTCCTTCGGCGGTCATTACATGTCCAAGGAATTCTACCTTGTCCTTCCAAAAATCACACTTGCTGAACTTGGCGAAGAGTTGATGTTCCCTCAGCTTCTCCAAAACTAGCCTTAGGTGTTCTGCATGCTCTTCTCTTGTCTTGGAGTAGACTAAGATATCATCTATGAACACAACAACGAACTTGTCCAAATACTTCATGAAGACCTTATTCATCATATTCATGAAATAAGCTGGCGCATTCTTCAGACCGAAGGACATAACTGTAAATTCGTAATGTCCATATCTCGACGAGAATGCGGTCTTCGGAATATCCTTTGATCGGATCTTCAACTGGTGATATCCTGATCTTAGATCAATATTGGAGAAAACTCCGGCTCCTCTCAGCTGGTCAAACAGGTCATCGATCCTGGGTAGTGGGTACTTGTTCTTCACGGTGACTTCATTGAGTGCACGGTAATCTATGCACATCCTGAAACTCCTGTCCTTCTTCTTGACGAACAGAACTAGCGCTCCCTATGGCGACGAACTTGGTCTGATGAATCCTTTCTCCATCAACTCATCAAGCTGTTTCTTCATCTCCATCAGTTCTTCGGTTGACATCCGATAGGGTCTCTTTGCTATCGGCGCTGTCCCGGGTACTAGCTCAATCACGAACTCAATGACTCTGTCTGGCTGCATACCAGGTAGGTCTTCAGGAAAAACATCAGGATACTCGTTCACCACTGAAACATCTTCTATGCTGATTGCCTTCGCATTGTTGACCGTCAGCTGTCCATCTCGAACGGTGGTAGCTTGAAATTCCACTTTTCTTCCACATGGGCTCTCAACCGAGATGATCCTTCACCCACAATCCAGCACGGCCTTGTGCTTGGATAACCAATCCATTCCCAAGATAACATCTAGGGTCTCCATTCCCAAGATAACATCTAGGGTCTGGGTACTTAATATGATGAGGTTCGCTAGGAATTCTACCCCATCCACCAATATTCTTACCCCAGAACATCCTACTTGCGATTGGAGTTCTAACCCAAGGGTTTGAACTATAAGCATGCATTTAAGATCCACAATCTCCAAATCATTCTTAGAAACAAAATCTCGAGAAATAAACGAATGCGAAGCTCCAGAGTCGAATAATATTGTTGTAGGTACTGAATTGACAAGTAACTTACCCAGTACGATGTCCGTGGCATTCTGAGGTGCATCTATAGTCACATGATTGACTCGGCCTCTCACCACGGTCTGGGGCGCGGCTCCTGGCTGTGCTGCTCCGCGGTTTTCCCCTGGTGCTGGTGTCCTGGCTAGTGTGGAGCCCAAGTTGAAGCGAACTGGGGTCCCTCCCGCTGTATTCTTGGGATAGTTGTTGGAGAAGTGCCCTGGCTCATTGTATTTATAGCAGCGTCTCACCGCTCCCTGTTGACTGCTCGAAGTGGCATTTCTGGCTGGAGCTGGTGTCTGATAATTCGGATTGACGGGTCTCGGTGCTGGCGACGGTGTCCTTGCTGCATTCTGTGGCTGGAATCTGAAAAACTGATTCGGCGCAACCCTCAGACGCTGCTGCGCTCCCTGGCGTGATCCCTGCTGTTGCATCCTACGCTTCCTGTTCTCATCCAGTTCCTTGCGCTTGTCCTCAAGGATGAGCGCCTTGTTCACAAGCTCCTGAAAGTCTGGGAAGGTGTGGGTGATCAGTCCCACCTGCAGTCCAAAGTTTAGTCCCATCATGAAATGAGACTGCCTAGCCTTGTCCGTCGCTACGTCTTCAGGCGCGTAGTGTGCAAGCTGTGTGAACTTGTTCAGATATTTAGACACTGGTTGATTACCTTGCTTTAGTGCCCTGAACTCCTCCTTCTTAAGGTCCATGATCCCTTCTGGCACATGATACTGGCGAAATGCGGCGGTAAATTCCTCCCATGTGATGTCCTGTGGGTTCTCCCGTGTGGTGCAGAAGTTCTCCCACCACTCTGCTGCGGTCCCTTCCAACTGATGAGAGGCGTAGAGCACCATCTCATTTCCCACACATTGGGTAATGTGTAGCTTCCTTTCTATTGACCTCAGCCAATCATCCGCCTCCAGTGGATTGGCGTTTTCGGAGAATGTGGGTGGATGAGTCCTCATGAACTCTGACAACCTTGAGCCCTGACGCTGCCCCTAATTTGCTTGGTTAGCAGCGGCCTGAGCGGTGACTTGCTGCATCTGTTACATCATAGCATGCATCAGCTGGGTCTGTGCAGCAAGGAAGGCTCCAAAGTTCTGCATGTCGACTAGCGGTGCTGGTTGGGGTGCAAGTGCTCTATCGTTGGGATTTTCGGCGGGGCGAGAACCACTTTCGTTGCCTCCAAGGTTTCCGCAAGTGTTCACCATCTGTCGAACGCTCCAAGTTTTAGAGATGAGAGGGAAACAAGCATAGATAAGTAATAGGGAAAACTTATGCGGGGTGGAAGGTGTGACTCAAAATCCAACTTTATTATTTAATTAATAATAACTTGGTATGGGTGCTTACAATACCTAAGGGCCTTGCAACACATACTGCACACTCAGCAATCAATGAAAATCCGAATCGAACTAACACACTGGAGTCTAACGCCTCTAAAGGTGACTCTTTATTCTTAGACGCGACTCGACGAAGGAGTCTCAACTTCTAATCCTGAACGCTCACTCATCGAGAAAACCTCCACTGCCTCCTCGCGGTGGGTGCGGTGGCATAGGCGCGAAGCGATCGCCATGCCCCACAATGGCAGTAGTCAAAAAAGCGGCGTCATCCTCAGGCTCAAGATCCGGCTACGGTGCTGGCTGGTGCTCCTGCTCAGGTGTTGTCTCCTCTGGGTCTGGGGCGTCCAACTCCAACACTGGCTCTAGTCCCTGCCAGTACAGTGCGCGTCATCCTCAGGCTCAAGATCCGGCTACGGTGCTGGCTGGTGCTCCTGCTCAGGTGTTGTCTCCTCTGGGTCTGGGGCGTCTAACTCCAACACTGGCTCTAGTCCCTGCCAGTACAGTGCGGTCTCCAGCTCTGCGATCTTCTCCAGAGCGTAGGCGACGTACTCACGAGCATTCTCTAGGTGCTTTTTCCCTTCCTCGACCTGCTCGCGAGCCTTCATCAACTCATGGATTGTGTCGTCGATGAGCTCCTCCTGGGCGACGGCGAATCTGGCCAAGTGAGTGACTGTAGCATCCCCATCTTCTATCGGCTTTCGCTGAGCTCTGTTGCTCCAGCATGGGTGATTTTGGAACACTTTGCCCTCCAACTCTCTAGAGTAAGTGCGGGCGATCTGCTGCATCGCCCGATGCAACACCTCCTGGATTCCCATATCAAATGTAGACCTCCTGGCGGTGAAGTGAAAATGACGACTGAACTTCGTCTTCTCTCGAGCATACACCGTGATTTTGACGTCCCATCCTATGACTAGTGCTGCCTGCACGATGGTGGTCCCTCTGTAGAGCGGTCTCTCAAAGCCTGCAAGCAACTGTAGCATACGCCACAACTCGGCGGCGTAGCCTCCTTCACGCTCGGCGTAGTTGTTCTTCATCAACATCTGCCAAAATACACTTACGTAAAAATTCAAAGTTCAAAAACCAAGGGATAGTAAGAAAACTTCAGCAAGGGGGTATGAAAAAGAGAGAAGGGGATAAGTTGAGATAGCATTCATCATCATGTCAAATTTTAACTTTAAAAAATAGGTTTTATCCTCAGTACAACCATTCTAACTAAGGGGTAGTCCTACAGTCAGTATGGCTTTGATACCACCTCTGTCGGGACCCGAATTTGCAAATCCGGACCCTCTTTGTAATCAGCACTAGTCCAGGATCACGCTAGTGCACACAGTCTCAACATTGGTATATATCACAGTCATACTCATCGAATAGTAAAGTACTTTATTAAAAAGGGAAATATAACTGGTTGCTCGACCTTATGATCAAGTTACAAAAGTACACCTCGCAGGGCGAAGACTTATTAAGAGAGATAACAGCAGCGGAAAATAAAAAAACGCATGGCGCCATCCAGTATACCACAGGCAACTGACTGGGCTCGCCCCTAGTTCGTCGGTTCCTCCTGGAATTCTTCTTCCAAAGCTGGCGTTGACTCTTCTTCAACTGATGTTGTATTTTGCAAGGGTGAGTACTTGGTACTCAGCAAGTCATGCACATAATGCAAGCTAATATTCTACATGCATGGCTTATTACAAAGGATAGGCTAACATGTTTATTTCGCAGTAAAACAGCAAGTGTAAATATAGTGATAGATTGCAAAGTAGTAAAACAATAATAAATAGACAAGTAAAGCATCTCCCAATTCTATGTCCAATTCACCATTTCCAACCCATGCATTTTCCGAAGCCAAGTTATTTTCAAGAAAGTCTAACCCTTGGCTGTAATCCCTGAGCAATGTCCAATGCCGCGGACACGGCTATTCGAATAGATTTTACACTCTGCAGAGGTTATGCACTTTACCCACAAGATAGGGTCAAGCGCCACAAGGGCAAGAGTCCGTAACAAAGTCTTTCGGAAACCTCTAGCTATACAAGTGAACCTCTCCGGCTTTTGCCATACACCATCCCTTCCCTTAGCAAAGGCGAAGTATGGGACCGACATACCGTTGGACGGGTACCATGCCGCAGCCCTGGTACGCTCCCCCTTCATACCACACAAAAGGTGTAGTTGACACCGCAAGGTTTTACATGCAAGTTATTAGTAACCTACTCAACTAGGACCGTCCCACTCCAGTCATGTGGTTGCACGATTGACTCAGTTCAAAGGCTTGCAAGGTTAAGTCCTTAGGGTGACCAGGGCAAGACTACCCAAAGAACCAAATCAACCTTCCCGGTGCCACACCTGGCCCACCCTATCATTCTTGCCACATGCCCCGGTCTAAATCTATTTATCAACCCAGTTGTTTACCATGCACCACGTGCCATCAACATCAGCATTACTAACACATGACACTTCTCCAAAACAAGTTCCATATCTCATTAGGTCAATATTAACATTTAATTGTCCAAATCATGTCACGTGGCAGGGCTAAGCATACTACATCGGTCTAGTTACCCATGTTGGCAAATTAATAAAGTCCAACTAAATAATCCACAACTAGGTTGACAAGGGTCCATGGCACATAATTAAATACCCAAGGTGTCATATTGCAAAGCTGGCATTTATCTAATTTCCCAGAATTAATTAAAGCATTTTCTAAATAAATTAGCATGCAATAATTTAAAATAAATAAATTTCAAAAATGGGATCAATATGGTCAAAGCATAACTTGCCTTCAAAAAGTACTTGATCTTGGTCTTGAGTTGGCTCCTTGGTCAAAACTTCACCTTCGAAGCCTTCGGGTACTTCCACATCTACTCGTAACGCGTGCAAATAGCAATAAATAAATAAAAAGTAGGCAAAATCAATTATAAGCGTCCAAATTGGAGTTAAAATGTAAATAGGATTCATAAATAGAAAGGGCACATTTTTATAAATTTTTAAAAATTTGAATCGTCCAAATCGGAGTTAAAATGCAAAAGTTGCAACTGTCTAAAGTTTGGGAAATCAATTAAATAATATAAATAGAGGAAAACTCATGTCCAAAAATTAAATAAAATTCACCATTAGGTAGAGCTCATTTTTATAAAAATTTAGAAATTGGAATCGCTCAAATCGGAGTTAAAATGCAAAAGTTATAAGCGTTTGAAGTTTGAAAATACATTTAAAAAGAATAAACCGAATTAAATAAACATTTTTCTTTTTCGGAAATTCATTATGACGTCAGCGAGGAATTCGAATTTCCACCGAATTATTTTTCTAAAGAAAAATCGGAATATGATGTCATGCTTGCGTCATCCGGTCTATGGACTTAGTCCACGGTTCGGTTTCGGTCCACCGTGGACCCGATCCACGGGTGCACGTGTCGCTGACACGTGGGACCCACTGGATGACGTCAGTGCTGGCGTCATCGCGCTCGGCCGAACGACGGCTGACATGCGGGCCCCACCATGACGTCAGCGTGACGTCACGAGTGACGTCACGGGACGGTGGGCTGAGCCGCTGACACGCGGGCTCGTGCTGATGTCACCCGTGACGTTAGCGACGACCGGGCGCGCCCGTGTGGACCGCGCCGGTTCGGCTGCTGGACACGTGGCTTGATCCGGGCCGTTGATTTGAAAATCAACGATCCAGATTGGATCTGGATCGTGCACGTTTGGGGTAACGTGGCTTGATCTGAGCCGTACATTTGAATCGGACGGCTAGGATCAGATCGGGTTTCACCGCGTCAAGGGCGACGTGGCATGTCCCGGGCGGCGACGCGTGGCTCGATCCTCGCCGTTCGATGGAGATCCAATGACGGGGATTGCATCTAACGCTACCACGTGGGTTACTCTTAACCGTACGATCTAGTTCTAACGGTCTAGATCTAATCTAAGCACGGTAGTTTACGGGCTACGTGGCTTAGTCTAAGCCGTTGGATCTAGACCCAACTGTTGAGATTAGATCTAAACTGCACCGTGGAAGGTTACTCACTGGTGACGTGGACGAATCTCGGCCGTCCGCCACGGCGGAGCTGGGTTGCCGGAGATGAAGACGATGACGAGCCCGATGGCGCTTTGGTGCAGTTCCGGCGAGGTAAGTGGTACCCTCCGATGTGTCTCGTCGTGACGGTTCCGGATCTGGGCACCCACGCGCCGAAGAATGGCGGACTGTGACACTACGGAATGGTGTGACACTATTTAGTGTGAATGTTAAGGTCAAAAAACTTTATGAAATATGGTATTGGAGGTTAGTAGCGGTTCCGGGCCATTTCCGGGAGTTTGGGCCTTTCCGGGGAGTTTTGGGCCTAGGGGAAAGGGTCGTGGGCTTTGGTGGGATGGAGTTTCAGTCCATTTAGGACTAGGAGTCTTGTGAGGGCTGGTAAAAAGGCCTCCCCCTGCCCTCCTTGCGCCCCCCACTTGTGCGCCCCACCTCCTCCCTTGTGCCCTAGCCGCCCCATCCCCCTCCTCCCCCTTGTGGCCGTGCGCCCCCTCCCCTTGCCCCCTTTGCTCCCCACCTCTCCACCACCTCTCCTCCACCCCCTTGCTGCCCTAGGGTAGCCTCTCCACCCCTACACCTTGGAGATCCGTCCATTGGAGCGAGGAGCGAGGAGCGATCCGGGAGAAAATCTATTGGGTTTTCGTGCGTCGGGCGAAGGTATGGCCATGGGACTCCTTGGGGTTGGGCTAGGTACTGTTCTAAGGGTCATTATCATGTTTTTAGATCAATTGGTGGTGCTAGAATTGAGTAGATTGGTTTAGATCTAGAAGTTGCCACGTTCTCTGTTTCGGGCAGCTTGAGCAGTCGACCTAGGGTTTATTTTTTCGCCAATTTAGACTCGGAATTTGGTTGTACGGCTGTTGAAGAAGTTGTAGGTAATTTCAATACCTTTCAGTGGGTATAAAGAACTTTAAATTCCGCCCAGCCGTTTGAAAGTTATGGCTGTTTTACCGAGCGTATTAAAATCTGTGACGTGATTGGAACAGATCACGGTATTTTGTAGATTAAACAACTTTAGAGTCCGAATCAGTCTTTCCATATACTTCGAAAAAGTTAGGAAATTTCCTAATCTACGCGAGGATGTACTCGTTTAATTGATTCGGAGTCCCAGAACTCAAGTTGTGCCTTTTGGAAGGCTGCTGTCCCGGCGGGACAGAACCTCTGTTTTTGGGTTTTGCGAGTAGTTGGCAATGTCGGGGTAGATGAGGGTTTGCATACTGTTTTGTGGACATGATTGTGAGTGTGTGGTACCTATGTGCAGGTGGTGCGACCCCGGGAGTGCCTTCTACTTCCCGCCAATCCGTTGCCCGTGGTTGAGGCAAGTGTATTGTAATGGATAGCGGTTTGTAGGTTGCTAGTTGAGACTAGATGAACTTGATTATATGATATGATCACTTGCCATGCTTTAATGATTGCCTATGATATTGAGTATGCTATGATGCCATGTGTTAATGTACAAGTTAATTATGACGTTGGCATATTTGCATACATGGCATGTTACATGGCCCGGGCGGTGAGAAAGTCATAACTAATCCGGGGAAGGTCGGTGAGAAAGTTATGACTATTCCGGAGAGCCAATGAGTAAGTCCTACATTGTGATTCCATTCACCGCGGTGAACGGAAGCGAGGAGTAGGCACCCTCCATCTTCGGGATGGAAGGGGGGAGAGGGTGCATACCGACGGGTGTGCACTCAACCATACCGGTATGAGTTTCCAAGGAGATATGAGCATCGCATCGCATCGCATTGCATACATAATGAAGATGATAATGATTTGTGAACATGAATGAGATGATATACATGATGTGAGTCGTTGTAGCCATGTAATTGTTTATGTTTGTACCATTGCAATATACTTGCTGAGTTTTGAACTCACGCTTGTGTTTTCTTGTTGTTTTAGGTACCATGAGACCGGCATGCGGGGAAGGGAAATAGTCACACTTCCGCACGTAGCTTCACTCATTTGATTTCACAAGTCATTCAATTAGTTTTTGAGAATAAACTGCGTGTGATGATTATTGCTTTAAGGTTTAGCTTGCTTTATGAGAGTCTTATTGTTCGTTTGATTCTTAGAGACATTAAATGCTTGAAAGTAGACTTATATTGTTGTTAAGTCTTTAATTATTGCTATTTTAGCCATCTCTCATATTGCCTTATATTGCTTTACTGTGTTGCTCCTTCAAATCATGTTAAAACAAAGGAGATGCTGCCGAAATCTCGGTTTTTAGCATGTGCGCCTTTGCTGGAATTTATGTTTAATTGTGGTTTTTAGATGTTGTTTAGCTTATGTTTGGTAGCATTCAGGCATATTAAATGCCGGGGTGTTACACAGATGCGGCGGGAAACGGCGAAAAAAGGCGGCGGAGAACGATTCCAACTACGGCGAGCTCCCCTGGTTAGACGACGGCGAGTCCGGCAGCGGCGCTTTAGGGTTTAGGGGCGTCTCGGAAAGCTCTATCCAATGCGCGGCTCAGGGACTTAAATACCAGCCTCGACGTCCGTGAATCTCGCGCGAAACGAGGCCCACTCGGTCGCGGCGGCAGAATCCGACAGGGATTCGGATTGGGTGACGTGGCGCAATCGTGGCCGTTGGATCAAGATCCGACGGTCGCGGTATTATGGTTCAGTTGGGCTCAGGTCTGACTCGAACGTGGTTCGGGTAAGGCTCGAGTCCGACTCGGTCGGTTGCACAGTGAAACCAACTCGGATTTTCCAGCGATTTATAATTAAATTAATTCCTAGAAATTCAAATAATTCGAGAAAAATAGCAAAATAATCAGAACAATTCTGGAAAATACTTTGAGACATTTTGGACTCAAATAAAATATTTCCAACAAAACTTTATTTAAAAATTTTAATTCTTTAATTATCTCAATAGGGAATAATTTCAAATTAAATCCAAATAAATTCCAGAAAATTCCAAAAATTCCCAAGAGTGCAAAATTTCATTTAAATTCATGTAAAGCAAAAATTGGGGTGTTATATTAGTGCTTATGTATTATATTTTTGTTGTACTTGGATAATATGTATGAGTTAATGTTACTAGACATATAACCCTACGTGGCAATGGATATAATAATTTCCCATTTCAGTCTCTATTATTGTTCTGCTGCAACACTCTGAGCATGGTGTATTACTGATAAAGTGTCGGGCGCTCCCAATATTTTATTATCTAATATGCCGAGATCAGTATAACTAACTCAGAGTAATGACGATGTTACCCTGAGTTAATTATGCAAGTCACCACACACAGCAGTATGGCAACTGAGTTGTTGAGGGGCACTCCTCATTCACTGTTGCGGTGGGCCTTCCTGACAAGCTTTCTGACGCTTGCAGTTGTCCTCTAATTCCTTGCGCTCATCTTCTAGATCAAGGGTCTTGTTAACCAATTCTCTTGCTTCAACTGACTCTTTGAGCAAGTTGCTTCCATAGTCTTACCACTCACTTTCAGTGTTATAATCTTTACTGAAGTAAATTTCTGGAATGATCATGGCTTCAGAAATTGCTTGATCTTTCTGTGGGCATTCTTTAACAAAATGACCTCGTTTATCACACATGTTGTAACATGAATGTTTGGGTCGTCGTGCCTGGTTGATGGGACATTCTCTAGCCCAGTGACCTCGTTTATCACACAAGAAACAATTCCATGGTGACCAAGTATCACTGATTTTCTAAGGTAGATGGATAGAGTTGACATGCTTCTTCTTGATTTCTTCACATGGCACAGCAAGTGCGGATGATAATCCTTCTCTTTTCGCTAACTTTTGAGCAATGATGGCTCGAAAATCCTCTCGCTGATGCCGAGTAACAGTGGTCACTATTGAATCCAGGGGACATTGAGCTGGACAATGATCTTGGCCTTCACAAAGATAGCATGTGATGTTGTTCATGGGACATTCTCCAGGTAAATAGCTTCATTCACAGCTGTAACAATTGATTGCATGTTCATCGACAGTGTGTCCTATCTCTCCACATCGAATGCATGCACGATCTTTTGACTTGTATGGGTGACAACACTTCAAAGAACAACATCTTGGTATGATATTGGGTGCAGGGGTTGTACACTTCTCTGAACTTGCGGTAGTAACACTATCATCTGACGACCCAACAAACTGACGAAGGGCGGTGGCAAACTCCAACCATGTAATTTCTTGTGGTGTCTTGTGGGCAGCACGATGGTTCTTCCACCACTCCAAGTCAACTCCTACCAAGTAGTGGCTAGCATACAGAACCATCTCGTCTCCTTTACACTGAGCAAGGAGTAACTTCTTCTTAATCACATGCAGCCAATCCTCTGCCTCCATAGGTGAAACATTACCAGCAAAGATAGGCGGGTGAGTCTTCATAAACTCCGAAAGTCTTGAATATGAATCAGGATCTCGAATAGATGTAGGCATCCCATTGTCATGAGACTGCTAATCGACCAAGTTTTGCATCTGTTGCATCATCATCTGCATGAGCTGAGTTTGGGTAGTGATAAACTGATCCAAGTGTTGAATTATCATGGTTGGTGCGGTGGACAGCTGTTGGTCATAATCTGCGTTGTCACTAACACTAGTAGTATCAATTGTTCTAACTTGAACTGCCTCGGAATCACTGCTATAGTTGGTCCTTTCCATCTGTTGATCATTCCAAGGTTTACGTAAGAGCAAAAAAGCATAGATGAGGTTCAAGAATCCTATTGCGGGGGAACAGGTTTAACCCAATAACTTAAACAAACATTATTAATAACTTGGTATGGTTGCTTATAAAAGCCTAAAAGCTATGCAACACATACTGCACACCCAGCAATCAATGAAAAACCAAATTACCTAAGCACACAATAATCTAGTGTCTAATAGGGTAACACACATATCTTTACAGACGCGACTCTCACATACAAGTCTCAACTGGCTACTAAAGCACTGGTTCTTCTATCCTCTGGAACACTTCATTGCTCCACTTCTCTTTGAGTTCGATGATTCCTTACTTCACGATCCTCACGGTTGACAGCGACACCCAGTACTTTCTCCTTAAGTGTGAAACATCGTTAACTATTCGAAACGACTCAGGTAAGATTTCCATTTAAATCAGGGGGAAAAGATAGAAATTTCAGCAAAAGGGGAAAGAATAGAAGAATATGATGAGTCAAGAACTTATTATTCTTTCAAGTTAAATTTTCTCTTTAGAAAATAATTTTGAAGCTCCTAAAGATGGCCAATCTATCTAGGGTCAAGACCTATAGTCAGTATGGCTCCAATACCACCTCTGTCGGGACCCGAATATGCAAATCTGGACCCTCTGTGTATTCAGCACTAGTCTAGGATCACGCTAGTGCACACATTCTCAACATAGATGAAATATCATAATCATATACAGCGGAATAATAAAAATAACACAATTATAGAATATAAACTATTGAACGACCTTAAGGTCAACCTTAAATTTGTGAGGACTTGACGGCTTCAACTCCAAATAAGCAGCAGCGGAACGAAGAATGTCGGTGAATCCCATCAATATGCCACAGGCAACTGATAATGTTCAACTCCTAGATATTCGCCTCTTCACGGAACTCCATCTTTGAAGGTGTAGACTTCTGCTCAACTGGTGATTGTTGGTTGCAAGGGGTGAGTACATAAAGCACTCAGCAAGTCATGCACAGAATGCAAGTCTAATAACTATGTGCATGGCTTATTCCAAATGAATGACTGAATTGGTTATTTGTAATAAAGCAGCATTCACAAATAAACATAATAGATTGTAAAGTAGTAAAACAAATAACATTAGTAATAAATTTCACAGTTATTTCACAAGTAAAACATCCCACATCCTTAACCAGTTATCACTTTTCCACAGGCAAAATGCCTCCAAGCCCAAGTTCATTTTCATGAAAATCTAACCCTTGATTGTAATCCCCGAGCATTGTCCAATACTGCGGGCACGGCTATTCGAATAGTTTTTACACTCTACAGAGGTTATACAATTTACCCACAAGATATAATCAACTCACCACGTTAGCCGTGAATCGCCATACAAGAGTATGCGAATGAGCGATCATAACAAAGCCTTTATAATGCTCTGTCTAAACCCAATATTGTCCGCTAAGGTTTCAACACTGAAGGGACTGGTTACCACAATCAGGGCCCCCCTCTTGCGCCATGTGAGCCTACCCGTAAACCCGGGTCTCACGCCCCCCCTCGACAATACTAAAGTGAAGACTTCACAAATTAGTTAGCTAGGTCTTTCCCTTTCCAGACTTGTGATTGTATGTTAGACTCAGTTCAAATTCTTGCAAGGTTAAATCCTTCATTGACCAGGGTAAGACTTACGTCAATACTCTCACATAAACCCACCATAATTCTTGCCACTTGCCCCAGTCCAAAACATTTTATCACCCTAGTTGATTATTGCGCAACACAATGTCAACAACAACTCAACATCTTTGAAGAAGCACGAAGGCCTCCACATATCAACATCATCGTGTCGGCAACACGTCACACCATTTCAAAATACATTGCATATTCCATTAATCAATATTGACCTTTGTATTTCCAAAATGATATCATTGACACGTTGCTGGGCTAAGCTTTACTACATACGATCTATTAACCCATGTTGGCAAATACAAATATGTCCAACTAATATTTCACAACCTAGGGTGACAAATGAATCATGGCATACAAATAGTAACAAGGTGGCAATAACAAATAGGTTGATTATCTAATCCCAAATTAATTGAAATCAGTTTAACTTAAACTAGCATGCAATAATTTGGAATAACATAATTTTGAAACATGGGATCAACATGGTTAAAGCACAACTTGCCTGGCTCTTGCTATTTTTACTTAACTCTACTCTTTATCTTTAATTCTTGGACCTCGATCTTCAATCTTCACTTGCTTGATCTTCAGCTTGTTCGAACATCTTCCGGACGACGCGTCTAATGATTAAAGAAGAAACAAATACAAAACAAGTCAAAGGACAAATCAAATGAACTCCAAATTAAGAACGATTAGCATTGGGTCACAATGGCTTAGATAAATTTAGGAACTTGAATAGATTAGATCGAAGATTCAGACAAAAGAGAACGAGCTTTTGGAAGATATACCAAAAAAAGGAAAGAGTAACAGCTGAGAAAGAAAGAATAATATTCCAAAGGATATTTCTTCTAAAGTTATTAACTTGATTGGACAGACAAATGACACATGTGCTCTCGATCTATAGACCGGGTCCATGAAAATATGTTAGTTCACAATGAACTAAACTGATGCTCGATGTTGACTTTTTGTAACACCCTACAAATCTAAACTGTCGTACAAGAAAATTTCGACAGCATCTCTCCTAAAATTAGGACAAAACGGAAGCGACAACAAGATTCATAATAACCATTATAAACAGGAATAACATAAAAGCATCAATACTAGAGATAACAAGTCTAAATCAACCAGAAAACAAACATAAACGTAAAACAGCTCCAAAGAGGACATCAACAGGTCTATGATTAATAAAATTTCAGCAAGCTAATGAATTATTAAATGCACTAGTCCATGTGATTCGTGATGACCACGGAGGGTTGATTGTGCTACTAAGCCCACCCTTCAAGCTTACGACTCGCGAGAACTACCTGAAAACAACAAAATAACAAGGGGTGAGATTGGGTAATCTCAGCAAGCGGAACAACTTCTAACGAATAACACAAACCCACAAGAAAACTAGCATACCAAATTCCTCATGTCCAATACCACATTATAGAGTCCACACAACCTCAGTAAAATGCATATGATTGTGCACATGCTTATGCCATGATCCTCTTCACCGTGCCCTTTCTCAGGAACACACGGTGTTGTACCAGACGGCCACAAGACGCAAGGCCGACAAACTTCCAATGCATGATTATGCAGTTAATTATTCATGCATAAATAAATAAATAAATTCACAATCTGAAATAAAATGCTTGCATACCATCAAATAACATGGATAGAATGCGAACATCATTGAGATAGAATATCTCCACAATTCATCTTGCAAACAACATCTTTCTTCATTCTTACTCATGATTCAAAAGCCAAACAACCACATCACAATTCAGGATAGGATATTGTAATCTCATAAACAAGTATTTAAACAATGTAGGTGTGCTTCAATTTAGGTTTATTTTGAAGACGAAACAAATAGCGAGTTATAGTTTAGCAAGACCGCTACTTCCACTTGCCTTTACCAACGTGGATGACGAACCTAGTTGCGTCCAGAAGGGGCACCACCTGTACAAGTATTATTTCAGTACATAGCGACATCACAAATGATCACACAACTCGAACACACGCTTCCTAATCCCCGTTCCCTTCTTAAGCGCCAAAAACCCCAATCTGTCCGGGTCAAACAGCATCACCCTCTCTTCACAATTTCGTATCTTTTTTTATACAGATCACAAAAATACAAAACAATTACAGTAGCTAGATATTGACGAGATCTACAACTTTCATGAAGATCACAAATTTCAATTCCACTGTTAAATATGCCTAAACAAACGTCCAACACTGTGGACAAAATCTGTTTCCAGATTCTGTCCGTCATCTTGCAACAGCGATAACTCTCAGACCCACGCCCCAAAAATTCTGAACAAATTACAGAAGCTAGATCTCGACGTTATCTACAACTTTCTAGTTATAGGTTTTTGCAGGCAAAATCGTCTATGCCACGTAAAACGCGAAACAATCCGCGCTGCACAATCTCCCCTTCCAAAAACAGCACCACGTGAACATCTACCCTTCTCCCCCATCAAGATCCATCTAAATCCCTCACCACCAGATCTAATACACTACTAATCCCTAGGTAGAACAGGGGTAAAAGATTGGGAATTTTACCTTGAGTTCTCCCTTGAGAACCCACGAAAAACACGCGACGATTCCCGAAACGGAAATCTGCTCGTCCTCCACGCCTCCACGGAGTCGCTCCTCGCCTTCTCCTTCGCGATTCGCGGCGGATCTTGAGCCACCACGTAGGGGAAAGAAGGGGAGGGAGAGGTGGCTGCTAGGCGAGGGAGAGGGAGAGGGAGGAGGCGCCTAGGGTTAGGGGGAAAAGGGGTGGCGCCCCCCCTTGGCTAGTGGGCCGGCCCACTTAGGGGAAGGGGGAGGGAGAGGTGGGGAGGGAAATCCCGGCCTCGGCCCAGGTTGTCCTCGGCCCACTGATTCTAGCCCGACGCTCCAAAAAAAAATATTAAAACGTCGCATGAACTTTAGTTAATCAATTCCCGACCAAACTTCTCTCTTTTCGAAACAACCACGACGGAAAAGAACTAGGATCGCTCTCAGACTTAGGGCATCACACTTTTGTTGACTAGACAGACACAGTCGAACAAAAGAGAGACGGGTAGACTAGATCTGGCACAAGTATTTGACATATGACCAATGGTCTATCGACCAAGTCTACGAATAAATTATAGGTTAATGGCAGATTAGATTTTCAGGGACAACACATGGACGGATGGGATCGACATCCACAGTGATTCGATCAGAGGTTCAGTCATACATCAATGAAGAGACTCGATGATGACAAGGCGGCGACGATATGATCACTAGGTAGTGATGACGATAAGGAACAAGATAGAGCACAAATGTTTTCCTACGGTTGATACAGCGAGAAAGATCGCAATGACGACAACACGGCTCACGATGAACTCAGTCCATCGAACCTGTCTTGAGTTAGATTTTGGTTCGGCTATGCAGATGATAGAAAGATAAGGCTAGACTCACATGTGATGGGGTTAGATCACATCACAATGAAAGAAAAGATGATGACATCGCACTAGGGCTTTTACTTGTATGCACGCATGCGATGATAGCGAAGCGATGAGAGCAAAGCGTTAACGGTGAAGCATTAACGGCGGAACGTTAACGGTGAAGGTGAGGCGTTAACAAGACACTCATGAAATGACAAGGTGGCGACCGTCGGTACAATGACATGGTGGCGATAGAATACTAGCAAGGTGTTAGTGTTATGCCCTTGAGGCAGTCATATAGATGATTGTAACATGACTATATTTATGAATAATAATATGATTATTGGTCCAATGAATGTATATCATTATATTGATCAGCAAGTATGTGACTTGCTTATGAAACTCTTTACTCATTGATATAATTATGTATGTATCTCTGAGCGGGTATCATTGTATAGGACAACGATGAATAGATCAGCGCATGTATTGATCGATGATCATGTTTCATAGATCATGGGATATGGAGATATCATTAATACCTTATGAACGCATGTTGAAGAACACGTGTTAGATAGACCCGCAATGGGACACAGCGAGAATGTTACATTCTTATATGTCATCAATGTATCTCATACATAGTAGATGTATGATCTTTAGACCTAAGATTGTCACATTCCCTACATATGTAATAGTTTACCTTGGGGTTACCAAACACTATTTTCTAACCGGATAGTTATAAAGGTAGTTTTCATGTTTACTGTGAAACATGCAGAGGGAAGTGAGCAATCAAGATGGAATTTGCCACTCCAGTGTAACGGAGATATATGTCTGGGCCACTCGTGTGATATGATTAAGGAAGTGCATGGCCATGCCGTGATTGAGAAATCAATCACAACTTATTAATATATCACAGATACGAGAGATGGATTGAACTGTTAAAGGATGACATGCTTCTCGCCTTGAGTTCGATCTTCATATAGTTTGGCAAAGGGATTATTACATCAGTACTTTGATCATATGCATTTGGGAGTTGGCATGTTCTGCAAGGAGTCGCTACCGACTATTGGATTAGAAAAGGGTTTTCGGAATCAATGTCCAAATGCGCATAAACCTACAGGGTCACACACTTAACGGGCTATGACGCATTAATTCGGATTGGATCCGTAATTAATGGACCTCGTGGGCTTAGCGCGTAGATGGGCCCTGACTGCCTAGGGTTTCACCTCGTGGCTATATAAGGACGGGAGGAGGCTGGGTGCAGAACACACTTTCGTGCAGTTTAGAAGTGTTTCGCTCGAAACCCTAGCCACCTCCTCTTGTTGCCCTTGCTGAGCGACCCGGTGCTTGCACACTGACGCACGACGTCCCATCCCCGGACGTGTGGACTACTGTGGTGACGCTGCTGTGACTGCGCCGTTTGAGGAAGATCCACGACTGACGGAGGACGATCCACGACCGCGGCGAGGACGATCCACTACAACGACGTGCGAATGATTTCGCAACTGCGCGACAAGTGATAATTGATCTATAATCCCCTTTTTGCGAGTAGCTTTTCTGGTTTTGTGGTAGAAATTTTAATTTATGCTAGAGTAGCTTACCGTCTTCCTCAACACAAGGATGGCTAACCGAAACGTGAACCGATAAAAAAGGGCTAGGTTGAAATGCGACGGTCATAATCCGGAACAAGGCTTTGACGGCAAACGGGGACCAAATGAACTCCAAGGATGCGCAAAACAGAGAATAAGGACCCACTGGACAAGACAACACGTCCACGGCAGACTAGAATGGTTGGCGACAAAAGACGGCGCGCGGCGGCGGCAAAAGACGGCGACTACGAATAAAAAAAATTCCGGTAGATGCAATAGCAAAGGGGAAGTGAGCACCATGTAGAACGCAGCGAGACAAACTCAACGGTATAGGCGGATTTGGCGGTGACCCACCGGATTGATCACAAACTTCCGATGAACGGCTTTTAAAGCTATTAGATCAAACGGTCATAACTATTAAAAAAATGAATAAAACTTAACCAAATTTTACAGAGAGTTATTTGGGACCCTAAGACACAAAGTGACACGAGTGGATCTGAGTTTACCTTTTGGATCGACGGGGAACGCACGAGGAAGTTTTCAGCTGTCTGCAACGTAGTCTGATC
Organism: Rhipidocladum racemiflorum; assembly: GCA_036346355.1. Lineage (NCBI taxonomy): Eukaryota > Viridiplantae > Streptophyta > Magnoliopsida > Poales > Poaceae > Rhipidocladum > Rhipidocladum racemiflorum. The sequence goes on from CM070590.1 coordinate 18,265,579, forward strand.
GGGGAGATTAATTTTTTTGCACAAATCCCGAGGGCAAAACCTTGGATTAGGGTGAGCACCGTGTAGAGGACATCAAGATGAGTCTACAGTAAAAATTTCACAATCAAGCTCGCAAAAACGAGGGAGAACGGGCGTCAGCAAGATTTGAGATTAAAACGGCCATAATTTTTGATTCCGTGGACGAAATTGCACCAAATTTGGAGGGGAGACAGATGGGAGTACGTGGCTCAATGTGACGTAGACAGATCTTGAAAAAACTCGACGAGATGACGGGGAACACGACGCAAATTTCGATTGATGTTGGGCGGCGCTCCGGAGCTTCTTGGCGGCGGCTCTAGGGTTTGGAGGATTGATCTGGAGGCTAGGGGTGCGTGGGAGGGTCTAGGCACCCTTGTATATGCTTGGGAAGTCGGCCCGTGCGAGGAGACACGAAGAAAGCCGAGTTTGGATAAAAAATGGCATTTAATCGAACACTTGGCGTGCATCCTTCAGTATGGGCCTCGGTTAAACAGTGCTGCGCTAGGCCCATACTGTTCACAACCTTTTTCTAGCAATTTTCCAATAAAAATAATTTTAGTAATTCAATTAATTCATTTGAGGCAACAAAAATACCAGAAAAAATCTAGAAAATATTTTGAGACGTTTTAAACTCAAATAAAATATTTTAAAAAAAATTTGTATAATTTTTTTTATATTTAATTAATTTAAAGAATAGGCTTAATTCAAATTAATTTCAAATAAATCCAAATAAATTTTAGAAAATGTCAAAAATTGAAAATACACATTAAATGCAAGAAAATTAAAAATTAGGATGTTACAAACTGGTTCCATTCAAGCAACCAAATGCATGAATGACTTTTTTCTTGAACCATCTCATACATGTACCACTTGGTACTGGCAACCATACGCACCCATATAAAATGTTAATGCAATGTAACACTAACACTGTTGTTGATAGCAAAACATGGCTAATAAGAAGGTAACCCTTGACTGTAATCCCAAGTTCACTTTTACGAAAAGCTAACCATTGACTGTAATCCCCGAGCATTGTCCAGTACCGCGGACACGGCTATTCGAATAGATTTTACACTCTGCAGAGGTTATACACTTTACCCACAAGATATAATCAACTCACCACGTCAGTCGTGTATCGCCATACAAGAGTATGCGAATGAGTGATCATAACAAAGCCTTTTGGAAGCTTCTAACTCCACAAGTGAACATCTCCGGTTGTTGCACACTATCCCTTCCCTTAGCAAAGGCGAAGTCTTGGTCAATCAACCGTTGGATGGGTACCTAGTCGCAGCCCCGGTACGCTCCCCCATTCAACTACACAGAGGTATAGTTGACACCTCGAGGTACCACATGCAAGTTATTAGCAACCTACTCAACTAGGTCCGTCCCATTACAGACATGTGGTTGCATGATGAGCTCAGTTCAAAGGCTTGCAAAGTTAAGTCCTTAGGGTAACCAAGGCAAGACTACCAAAGTGTCCACAAGTATTCCAAAACCAGCAAAAACCAAATTGACCATCCAATTGCCACTCTTGGCCCACCAGAAACAATCTTGCCACTTGCCCCAGTCTAAATCATTTTATCACCCCAGTTGATTATTGCGCAACACAATGCCAATAACAACTCAACATCCTTGAAGAAGCATGAAGGCCTCCGCATATCAACATCATCGTGTCAGCAACATGTCACACTATTTCAAAATACATTGCATATTCCATTAATCAATATTGACATTTGTAATTCCAAAATGATGGCACTGACCCGTTGCAGGTCTAAGCAGACTAATACGTTCTATCTAACCCATGTTGGCAATTCATTAGCTACCAACAATTAATCAACAAACCTAGGGTGACAAATGAATCATGGCCTACAATTATTATAGACAAGGTGGCAATAACAAGTAGGTCGATTATCTAATCCCAAATTAATTGAAATCAGTTTAACTTAAACTAGCATGCAATAATTTGAAATAACATAAATTCCAAAAATAGGATCAACATGGTCAAAGCACAACTTGCCTAGCCCTTGGAATTTTTACTATTATTTATTCTTTATCTTCGATCCCTAATCTTCGATCTTCGGTCTTCACTTCCTTGACCTTCGGCGACTTTCGGACGACGCGTCTAATGATTAAAAAAGAAGCAAATACAAACCAATTCAAAAGACAAATCAAGTAAAATTCCAAATTAAGAACAAATAGCATTGGGCACAACGGCTTAGATGAAATTGGGAAGGAAAAGATTAATAACTAAGAAAGGAAGAATAATATTCCAAAGAATATTTCTTCTGAAGTTATTATATTGATTGGACGAACAATGACATATGGGCTCTCAATCTATAGACCGAGTCCATAAAGATATGTTAGTTTGCATTGAACTAAACTAATTCTCAATGTTGACTTTTGTTGACTAAACAGATACACGGTCAAACAAAAGAGAAAGACTGGCGGATTAGATCAGGCACAGGGGTATAACACAGGGTCGATGATCTATCGACCAAGTCCACGAATGAATTTCCAATCAAAGGCAAATTAGGTTTCCAAGGATAAGACATAGACGGATAGGATCGTCATCCATTGTGATCCGATCTGGGGTTCCGTCATACGTCGAAGAAGAGGGTCGACGATGACAAGACGGCGATGATAAGAAGACGAGGCTGAACTCAATGTGATAGGGCTAGATCACATCAAGGTGATGGAACAGATAAAGACATCGCACTAGGGCTTTCGCTTGTATGCAAACATGCGATGACAGTGAAACGAGAGCAAAGCGTTAACGGTGAAGCGTTAACGGCGGAATGTTAACGGCGAAAAGTTAACGGCAGAACGTTAGCTGCGAAACGTTAACGGTGAAACGTTAGCGGCGAAACGTTAGCGGTGGAACATTAACGGTGGAACGTTAACCGTGGAGCGTTAACGGCAAAACGTTAACGGCGGAACGTTAACGGCGCACGTTGACGGCGAAGGCGAAACGACGGCGGGACGCTCATGAAACGAGAAGGTAGCGACCGTCGGTGCAACGACATGGCCGCGATAAAACGCTACCAAGGATGGCTAACCGAAATGCGAACTGGTAACAAAGGGTTAGGTCGAAAGACGACGGCTACAAACCGGAACCAAGCTTTGTCGGTGAACGGAGGCCAAAAGAACTCTACGGATGGACCAAAACATTACATGATGACCCAAAGGACGGGACAACACGGCCAAAGTGAGCTAAGATAGCCGGCGTCAAAAGACGGCGCGTGGAGGCGGCAAAAGACGGCGCTAAATAATAATAAAAATTTCGGAGGATGGGATGACAAAGGTGGAATGCCCATCACGTAGAACGCGACAAGACGAACTCAACGGTATAAGCGGATTTTGCGGCGACCCAACGGATTGATCACAAACTACTGACGAATGGCTTTCGGAGCCAAACTTCCGACGGCCATAACTTCTACAATAATGATCGGAACTTAACCAAATTTGACCAAGAGCTAGATGTGACCTAGAGGCACACCGTGATGTTGGTGGCTCAAAGTTGTACCTTCTGGATCAGCGGGGAGCACGCGAGGATGATTGTCACTGTCTGCAATGTAGTCTGATCGGAGAAAAGAATTTTTTGCGCAAAATCCAGAGAGCAAAACCATGGGTTAGGATTAGCATCATGTAGAGAACATCAAGTCGAGTCTACAGTAAAAATTTCACGGTCAAACTCGAAATATTGAGGGGGATATGGCCTCGGCAAGATTAGAGATTGAAACGGGCATAACTTTTGATTCCTTGGGCCAAATGGTACAAAATTTGGAGGGTAGACAGAGGGGACATCATGGCTCACCATGATGGATACGGATCTCAAAAACAGTCGACGAGCTAATGGGGGATGCGCACCAAATTTCGGCCGTCGTTTGGGCGACGTCCGGAGCTTCTCGGTGGCGGCTCGAGGTTTGGAAAAATTAATCTGAGGTTGAGGACATGTGGGAGAGGCCATGGGAGGTCTACACAAGGTTAGGGTGGTGGCTAGGTCAAAAAGAATCAAGAAAAACGCAAAAACAGGCTCTACAGGCAATTTAACGAACATGTGGCGTGCGTGATCTAGACTGTAGTGACATGGCTCACACTTGGCCTTCGGATCTCCATCCAGTGGCTGAAAACGGGCGGGCGACGTGGCCTTCTCCCAGCGTGGGCACGTTGCCCAGTGGGGCTGATGAGGACATCACTACCATGGATACGGCCATACTTACAAATCCAATGGAAACCAACAATATCATACAAGGGCCAATTACTCGAGCTCGGGCACGACAATTCAATTACCAGGTGAATGCTCGGCTGCATACAAATAATTTAATGAATGGAATGCTATTTAATCGCCTTGTGATGATTTTATTGTCCTTAGGAACCAAGGAGAAGGACTCCCCAAACGCCAAGCATGAAGCCAATTCTTCCGGTGCACAAGTTCAACTCGGATTCGGCCTCCGACAGCACCAACTTCAAACGACCATAACTTTTGATCCACAAGGGTGTTTGAGGTCTATGAGTACTGGTTGGAAAGGTTTCACGTCCTCTTTTCCAACGGATCCGACCCCATCCCCAAATTCCGTCGAGTCAACGGGAATCTGCAAAACAATTGGCGTCTACTTTTCCAAATCGAGAAGACTTGGGCTTTGGGCCTTGTAATAGAGTTGTAGTTGGTATCTCATCGCTTTGGACGTGTTTCCCACGCCCCTACCTCTTATAAATAGCCGACATCGCTCCTTAGGGTTTTGGGTTTTATTTGATTAGTTTAGCCAAGTGCAAACTTGATCCTCGCGAGTTGTCGATGCCACCTTGTCAAGATCACCAATAAGACTCCACTTTGTTTCGCTTCCAGCTTTATCCGCATCAGATTGCTTATCCTATTGTTCTTGCTTGTTCTTCGGTTGCTTGCAGGAATTGAACTCGTGTTCAGGTTGATCGTACCCACGGCAAGATCAATAACCCGCTGGAGTTGGTTTAGCGATTGCTAAGGCGCATCGTCGTCGTGACGGTGTAGTCGGATCGTCAAAGTCGACTCTAACAAATCGATCGTGTGTTTCTCATCGAAAAGATCGACACCATATTGCCATCACGGCGCTATCAGGGCGCCGGCTGGCCTGGCCTGGTTCGTTGGAGATGGAGAGGGGCGCGGCGGCCGGCAGGGTCGCCGCTTGATCGTCGCCGCTTGATCGTCGCTTCACTTGGTCGTCCGACCGCTGTTGCCTCTCGTTAGCCGATCGTCGCCGCCGATCGTCGCCTCGACCGTCGCCGCTTGACTGGATCGTCGCCTCCCGACTGGTCGCCCACCGATAGCCCACGGTCGCCTGATCGTCGCTGGCCTGATCGTCGCCCAGTGATCGTCGCTGGCCGATCGTCGCCCACCGATAGCCCATCGTCGCCGATCGTCGCCACCGATCGTCGCCCACTGATAGCCCATCGGTCGCCTCGATCGTCGCTTCTCCCGATAGCCGATCGTCTTCCGCCGCATAGCACTTGAAAGAAAAAGGCGTCGGATCGTTCGCAAAAAAAAAAAAAAAAAGAGTCCTGAACAGATCCGAAAATTTTTATGTGCTAAACTCTGTTTCTACAAGATTCCCGATCTTTGAGATAGTTCCTTCTTCGCCGAATTTTTTTTTTTTTTCGTTCTTCTGTCATTGTGGAACCCATCGCCGTCGCCGACTACGAGCTTTTGAGTCAGCCTCTAGCCTCGAGTCAAGAACTAGTGACTAGACGTTGAACAATTCTTCAATTTTGCATTCACCGATTGGATTATTGCTAACCTTTTTTGCTACTAAATTAAGCCTGTCCAAGCTCCACTTTCTACCCGTGACAGCTCGATCCCTTGGCAATCGCTTACACAAACTTCGGAGAACCTTGACAACGCCTAACTACCGACAACGCTGCTACATTGTAAGAACTTGTAAGAACTTGGGTCATAGGCTTGAGCGCTTGAGAGACTTGCCACCTAGTAGTTGATAGGAACATTATACTTGTGGTTTTTGTTTCTTGTCATCAACTAACCATGTCAGTGATGAGAGTTCACTTCATCACTCTCACGAACCAAGGGCATCATTGCTCACTTCCAAAAGATGATGAGGGAAGCCACCGATGGTCTTAGCGAGATGTACGGCTCACTAATGAGCCGTATGTCAATGCAAGAAGACCGTCTCAGATCCATCGAGGCCGCACAAGGGATTGCTAACACTACTCTTGCTACTATTTTGGCTAGACTTGATACTTTGGTTGCAGTCGCCATCCGGGTGCTTCCAATCCACCTCCCCGTCAGTCAAGCAACAATTCACTCCACAGGAGGCCCCAAATGATTTAGAAGAACAACGAAGAGCACGTAATATGATGACACCATCGATCGGAGGAGGTCAACTCCCATCCATTACGATAATGATCGTAATCCATCAACGGCTACGCTTCAATCAAAGAAGGTATGCGACGTGATCCTCCACGACCAAGGGAACGAACGAGATGATGTTTTCCCTAAGGTAAATTTCAACATGCCATCGTTTGAAGGTAAATATGACCCTGATGGTTACCTTAGTTGGGAATTACTTGTGGATCAAAAATTTGGCGTGCCATGATTTCCCGAGAATAGAAGAGTTAGAGCCGCCACAAGTGAGTTCACCGATTTTGCTTCTGCTTGGTGGAGAGAACATTGCCGTGCTCATCCAAATAATATACCCACCACTTGGGAAGCCTTGAAATTGCTAATGAGGCATAGATTTGTTCCTTCATACTATGCTAGAGATTTATTGAATAAATTGCAGCGCCTACAAGCAAGGTAAGAATTCGGTGGAAGAATATTACCAAGAATTGCAAATTGGCATGTTATGCGTTGTGGATTAATTGAGAATGAGGAAGCTTCTATGGCTCGTTTCTTAGGTGGTTTAACTCGAGAAATCCAGATATTCTAGACTATAAGGATTATAATTCGATGACTCGGTTGTTCCATCTTGCTTGCAAAGCCGAGCGTGAAGTGCGTGGTCGCCAATCGAGGGCCAAGACTAACTTTCGCAGTCGAACTACTCAGGATACCGCGCACCTCGCTGCCTCGCCGGCAGTACTACCATGCCGACTCTTCCATCAACGGGCGCCCACCACCTCAAATTCGCACCACGACCAACGCCGAACGAAAAGTGCCACACAAGCTACTACAAATAGTTCGTCGTCGTTTGGCCGCATCAACGGACGCACTCAAAGATGTTCAGCTGCCATCGCTGCAAGGGTTTCGGTCACATGATGAGGGAGTGTCCAACAAGCGTGTGCTAATAACTGCGTGAAGACGGCGAGTATGACTCCAAGTGATCTTGATGACTAAACATATGCTTTGCTCGCTGAACATGAAGACGGCGATCCAAATGCCGAGCACGACGAGGTGCACGTGAGCGCTGGTGATGCTGACCAATATTTGAGTATTATTGCACAACGTGTGCTTAGTGCTCAGATTGCTCGCCGATCCAAATCAACGCCACAACTTGTTTTACACAAAAGGCGTCATCAAGGAGCGATCCATTCGAATAATCATTGATGGTGGGAGTTGCAATAATCTAGCCAGATGGACATGGTGGAGAAGCTAGCACTCTCCACTAGACCACACCTCAAATTTCCTACCACATTCAATGGTTCAACAACAGCGCAAACTCAAGGTAACTCTCGCATGGTAAGAGTACATTTCGCTTTAGGTTCCTATCATGATTATGTTGATTGCGATGTCGTGACCTATGCAAGCATGTTCTATGTTATTGGGTAGACCGTGGCAATATGATAAGGATTGTTTACATCATGGTAGAACAAATCAATACTCTTTTGTGCATAAAGAAAAGAAAATTACTACACCCAATGTCGCCGATGCCATTGTAAAGCGATGAAATCGCTAGATCTAGCAAAGAGAAAAATCGAGAGAATTCTAAGAGTGAAAAATCAGATTGTCACCAAAGGACTTGAACAACATAAACAGTAAAGAATCTAACCTTGATTGTGCTAAGTGTTTAATGAGATTAAATTGAAAGGTGCTTGTTTTCTTGCAACAAAATCTGATTTGAATGAGTTGGATGTTTGTAGGTCACATGCTATGCTTTGGTCTCGCAAAGAAACTTTGTTTTCTCTAGAGGAGATGTCCTCTTTGCCTCCTCGTTGTCACTAACCTTTGGCAGAATACACTGACATCTTTCCAAAGGACATCCCCTCGGCTGCCGCCAATTAGAGGGATTGAGCATCAAATTGATCTCATTCCAGGGCATCTTTGCTCAACCGAGCACCTTACTGAGAACCAACCTCAAGAGACACAAGAGATACAACGCCAAGTTCACGAATTGCTTGATAAAGGGTATCGTGAATCTCTTAGTCCTTGTGTCTGTACCGGTCATTTTAGTACCTAAGAAAGATGGAACATGGCGATGTGTGTGGATTGTAGAGCAATTAATAATATCACCATTAGATATCGCCATCCTATTCCTCGGTTAGACGATATGCTTGATGAACTAAGTGGCTCTACTATGTTCTCTAAAGTGGATTTTGCGAGTGGCTATCACCAGATTCGCATGAAGTTAGGAGATGAAATGGAAAACAAGCATTTAAAACTAAGTTCGGGTTATATGAGTGGTTAGTAATGCCTTTCGGTTGACTAATGCTCCTAGCACATTCATGAGACCGATGAACGAGGTTTTACGTGTTTTCATTGGAAAATTTGTGGTAGTTTACTTCGATGATATCTTGATTTATAGCAAATCTTTAGAGGATCATCTTGGACATTTACGTGCTGTTTTAATGCTTTACGCGATGCACGTTTATTTGGTAACCTTGATAAGTGCACCTTTGCACGGATCGAGTCTCTTTTTCTTGGCTATGTTGTTACTCCACGAGGGAATTGAAGTTGATCAAGCCAAGGTTGAAGCAATACAGAGTTGGCCGACTCCTAACACGGTCACACAAAGCGGTTTTCTAGGACTTGGCTGATTCTATCGTCGCTTGTGAAGGACTTCAGCACCATCACAGACTCCATGAATGAGCTCACCAAGAAAGGTGTACCTTTTGCTTGGGGCAAGCGCAGGAAGATGCCTTCAACATTCTCGAAAGCTAAGTTAACCCATGCACCCTTACTCCAAATTCCGGACTTTCTAAGACTTTTGAACTAGAATGTGATGCTAGTGGAATTGGTTTGGGTGGTGTTCGTTACAAGAAGGAAAACCTGTTGCTTATTTTAGTGAGAAATTGAGGGCCAAGTTTGAATTATTCTACTTATGATAAGGAGTTATATGCACTAGTTCGAACTTTAGAAACATGGCAACATTATTTATGGCCCAAGGAATTTGTTATACATTCGGATCATGAATCATTAAAACATATTAGAAGTCAAGCTAAACTGAACCGTGACATGCAAAGTGGGTTGAATTCATTGAGTCATTTCCTTATGTCATCAAACACAAACAGTGAAAGGATAATGTCATTGCCGATGCCTTGTCTAGGAGATATACCATGCTCTCACAACTTGACTTCAAAATTTTTGGTTTGGAAACGATTAAAGAAAGCAATATGTGCATGATGATGATTTTAAAAATGTGTTGCTCAATTGTAAAGAGGGAAAAACTTGGAACAAATTTGTCCTCAATAATGGGTTTGTGTTTAGAGCAAACAAACTATGTATTCCAAATAGTTCTTCGCTTGTTATTGCTACAGAAGCGCATGGAGGAGGATTGATGGGACACTTTGGTGTGAAAAGGACGGAGGACATACTCGCTAGCCATTTCTTTTGGCCCAGGATGAGACGAGACGTGGAACGCTTTCATCGTCATTGTTCTACATGTCAAAAAGCTAAGTCACGACTTAATCCCCATGGTTTATACATACCGCCTATTCCTAACGTGCCTTGGGAGGATATTTCTATGGACTTTGTTTTAGGACTCTCCTAGAACAAAGAAGGGAGGATAGTATCTTTGTCGTTGTGGATAGATTTTCTAAAATGGCACACTTCATACCTTGTCACAAAAGCGATGACGCTACCAACATTGCCGACTTATTCTTTCGTGAAATTGTTCGCTTACATGGTGTGCCTAACACAATAGTTTCAGATCGTGACACTAAATTCTTAAGCCACTTTTGGAGAACTTTGTGGGCTAAATTGGGGACTAAACTTTTATTTTCTACTACTTGTCATCCCCAAACTGATGGACAAACCGAGGTCATAATCGAACTTTATCTACTATGCTTAGGGCTGTTTTGAAAAAGAACATTAAATTGTGGGAAGAATGTTTGCCCTCATATTGAGTTTGCTTATAATCGGTCTATGCATTCTACTACTAAGATGTGCCCTTTTGAGATTGTATATGGATTTGTACCTCATGCTCCAATTGATTTGTTACCTCTACCATCTTCGGAGAAATTGAATCTTGATGCTAAACAACGTCTTGATTTGATTATGAAACCGCATGAGACAACTAAAGAAAACATAGAACGCATGAATGCTAAATATAAACTTGCTGGTAGTAAGGGAAGGAAACATGTAACTTTTGAACCGATTTAGTTTGGTTGCATTTGCGAAAAGATCGATTCCTGCAATTAAGAAAATCTAAGTTGATGCCGCGAAATGATGGTCCTTTCAAAGTATTGGCAAAGATTAATGATAATGCATACAAGCTTGAATTGCTCACAGATTTTGGGGTTAGTCCCACATTCAACATTACCGATTTGAAACCATACTTGGGAGAGGATGATGAACTTGAGTCGAGGACGACTCAAATGCAAGAAGGGAGGATGATGAGGACATCACTACCATGGATACGGCCATACTTACAAATCCAATGAAACCAACAATATCATACAAGGGCCAATTACTTCGAGCTCTGCACGATAATTCAATTACAGTGAATGCCTCGGGCTGCATACAAATAATTTAATGAATGGAATGCTATTTAATCCTTGTGATGATTTTATTGTCCAGGAACCAAGGAGAAGGACTCCCAACGCCAAGCATGAAGCCAATTCTTCCGGTGCACAAGTTCAACTCGGATTCGGCCTCCGACAAAGCACCAACTTCAAACGACCATAACTTTTGATCCACAAGGGTGTTTGAGGTCTATGAGTACTGGTTGGAAAGGTTTCACGTCCTCTTTCCAACGGATCCGACCCATCCCCAAATTCCGTCCGAGTCAACGGGAATCTGCAAAACAATTACGCCACTTTTCCAAATCGAGAAGACTTGGGCTTTTGGGCCTTGTAATAGAGTTGTAGTTGGTATCCTATCGCTTTGGACGTGTTTCCCACGCCCTACCTCTTATAAATAGCCGGACATCGGCTCCTTAGGGTTTTGGGTTTTATTTGATTAGTTTAGCCAAGTGCAAACTTGATCCCCTGCGAAGTTGTGGGCCGGATGTACCCACCTTGTCAAGATCGTCAATAAGACTCCACTTTGTTTCGCCTAGCTTTTATCCGCAATTTCAGATTGCTTATCCTATTGTTCTTGCTTGTTCTTCGGTTGCTTGCAGAATTGAACTCAGGTTCAGGTTGATCGTGCCACGGCAAGATCAATAACCTACCGAGTTGGTTTAGCGATTGCTAAGCGCATCGTCGTCATGACGTGTAGTCGGATCGTCAAAGTCGACTCTAACAAATCGATCGTGTGTTTCTCATCGAAAGATCGGGACACCCATATTGCCATCACGGCGCCATCAGGGGCGCTCGGCCGGCTGGGCCTGGCCTGGTTCGGTTGGAGATGGAGAGGGGGCGCGGTGGGCCGGCAGGCGGGGTGGGTCGGAGGCGAGTGGAGATGGGGCGCGGCCTGGGTGGCGGTGTGGGCTGGTGGGAGAAGTGGAGGGAGATTTGGCCCAATACCAAAAGCCAAAATTTCCAAGCTTTTGCGAATTAAAATAAATCCGAAAATTAAAACTAATTGGTTTAGTGCAATAAAAATTCCCGAAAAATTCTAGAAAATATTTTGAGATATTTTGAACTCAAATAAAATATTTTCAATAAAACTTTATATAAAATTTTCAAATAATTAATTAATTTCCATAAAAGGGCTTAATACAAATCAATTTCATATAAATCCGATAAAATGCAAACGAGCTCCGAAAAATCTCAAAAATTACAAAAAAAATCCTTGAAGCATAAGGAACCCAAATAAAATTAATTTTATTTTATTGTAAATATAAAAAATTGAATTAAATTGTTTTAGCTTTAGAAAATTAAAATCAAGCTTTATTAACATGAGAAAATCAACAAAAATTTTTGGGAGAGTAAACTAAACCAAAAATTTTTGAAAACCCAAATTTTGGGATGTTACAGATGGGAGTGGTTGAGAACGTACCTGCTTGCCTCGCTCGGACCCCCGGTCCTTCGCCGCTGTCCAGTTGCGTGGCTTGGGTCGAACGGGCGAATGGGCGAATGGGCCGTGCTTCGGGCGCAGCCCATTACTGTTTTCTGTTTTCAATTTTCTTTTCGGGTTTAATAATCCGGAAATCCTTTTTAATAATCCAAAAATCCAAAAAATCCCCGAAAAGCCCAAAAATAGTCGAAATACACTATACTAACCGTTTCAAGCCACTGAGTCCAAATACGGCATCCATTTCGTCATTTGAGTCCACAAAATTCTAAAAATACCCAAATGCCCTCAAACTCTCCTCCGACCCTTTTTTTTCTCAATCCCTTTTTGTTTCTCTTCTTGTTTTTCTCTTTTCTTTTCTTTTATTGCTTTATTCGTTTACTTATTGCTCGCTTTTGTGCGCTAGACCCGGCCTTGGAGCCCGTCCTATAGCAGTACGAGGAGCAGGAGCAGGACGCGACCGGCACCGAGTTTGACTACGTCGACGACGACCTAGGACTTCCACTCGCCTCGCAAGGCAAGCCGCACTCCTTGAACATGTTGGACCCACAATAATAATGTAGTAATAATTATTTTGATATTGCATTATGTTGGTATGTTAAAATGCTAGAAATAATTATTTTAGAATGCCATGATGACCTAGCTAGTACCTAACTTGATTAAAGACCTACTTTGTATTGTTGTGACTTATTTCCCTTTGCCAACCTTAGACTTAGCTATTGAACCTCATATGTTAGTAGTTAATTAATTAGTTGAACATTAAAAATTTGTGTATTAAAACAAAACCATCAAGCGGCAGGCTTGATGTAGATATATTAAAAATGTGCTATGGTGAGAGGATTTTGGCGGGCAAACCACTAGATGGCTATGTGCCCGAACCTCGACCGATGACGAAGCCAATGTGAGTGGTGAGATTGTTGGTTTGGATTTGGCTAAATCTTAGGCATAAAATAAGTAATCACAACCTTGGATAAAGTAAATAACTTAGATCCCGCTCAACCACAAGTTGGGTCGGTTAGCCCCGTTGACTCGATCCAACCTAGCTCGGTACTTGAACTCCCCTTTGGAATACTTATAAGTTGGAGCTACCATACTGGGTGTTCTGGACAGTATGGTTCGCGTAGCGAACGGGGTGGAACGGAGGTGGACCCGTGGAGTCACCTGCCGGTTTTTCACAACAGTATATACCCACAGTATTGGATCGCGTCTCCCGCTGTGGCTAGTTGGTCCCGAGTACTGTGTGGTTTTGAAACTACCGGGTAAGTGCTAAAGAGGGGTAGTTCAACGAAAGGCTTTGATAATCTCGGCTTGGCCATATGCATTAAAGTTGCATGTCGTTTGCGCATGGCACGATGGTCGTAGATATCTTGTGGGTAAAGCTGAGCAGCTCTGCAGAGTCATGTTTAAATGGTATTCGAATACGCCGTGTTTCTAGTAAACGAAGCTAAGTTTGAACTGGGGTGAATCCCGTAACCTAACCCAAGTAGACTTGTTATTTTCCAACTTGGCGTAAGGATGAACTTGTGAAAACTCTAAATTTTCGATTATTTCTATTATATATAGTTTGTGTTTCAAATGTAAAATGACTTGGAAAATAAAACTGCATCTACAATCATAATAACCTTATTGCCACTTCCTTTGTGAATATCCCCGCATGTACTATTTAGAATTCCTGTACGGTTTGTTGTGTACTGTTGTGTACTCAGTCTTGCCTCTTAACCTATTTTAGAGTTCGAAAGTGCCGGAGAATTTCAGGAGATCGTAGATAGCGAGCAGTCTGGTTTTAGGGTTCCTTTTCTTTGCCCAGACCTTGCCTGTGTGGTCTTTTGTGATGTAATATATTGGAGCTTGCTGCTTCTTTTTGTAAACTCTGGCCGTTAGGCATTATTTGTATAAAGCAATTAGTTCCGTTCTTATGCTGGCAATGTATGACTTGGTTCCCGATAGCTAATCTTCCCGGGTAGTTGTTACGGGATTTAAACGCACCCTCTGAAAAGGACGCTCCGTCACAAAAAATAGGTAGTTTAGAAGACAATCTGCACTAGGAAAAAATGAACCCTCTTTGCATGCCAACCGAGCTCTCTTCCGGCTGAGCTACATTAGCTTCCTGACACATGTGGAATGTCCCTACTATAGAAGGTGTTGCATGGTTAATGATTCAAAAATTGTGCCCAACCAGAATCGAACCATGGACCTCTTCCGAGGAGACTACCTACCTGCTGAGCTAACACACACTTCGGTTCAAATTCGATCCTAAATACATCAAATAGTACCGATTTTGTAGCGATTTCGGCTCACAGCCTCAAATTTTTTACATCATGCATGTAGAGAATATCAAGTAAATCTAAATACAGAGGTAACATCACGCTAATTTTTACATTAAAACATAAAATACGTTTTTTATCTATGAACAAAATCATTAAAAAAAACGTCTTGTACAATTGGGCCTGTTCACTGCACTCCCTGACATAAATGCTATTTTGTTGCGAATCATATTGTGTGGATGCTACTTTGTCTCTTTGGCGCTTATTTCTTTCGTTCTTTATGCATGATTGAACACGGAAAATCTGTTCCTGGGTGACTAAAGAAAGACCTCTGTTTGGATGTCTGGAATAGCCACTATAGTATTGGTTACAGCAATTCGAGTTTTGGTTATTCTGGATAATTCTGAATTGTAACATTTCCATTTTTTTAGCAATTTGAATAAAAATGGATAACTTCAAAATTTATTATTATGATCTATCATCGTAGAGAAAGAGTTAAAAGAAGCTACCAGTTTGGATCCTAATGGCTAGAAAATTTTATACATTATATTACATAATACCACACTATACCGCTCAATTGCATGGGTCAGTCGGCTAGTTCATATGGATTATACATGATTTGTTTATGTGAACCAAATCTTGATATATTCAATCCTGTATGTTGGCAGAACTTTCATGTGTATGTACAATTGTAAAAATAGCTGTCTATATACTTCTCCATAGCATTTATAGTAGAAACGGCTATTGTATATACGATTGTCTCTTCATAAGAGACACCTGTACTCTCTCCTCATTCTCTCCTTATATCATTAAAAAAATTTATGTAGCAAAACATATATAAACAACTGACATTATCTCACTGTAGTCTGTACATGCCCTAATTATAATGGCGTTGAATCAATCTTGTGAGAGAAAGATGCCGATCGCAAGCACCACCAAATCGTACCAATAATTTAGGATTCTACAGGCAGCCAAAAACAGCGATTCTTGATCTTTCGAAGGAAACACAAACCCCACATAAGGAAACTCTGTAAACAATTACCTCGTCTGTTCCGCCTGCTTGTGCTGCTTCCTCCGTCCGTCACTTACGAGTTCCAAGTTCCAACCGCACCACCACCTGTCCTCTCCTCTCACTCTCTCGGTCCTCGGTTCGCTCGCCTCCCGCAGCCGCGGCGGCGCTCATCTCAGCAGCACAGTGGGTGGCACGCCTGTTTGCACCGAAATTCGGCGTTTATAGTAAAATCGGTCCAATTTGGATATAAGGGTTTTTATGGAAGGATAAACCGGCGTTAGACGAATCGGAGAGAGAATCCGTTTCTAACAAGGAAAGAGAATCAGATCAGAGGTCGATACGGATGTAGCCACCGTATCCATGTGTGACTCGGATCGGCCAGAGTGTTATAAAAGGGGCGAACCTTGGACGATGAGAGGGCACCTCAACATAATACACATCTACTTTTTACAGTCCATTTTTACATCGTTTTAGATTTACAAACCTCTCTGTAAGTCGACGAAATCAACAGAGTTGCGCATCACCGATTATTGGTTTTGGCCGATTTCGCCCCAGGTTCGATCTGCTTTGTTTTGTTGCGCATCGCCTTCTCAAAGCCGATTTTGTCTTGTATCCGGATTAACCGCCAGGTTGATCTAGTTATTTCCTGATCGGCTTTTAGCCGACTAGCGTTAAGCCGATAACCTTCGTTTTTATCGGCTTTGATTGCTTATAACCTCTACCTTGTTAATTACAGGTCAAATTAACTGGCACGTCTTGCAAACTCGGTGTTTGTCTTGTGTGTTCGAGGCTAGAAACCCTGCTTCACGTTTTTAGCGCGAACATATTTTGGCATGCCCGGTGGGACCAGAAAAATAAAAAAATGTCATCGACTGATAAGCCCGCAATCACCACCGATATCAGCACGGATGCTATAATCGCGCCTAAGATGGCCGATTTGACCCCCGAGCAGCGGAAAGAGATCGAAGACCGGAAGGCAGCTTTGGAGGAAATAATGTTGCAGTGTTTCCAGAAAACACGCCGAGGTGTTACTCAAAAGGCTGCGCTTCCAACAATCAACCCTACCGGCGATTCACCATCTGACCCGGTAAGCCGATATGCACCTGCTCAAGCTGATCTGTCAAATATGATTGAGCAATCTGTGCATCATGCACTAATTAATCAGTCATCGGCTCTAATGTCTACATTGAAGCCGATGATAGAAAATAGTGTCAAAACAATTGCTCAGGAGTTGGCTGTGTCTGGGAGCCTGCTAGATCCATTACAAACCCTCCCTACATACCCAGTATACTCCATAACGCCCAACACCAATATAGTGAACGTATCGGCCCCAACACCTATCATGATGCCGATTCAGCCTACCGTATTAAAACCTAGTTCGTAGAAAGGGGGAGTGGCGCACTACCATGGGCATACGGATGGGGCTAAAATGAGTGTACCAAGCCCATCGAATGGACCCTCTATTAGTGGCATCGGTTTATCGGCTTCACGGCCGACCGAAACAGATCAGATTCCACAATCACAAGGAATTTCGGCCAGAAACCAAGCACCATATAGGGTAGTGCCATACGTTGAGCCTCTTGCACCTATACCCGATACATTGGTTTTTAGAAACCACGATTATGACCAAACGCCAAGACCCCCTGTGGCGCGGTTTGGACAATGACCCGAGTTTGCACTCGGGGGGCAGGGGGGTGAACAATGAAAATTGGCAATGTCAGGCTGCACCACAAGCCGACAATATCAATTGGGCGGAACAAATTGCTAATGTGTTGAGGGAACAGTTTGGCTTGCAGCCTAAAGGGAGAGTAATCGGCTACAGGAAGCCGTATCCCAATTACATAGATCGTATGCCATATCCGCACAACTATAGAATACCGGATTTCGCTAAATTTTCAGGTGACGACTCCGTTACCACTATTGAACACATCGGACGATTTATGGCTCAGAGTGGGGAAGCTGCACAATCTGACGGATTAAAAATTAGGCTATTTCCTTTGTCACTATCCGGTGTAGCATTCACTTGGTTTACCAACTTACCTCCAAATTCAGTTCACATCTGGGGCGATTTGGAAAGCCGATTCCATGAATACTTCTTTTCGGGGACTATGGAGCTTAGAATCTCTGATCTTAGCTCAGTCCGACAGAAGTACGGCGAATCAGTCTCCAACTACATTAAGAGATTTAGAGGCGTACGGAACAGATGCTTTAGTGTAACGCTGCCTGATGATCAATTAGCCGACCTAGCATTTCAAGGGCTAATCCCGCCATTAAAGGAAAAACTGGCAGGACAAGAATTCCCTGATCTAGGCCACCTACTCCATCGCGTATCGGCACATGAAAGCCGATATGCAGAAAACAAGGGGTTCAAGGATAGATTTAGATCGAACGGTAATGAAAAGGCTAAGGTAAACATGGTAGAATATAATTCAAGCGACACTTCTGAGGACGAAGAAGCAGGAATAAATATAGCTGAGTGGACTAAGGGTTCCAAAAAGTCGCTTGTGTGCTCTTTGCTCAAGCCGATGAAAAATAAGGCAGAAGTTAAGTATTCATACGACGTGTCAAAGTGTGACAAGATATTTGATTTATTGCTGCAAGAAAAACTTATAAGACTACCAGAAGGACACGTTATCCCATCGGTCGAAGAGATTAAAAAGCGAAGGTATTGCAAATGGCACCATTCATTTTCACATAACACTAACGATTGTAATATTTTCCGACAACAGATTCAATCGGCTATCGCCGACGGAAGATTGAAGTTTGTAGAAGAATCGGCTATGCAGATAGATGTGAGCCCTTTCCAGATCAACATGGTCCAGTGTTCACAGAAAGGAAAGGAACCTATGGAAGAGGATATCAAGCCGACTAAAAAGGTTGAGATACGGTCAAAAGGGGATGAAACAGTTCAGATCACTATCGGCTCAATACAGATCGAGGCCGATAAAAATGGACAAAACTCGAGGACAGTAAGGCCAAAAGGAGACTTGGAAGTCGGTAAGTGGTACAAGGCAGAGAAAGCTCCGAGGAAAGCCAGCTTCAAGCCAAGGCCAACTTTTTCGCAACTTCTGGGGAAATATGAAAGGATAAACCACAGATGAAATACCCGATAGTCCGATTACTTTCACTGGCCAAATCAAATGCCAAACAAATATTGGCGGCCAGATGTGCCACATCGGGCAACTACCGATGAAGAAGAACACCGGCAATGCCCTTTTTGCCAATTTTGCTGGGAGAAGGGAATGATCTTACCTACGGTACTATCATGCCCCATGCAACACCCCCCATGCATCGGCCAAACCGATCGGCTAAAGACAGGCTGTCCAGACCAGTACATGATCGGCTAGAAATGAGAAGTAGGAAGCCGATTCATGAAAGGTTGTCGTCATCAAAAAAAGGCGAGTCCCCACGAACTCAAGAAACGTTGGCCTCTCACGACACAATCAGGACGAAACCCGATAGCGAAATGAGCAATCTGGCTGGAAAAATCAGAAAGCCGATAGAACCTAAACCCAGGTGGTACCCTTTAGGCCTCAGCAAATCACAATGCAGAAGGCTTCAGCGACTAAAAACACAAGAGGAAAGAGAAGCTGAAAAGGAGAGAGAAAGAGATCGGGTATTCAATAAACTAAGGCCTATACCAGTTGGAAAACAGGAGTGGAGGAAAAAGGAACAAACCGATAGTGATTCAGATCAATCGGTTGAATCCGGATCTCCAATGATCCGAGGCGATACACCGCCAATGGATATAAACATGGTGTTTACTCTACCCGCCGAATTCAAAACCGAGGAACCGACTGAAGAAGTATTCCCCCAGTTGTGCCTTGGCACACTAGATGCTATGTTTGAGAAACCACAAGATATGCATCAGCATCTAAAACCACTATACCTCAAAGGGTATATCAATGGCCGACCGATATCGCGAATGTTGGTCGATGGCGGGGCGACAGTTAATCTAATGCCTTTAAACACTTTTAAGAAATTGGGAAAAGCCGACGAGGACTTGATTAAAACAAACATGGTACTAAATGATTTCACGGGGGATCCCACCGAAGCTAAAGGTGTGATGATGTCGGAATTGATAGTCGGCAGTAAGACTTTGCCGACTGCATTCTTTGTGATAGAGGCGAAGGGCAATTATAGTGTGCTCCTTGGGCGAGACTGGATCCACGCTAATTGCTGCATACCATCAACCATGCATCAGAAATTGGTGTAGTGGAACGACGATGCGGTTGAAGTCGTTCCTGCTGATACATCGGCTCATATTGCTATGGCCAGCCCTGATACAAACTGGCCCCATGAAGAAGCCGAATGCATATCGGGAAAAGTCTTGGACGATTGTGATTTCATCTGCATCGAGAAATCAGGGTTCAAGCCGATCAGCGTTAGACCTAACACGTTTGATCGGACAAGCGAAGTGGTAAGAAGATGGAGTCCAAGACAATAGCAAGATTACAGGAGAAGGTAAGAAGCTGCCGGCAAGAAGAATACGAGGAAGCCATCGAAGATTTCGAAGAAGAAAGGAAAGGATTAGGATTTACCTCTGCCGATTTGCTTGAAGAAATCAACATTGGAGAAGGTGATAGGAAAAGACCGACATTTGTAAGTGCTAAATTAGAGCCGAGGTACAAAGCAAAGGTCGTCGAAATACTCAGAAAATATAGGGATTGCTTTGCATGGGAATACTATGAAATGCTAGGTTTAAGCCGATAGTTGGTCGAACATCGGCTACCCATAAAACCTGGATATCAGCCATTTAAACAGTATCCTAGACGATTTAATCCTACATTATACGGTACTATAAAGGAAGATGTAGGACGATTACTAGAGGCCAAGTTTATCCGGCATTGCCGATATGCTGAATGGGTCTCGAATATCGTTCCTGTAAGAAAGAAAAACGGCAAACTTCGGATGTGTGTCGATTTTAGAGATTTAAACAAAGCCATGCCAAAAGACGAATATCCGATGCCTATAGCCGATATGCTTATCGATGCTACATCTGGAAATAGAATCATAAGTTTTTTGGATGGAAATGCCAGATATAATCAAATATTCATGGCAGAAGACGATATACCCAAAACAGCCTTCAGATGCCCAGGGGCTCTAGGGCTCTACGAATGGACTGTTATGACGTTCGGTTTAAAAAATACCGGCGCCACTTATCAACGTGCTATGAACCATATTTTCCATGATCTAAAAGGCAATACTGTGGAAATCTACATTGACGATGTGGTAGTAAAATCCAAAGAAGATTGGCAACACTTAGCCGATTTGGAAAAGATGTTCGAAAATACACGGGCACACGGGTTAAAAATGAACCCGCTCAAATGCGCTTTTGGAGTATCAGCTGGATAATTCTTTGGGTTTACAGTACACGAAAAAGGGATTAAAGTAAACCAAGCAAAAGTGAAAGCTATAGCCGATACTAAACCGCCGACAAATAAAAAGGAGTTACAAGTATTGATAGGCAAAATCAATTACTTGCAACGCTTCATTTCAAATTTGCCCGGGCGAATTCGTGCCTTTGCACCACTACTGAAGATAAAAGACGACCAAGAGTTCAAATGGGGAGCCGATCAACAGAGGGCCTTCGATGATGTGAAAAGTTATCTGATGAGACCGCCAGTATTAGCCGCACCGAAGAATGTCATACCTTTTAAACTATATATATCGACTGAAGGAGATACAGTAGGGGCGGTTCTGACACAAGAAGCCGATGGGAAGGAACGAGCCATGTTCTACTTAAGCCGACGTCTCTTGGACGCAGAGACCAGGTACCCCCAGGTGGAAAAATTATGTTTGTCTTTATACTTTGCTTGCACCAAGTTAAGGCAATATATTTTGGCATCAAAATGCGTTATAACCTGCAAGACTGACGTAATTAAATACATTTTATCCCACCGATTTTACGAGGTCGACTTGGTAAATAGGGGTATGCTTTAACTGAGTTCGACTTGACATACGAATCGGCTAAGTCTGTGAAAGGACAAGCCATAGTTGATTTCATTACAGGGAATGCTACGTTAGCCGGGACAGCCGATGTGATTCCTTGGCAATTATACTTTGACGGATCTGTGTGCCAAGAGGGTGAAGGCATCGGTATAATTTTGGTTTCGCCAAAGAAACGAAGCTTTGAGTTCATGTATTGGCTAAATGGCTGATGTTCTAACAATCAAGCAGAATATGAAGCACTGCTAAGAGGGCTGCAATTGCTGGACAACATCGGGGTAAAAGACGCCGAAGCCTTCGGGGATTCAATGTTGGTTGTGCAGCAGGTCAAAGGGGAATACCGATGCAATGACGATACGCTAGCTCAATATTTGCATCAATGCCTCCAAATTATTGAGACATTTACAACATTCTCCATAGAACATATCCCTAGAGAAGCCAATGACCAAGCAAACCTACTGGCACAATGTGCATCAGGTTATAGGAATAAAAGCCGACAGGAAACAATCGAGCTGGACGATTGGCCGATTATGTGTGTTCATACTGTCGACTGGAGAACCGAAATAAGGGATTATTTGCTCGATCCGTCTAAGCCGACTGAGCGAAAAGTACGGCATAAATCACTTAAGTATGTTCTTTTGAACAATGTGTTATATTTTCGAACCATGGAAGGTTTGTTGTTAAGATGCTTGGGAACGGAAGAAGCCAAGGTGGCAATGGGAGATGTCCACGAGGGAATCTGTGGATCACACCAGTCGGCCCACAAAATGAAATGGATGTTGAGGCGCACAGGGTACTTTTGGCCAACAATGTTGGAAGATTGTATTAAGTACTACAAGGGATGTCAAACTTGTCAAAAGTTTGGCAACGTACAAACAGCACCAGCATCGGCTTTATACCCGATTATCAAACCATGGCCGTTCAGAGGATGGGGTATAGACATCATCGGCCAGATATTCCCAGCATCTAGTAAAGGCCATAAGTTCATCCTTGCAGCCACAGACTATTTTTCAAAATGGGTTAATGCTGTACCACTTAAGAAAGTTACTAGCAAGGAACTAATCGACTTTGTAAACGAACACATCGTCCATCGGTTTGGAATCCCACAGACGATCACTACCGATCAAGGGACGGTGTTCATGTCTAGGGAGTCCAGAGACTTCGCAGAAAGTCTTGGGATAAAGCTACTTAACTCCTCCCCTTATTATGCTCAGGCCAATGGGCAGGCCGAGTCATCAAATAAGACATTGATAAAGCTGATAAAAAGAAAAATCGAGGAAAAACCGAGAAAATGGCATTCAACATTATCAGAGGCTTTATGGGCTTATCGGCTATCTTACCATGGATCGACTAAACTGTCACCCTTTCAGTTAGTGTATGGACAAGAAGCCGTTCTGCCCGTAGAAATCAACATCGACTCGGTCAGAGTAGCTGAACAAGATAAATTATCGATCAGTGAATACAAGCAAACAATGCTAGACAAGCTAGATGACTTAGCCGAGCTAAGGCTGATTACATTGGATCGGCTTAAAAAGAACAAAGAAAGGGTTGCCATGTCATACAATAAAAAGGTGGTGCTGAAATCTTTTAACCAAGCCGATTTAGTATGGAAAAATGTGTTGCCAATCGGCTCTAAAGATAATCGATTCGGCAAGTGGTCTCCAACGTGGGAGGGACCTTATAAAATAAATCGGTTAATTGATGGAAATTCGTATATTCTGGAGACATTAGAAGGGTTCATCCTACCTAAAGCGATCAATGGAAAATATTTGAAAGCTTACCACCCTAGCGTTTGGGTCGGATCCTAATAAATAGAACCAATAAGAAAGTCGACCACATATACAAGTTGCCTGAAATAGAAGACCGGTAAACGATCGGTCGGGTCATAACACATTTACATCAGTTTGGTTCACATCGCAAAAGATCGGCTACATAGCCGATAATATCAACGGTTCCAGCAAGTCGAATAAAGTTTAAACAAGTTAAGATTACAGCCCTGATCTGGGCAAATGGGCTCCTAAACCCGACAAAGCCGCCGCTGCCTTCCCTATGGTTGTTTGAATACTGTCAACGAATTTTTCGTCGGCCGTCGCATCACCCGGAATTGGAGCCACCTTGGCCGACTGAATTTTAACCTTGGCGTAGACTTCACTGATCTGTTTTTTCTTGTCCGAGAGGGATGAGGCCGATTCAACGTTTTTCAAATGACAGTCCGACAACTCTTTTGTCACCAGGGCCAATTGATCTTCGAGCTTTTTCTTGGCCATTTCTAGCTCCTGAGCCTTGCCCTTGGGCAGTTTAAGGGCAGTGACGCCTTGATCAAATTCTTTTTTCTTAAGTTTTGCATCGGCTACCAAGTTGTCTAAAATTTTTTGATCAGCCCGCTGCGCTTCCCTCTGAGCGATCCTGGACCTACCCGATCGCACTGCCTCCCTCCGATCGTCTAAATGACAGACGTCCAATAAAGCTGTCATAACTGCAGGAGGGAGATCGGCTTGAACCACAGCCATAGCATTCCTGAGCGGCTGTGTGTTTTCCAGAAGCCTTGCCTCGGGTTGCATCACTTCATGGAGAAGGCGATTGAGCTTATCTTGCATACCCGGCTCAGAAGTCACCGCAGCCGACGCAGTGATGGAGACATCAAGGATCCGCTGAATGTCGGCTGGATAGTCGTCCGTTGCTACCACCTCAGGGTCATTCAGCTCGTCCAGGGTGAAGCCCAGGAGATTTGCAGGATCGGCTAGGTCAGGAGAAAGCGGCACGACCTCTGCAGACGGCGGCACAACGGGGAGCGACGGGGATAGTAAAGGAAGAGCCGATGAAGTCCCTTGAAGATCGGTTAGAGCACCCGCTATTTGCACTGACGGCGATTGCTGAACACAATAAAAAGGGTAAGAACGAGGGTAAGAACGACGAAAAAATCTCTTCAAAAATAGTAAACGAGTTAAACTTACATCGGTGGTTGATTGCTCTGGGAGTGATCGGCTGAGCGTCTCACAGGCCTTCGTGATCGCCTGGCGGATTTCTTCTTCCTCTCTGAAATACACAAGTTGGCATCAATAAAAGGGGCTATAAAGGTTGAAGGCGACAAAGGCAACTCACTTGCAGGGCGTTGTTGACGAGCCAGGTCCAACAGGGACGGACCCCGGATACCAAGAGTACCCGATGAATAGCCCGTCGTACCAACAGCCTGACCCGGCCGCCTCTAACGGCTACCGGTAGCCGAGACATTTTGATCGGCTGCTGTCCCGCCAACGTCCGTCACAGTCCTTTCCTGCAGAGAGAGGAATTCAATAAAGCCGATCACAAACGAGATCACTAAGAAATAAAAACGCTGGTACCTCTATGTCTACTGAAGAACTGGTACGGCCTAAACTCTCGTTCGAACTGCTGGCGGTTTCCACTGTCGGCTCGCAAAAAACGAGCAAAAACAAGGAGATAATAGTCGATGGAGACCGATCCATCAGGAGTGCATCCGAGATACGAGACCACCATTGAGTAAAAGGGCTTGACCGACGAGTGTTAAGAAGGAAATGTGGCATATGGACGACTTGGAATTCATCGGCAAGCTCAAGAATGATTTCAGCCGCGGTTGAATTAGTCACTCTGGTGCGAGGTTCAACACGCCCAAGCAAAGAGAAGCTGGGTATGGCTTGACCAAAGCCCAACTGACGGGCATAGACAGAAGGGTGATAAAATCCGTAGGATGGTTGAAAAGTGCGATTTCTGGTGTTTAGGCCAGCATGAAAGATGCAAGGAGACAGGAAGATTTTGTACAAGTCCAGAGTCGATTGAGGCATTTGAGCACTATCAGCATCTAAATGAAGAAAAGAGGGCCAAGGATAATCGGCTGCATCAAGGTAACAGAAAAAATCCTGCTGGCCAAAGGACGATCGGTCTAGTGCCAAGAAAAAAGAGAGGTATTTGTGCATACCAGCAGGAGTTGCTTTTTGGTCGTCGGTAGAGCACATTATGAATTTCTCCCCATAAGATTGGCTAGCGCTATATGTAGGAATTGTGTTTTCTGGGTAATCTTCACGAGGGAAAGCCGATTGATCTATGGGTTGAGAAAGGATGGATCGGCTAAACAAGCAATACAACCAGGTCTGAATAAACCATAAAGGACCCCCTATGTTAGTATGTTACCCACCACAAAGTTGGCAAAACCAGAAAATAGCCGACTCCGTATAATATGCATCGTTTGGAATACGGCTCCCAGAAAGAGTTTTCCTAATGCAAGCCAACAACCATCTATCAATCGTTCTGCTACCTGCTGGTATGTTTGGGTTGGACTAAGAGAGGCACCACAAAAAAGAAACCTATCTAGCTAGAGGTTGAGGAAGGCGACGTGCTCTTCGTTCGATACCAGTCCATTAATTTTGTTGTTATTTTGAATATATTTATGCCAACCCTCCCCTTTCTTACGAATCAGCTTATAAAGGGCTTGCCACTAAAAGCCGACAATTGGTCCCCGTCTGGTCTAAGACAGCATAATTGGGCAACATCGAGGAGAGTTGGGCCTATTGGACCAGTCTTAAAAAGGAAGGCATTAAAGGAATAGGACCAAAAGTAGCAAGCCGATGCCACCATAGGTTCGTTGGCTTCAGGGTCGGCTAAACTCAGGGGAAGGCATTCGTCTATCCCCAACCTCTCCCACTCTGCTCTTTTTTGAGCCGACACCCTAATATACCACGATCGCCACCCTTTAAGAGGGGTTGGCCAAGCTCTAAAACTTTTCCCCCATTCTTTCACATTGTACCCCATAGCTGATAAAGGAAGCCTAGGGATTTCCTCGTTAATTATGGAATCAGAGGTCACGGTTCCCATCGGTCCAAGGAAGAATTGATCGGTGCTCTGGGGAATAGGTAAAAATACCTGGTTGGATCCATGACAAGCCAATCGAGAGAAAGGAGGACTTGACAAGAAGGAAGAAGGAAGCCGATCACTGGCGATTCGAGAGCCCAAAGATGTGAGAGTGACCGTGGGGGACCCCATATTTATACCACGGTGAAAAAAGAGGCGAACGGGCGGGAACAGTTGTGCATTTAAAACGCATAGAGATTTTTACGGCGCAGTTAATGGGGTGGTTCCCAAAAAAGATTTCTCCATAAGCCGATATGGACGTAAAGCCGATAGGATTTTTGGAAAATAACAAGTTATCTTCCAAAAACGGGGGCATACGTTTGCACCGAAATTCAGCGTTTCTAGTAAAATCGGTCCAATTTGGATATAAGGGTTTTTATGGAAGGATAAACCGACGTTAGACGAATCGGAGAGAGAATCCATTTCTAACAAGGAAAGGGAATCAGGTCAGAGGCCGATACGGATGTAGCCACCGTATCCATGTGTGATTCGGATCGGCCAGAGTGTTATAAAAGGGGCGAACCTTGGACGATGAGAGGGCACCTCAACATAATACACATCTACTTTTTACAGTCCCTTTTTACATCATTTTAGATTTACAAACCTCTCTGTAAGTCGACGAAATCAACAGAGTTGCGCATCGCCGATTGTTGGTTTTGGCCGATTTCGCGCCAGGTTCGATCTGCTTTGTTTTGTTGCGCATTGCCTTCTCAAAGCCGATTTTGCCTTGTATCCGGATTAACTGCCAGGTTGATCTAGTTATTTCCTGATCGGCTTTTAGCCGACTAGCGTTAAGCCGATAACCTTCGTTTTTATCGGCTTTGATTGCTTATAACCTCTACCTTGTTAACTATAGGTCAAATTGACTGGCACGCCTTGCAAACTCGGTGTTTGTCTTGTGTGTTCGAGGCTAGAAACCCTACTTCACGTTTTTAGCGTGAACAACGCCCAATGGGGATAGAGGGCAGCGTCGTGGACGATCAGCCAGGTCCGCCGTCGCGTCAGCACGATCACTGATGGACCTTCAACAATTGATCGACCAAATGTGGTAGAATAGGAAGAACAGAGGAAAGCGAAATAACAGAATGGGGAAAAGTATCCAGTTCTTTTCTATTTCTTTTCTTAGTTTCCTCTCGTTACAGAACTCCTTTATATACTAGTCTCTTCTCAGTGTAATTAAGCAACACAAGTGTTTAACTCTCTTAAACCCTCATTACAACCTGACACTCACATATAAGATAATATACTATTCCCAGTCTAGCTATTGTCGCCGCCTCGCTGTATTGGTTCTTCAGTTGTGACAGCACCCCCCGCTGGAGAACTTGCTTGTCCCCAAGCAAGAGCGGTTGGAAATCGAGTGCGAAGAACATCGAGATTTTCCCAAGTTGACGCCTCTTGCGGAATCCCCGTCCACTTAATCAGCACCTGAACCACCGTAGATCCACTTTTCTTCACAAGCCAACATTCTAAGATTTCTTCAGGTTCTGTAACTGCAACATCCAACTCAACCACTTTCGGAAGGTCAGTAAACACTGGAGAGTAATCCCGGTGAAAAGCCTTCAACTAGGAAACATGGAAAACGGGATGAACTTGACTATCCGCTGGTAACTCCAGTTTATATGCAGCTAGTCCAATTTTTTCCAACACAGTGTATGGTCCAAAGAACTTATAAGCCAACTTAGGGTATGGACGATTCACCAGGGATGATTGCACGTAAGGTTGAAGCTTGAGAAAGACTTGCTCTCCGACCTGAAAAACTCGGTCTCTTCTGTTCTTGTCAGCTTGACACTTCATACGGTGTTGAGCTCTCTCCAAATGCATCTTGAGCATGCTTCTATGCTGTTCTCGTTCTGACAACACAGTGTGGACATCCCCAGCAGCAGTCTGAATGTCTCTGGTCTCAACTCCAACCTTAGGCTCATACCCATATAAGGCTTTAAATGGAGAGCACCCCAAAGAAGAATGGAATGTTGTATTGTACCACAATTCAGCTAAAGCCAACCAAGATTTCCATTTTTTTGGTGAGTCACGTATAGCACAGTGCAAATATGTTTCTAAACACTGGTTGACCCGTTCGCTTTGCCCATCGGTTTGAGGGTGGTAAGAAGTACTAAACTGCAGCTTTGTGCTAAGAGATTTGAACAATTCACGCCAGAAAACACTAGTAAAAATCCTGTCTCTGTCAAAAGTGATTGTCTAAGGCATGCCATGTAACTTCACAATATTCTCAATGAATAATTGGGCTACTAATTGAGCTATAAAAGGGTGTTTGAGGGCAATGAAATGACTGTATTTGGAGAAGCGATCAACAACCACCATGATAGCATTGCAGCCAGCAGAAATGGGCAAACCCTCAATGAAGTGCATTGTTAAGTCTTGCCATACTGAAGTGGGAGTCGGCAATGGTTGAAGTAACCCCGCAGGTTTGGAACGTTCACCTTTGGCTTTTTGGCACACTTCACACTGCTTAATGAAGTCCTCCACATCAAGTTTCATACCAGTCCAGGAAAACAATTTCTTCAAGCGGTTGTAAGTAGCATGAATGCCTAAATGTACACCCACGCTACAATGAAATGCTATGATCAATTTTGTCTTCAAAGCCGAATTGTTGGCAATCCATATTTTACCATGATGTCGAATCAAGCCATGTTGCAGAAAGAATCCCCTTTCATCTGGACTGTGGAGGGCCAACTGAGAGAGCAATTGTTGTGCAGCCTGGTCAGTAGCATACAAGTTCACTACTTCTTGCAGCCAAAGTGGTTGAACTTCAGTGACGGCCTGAACAGCCAGGAGTTGCCCAACACGAGACAATGCATCAGCCGCTAGATTCTCCCTTCCCTTCTTATAAAGAATCCAAAATTGCAACCCCATAAGTCGAGTCATAGCTTTGCGTTGCATATCCGATTGTAAGTTCTGTTCATCCAAGTAACACAGACTTTTGTGATCGGTCCTGATGACAAACTCCTGACGTTGAAGATAAGGTCGCCACCTTTCCACTGCTAACATCAACGCCAAAAACTCTTTTTCATAAATGGATAACTGCTGATGGGAAGTACTTAATGCCTTGCTAAAATATGCAATCGGGTGGCCCTTCTGCATGAGAACTGCTCCCACCCCATGATCGCAAGCATCAGTTTCAATCTCGAATTGGTGCTCAAAGTCGGGTAGTCCCAATACTGGCGTAGTGGCCATGGCCTGCTTGAGATTACAAAATGCTTCTTCGTCCTGAGTATCCCACCTAAAAGACTTCTTCTTTAATAAACAGGTCAAGGGTTTAGCTAATAGCCCATAATTGCGAACAAACTTTCTGTAGTAACCCGTGAGATAAGGAAACCCCTCAATTCAGCGACAGTCGTCGGTGTAGGCCAATCCAACATGCCTTGGGTCTTTTTTGGATCTGTGGCAACACCTTGAGCCAAGATTACATGACCTAGGTACTCTATTTGAGTCGAGCAAACACACATTTGGAACGTTTCACAAAGAACTGATGCATCTGTAAGACTTGCAACACTTGAGTCAGATGATCAATATGTAAAGAAAGGGTGGAACTGTAGATGAGAATATCGTCCATGAATACTAAGACGAACTTCCGAAGAAATGGTGCCAAAACCGAATTCATAACACATTGAAAAGTGGCGGGGGCATTTGTAAGACCAAGGGGCATTTGTAAGACCAAAAGGCATAAGCTTAAACTGATAATTGACCATGGTGGGTCTTGAAAGCAGTCTTCATCTCATCCTCTTCTTTCATACAAATTTGGTGGTATCCCGATCTGAGATCCATCTTGGAAAAGTATTGAGTACCCGCTAGTTCATCGAGCAACTCATCAATGAAAGGCATTGGAAATTTGTTCTTTATTGTCAAGTCATTCAATCGACGATAATCCACACAAAATCTCCAGGAACCGTCCTTCTTTTGGACCAACAGTACCGGGGAAGCAAAAGGGCTCATACTCGGTATGGTCATTTCTTCGGTGGTGGGGTTGCAGAACTTCTCATAGCAGCATCATCAGTCCAACCTTGGCCACCACCTCCTTGTGCAAGTTTCAGAGTCCTAGTACAGAGTATTGAGTTTAAGCCATGGGACCGTGGTGTGTTGGGGTTCACTTCCTTAACCAATATAGAGATACTAATTTCTGCTCCTTTACATGCTTTACTGGGCATTCCACATGATATGAACTCATAGCAACTTTCATTACAGCTATTGCGGAAGCTTATGCCAGTGTAGACCTTACTGAGGTATAAGAGATATTGGAGAATGATGGATATAACGAGGATGAAAGAGCAAGCTTTGAGGTATCTCTTCAGTCATGGACTGGCCAAGTATCTGAGAGTATTGTTGTCAAGAATCATGGAGAAAGTGCTTTTCAATTCAAGGATTTTTCCACTGTAATTCGTATTGAGATTGGCACCATGAGCGAAGATAAGAAGCTGCCTGAAAATTCTGTACATGATCTGGCTTATGATTTTGTCAAAGCTTGTCAGTTCCAGCATTTACAAAGAATGATATATGGTGATCTAAAACCATCAAGCGTTTTGCTCGAAGAATTTGGATGCATGAAGCTGTGTGAATTTGGTTTAGTAAGGCGTCTAAAAGACGTTGAGAAGACTCATCCTGGAGATGTGTCAGAACAGAAGAGGAGATTCTGGTTGTCAACACTAGGAGCAGTACTGTTCTATACTTCTACTCAGTCTGATCAATTTTCCAAAGAAATATTTGACACAGAATTTCAGTTACAAGAATCTCCTTTGAAGGATAACAAGTCTGCAATTTCTTGGCAGACTCCTAGTGCTGTAATTGAGTTGGTGTCATCTATTTTGTGTAAAGGTGAAGATGAGCTAGCCCAGCTTTATACTTTACGAACAATTGATAACATCTGTAGCCAAGGGGCAGATTGGACATCGCGTTTGGCTTCCCAAGATGTAATTGGACATCTGTGTTACATCTACAAAGTAACTGGGAAGCAGGATCTCGTTTGGATTGCTTAGCTCGCTTCAGTTCATCATGTATTCATTTGAAATTGAAGAAGCATACTGATCTGGGAGACAAGCACTCATCTTTGTTAGCAGAGAAGGATCTTTTATTTAGTCAACTTGGGAATCTACAATATCAGCTGGGATTTAAAAATGAACAGAATGAAGCTCTACTCAAGTTGCACCAAATACAGGAGACTGTCCAATATCCGGTGGAGCATCCAGAGAAATTTGAGAAGTTTGGCATGTCTCCTTCCAAAGGCATTTTGTTCTATGGCCCTCCTGGGTGTGGAAAGACTCTGTTGGCCAAGGCGATTGCTAACGAGTGCCAGGCTAACTTCATTAGTGTCAAGGGACCCGATCTGCTTACCATGTGGTTTGGTGTGAGTGAGGCCAATGAGTGTGAGATTTTTGACAAGGCTAGACAGTCAGCTCCATGTGTCCTCTTCTTTGATGAGCTAGACTCGATTGCCACCCAGAGAGGAGGCAGTGTTGGTGATGCCGGAGGTGCTGCTGATAGAGTGTTGAATCAGCTACTGACTGAGATGGATGGCAAGTTAACAATACTTGAAATTGAGTTCCATGTGCAATGGGACCCCGGAATTATGTGCAATCAATGTTAGGATATTCTGTTGCTTGGGGACAAGCAAGTGCTCATGGGGGCGGTAATGTAATGGAGGGTAGGACTGATTTGGCAGTGAGAGGAAGGCAGGGCATAAAAGAGAGCCGCTGTACCAATCAAGGGACAGAAAAGAAAATGAATTGAAACATTTGCTTCAGCATCTTTCTTCCTTCTCTTCTTTCTTCTCCTTCACGTTTGCTTTTACCCCTTTGCTTCGTCTGTGATCTCTTGCCTGGATCAGCCAATCTCACGTCGGAGCAATCCGGCCAGGGGATGTGACAGGGATGCAGTGAGGAACGAGATAGTAGAGCTGCTGATTGATGGAAAATCCTGTGACCTGAATGTCCTGCCGATAATTGGGAACGGAGGTGTTGGGAAGACAACTCTTGCCAGATTTGTCTATCGTGATAAAAGAATTAGATATCATTTCAATTTGCGAATTTGGGTTTGTGTATCTATCGTCCAATTTTGATGAGGTGAGGCTAACTCGCGAGATTCTAGAGCATGTCTGCACGGATACGCATGATTTTGATAAAATAAGCAGCCTTAATGTGCTTCAGGAGATCCTCATGGACAACATCAGAAACAAAAGATTTCTTCTTGTTGAAGATGATGTGTGGGAAGATAAGGATAATAATCGCTGGAGTAGACTATTAGCTCCATTGAAATGTAGTCAAGTAATCAGATGCATGGTTTTAGCAACAACTCGAAGTCCATCCGTTGCCAAAATGATTAGGACACTGAACACAGTAAAACTGAAAGGGTTGGCTAATGATGAATTTTGGTTGTTCTTCAAGGCATGCGCATTTGGTGATGAGAACCATGAGGGCCATCCTAGTTTAAAAGCCATTGAGGAACAGATTGCTAAAAGACTGAAGGGTTACCCACTAGCCGCCCAAAGTGTCGGTGCACTTTTGGGGCAAAATCTTAGAATTCTTTTTTAATAATACATATTTTATTCAAAATTGCAATCATATACCACGAATTTTTTTTTTACAAAACTAGACCTCTGTAGCTCTTTCATTGAGCGACTGAAGATCAATTACCAGTTGAAATAGCTATTGAACCTTAGTAGCTTGATGAATTGGCGATTGTAGTTCAATCGCCTGATCATTGAGCGATTGAGTAAAAAACGCCACATGGAATGGCGATGAAGGCTTGCGGGAGTCTCTGTCGCCCCATGGAATGGCGACAGAGAGCTCTACTTAATGCCACACACGGCCACTGTTGCCATTTGAGGCAGTGAGAGAGGGAGAGAAGAGAGGCCGCAGGAGAGGAAGAAAAAACAGGAAGAAGAGAGGGAAAAGGAGGAAGAAGAGAAGGAAAAAGAGGGGGGAAGGAGGAGGAAAGACTGCGCGAGTTCAGGTAGGTTTTTCATTTTTATTAGTAGTAAATTAGATATAGATGTAGAGTAGAAATAGATTTAGCAAATATAGATGTAGATTTAGCAAATATAGATGTAGATTTAGCAAATATAGATGTAGATTTAGGAAATGTAGATGTAGAGTAGAAATAGATTTAGCAAATATAGATGTAGATTTAGCAAATGTAGATGTAGATTTAGCAAATGCAGTTGTACTTGTAGATGTAGATGTATATTTATCAAATATAGAGAGTACGAATAGATGTAGATTTAGTGATTATGTAGCTGTTTATTCCTTTAGCAGTGCGGATATACTTTCAGATGTAGATAAATTTTTAGGTTACGGATAGATGTAGCTAATGTAGATATTTGAGCAGTAATATCGTTGAAATATTAGTAGTAAAATCGTTAGTAATATCCAGAATCGATGGTTAACATCTAGCAGAGTACATATCGTTGATATTAATAGCAGAGTTTATGTATATACTCTTTTTAAGGATATATACGAAAAAAACAAAGGACTCTGATGAATTTTTTTTAACAATGTCGCATTTTATATCTTATCATTATTATTAGAGTATACCGAAACTAATAAAAAAGTGTGTAACATATTCGTTTAAGTCGTATGCTAGAGGTGGTAGTAATATCAATTAGTAACATCGGTAGTAATATCGTCGAATAATGAGTAGACTCGATGGTTAACATCTAGCGGACTACATGGTAAAATCGATTCGCCAGTCACTGATGGTAGTGCAAGAAATGATGGTAGAGTACAAATAAGTTAGAGATTATGTACTGGGTTATTTCGTTAGAACCAAATAATGTTCTAGTGCAAGTAATTTCATGTCTAAATAAATTCACTGATACAAGTACATACTTATATATTCATTGGAATGTAGTCCGAGTAGAAATAATGTATTTCGATGTAGGTAGATATATATTTGTAGGAACGTAGCTAATTTTTCTATATATAGATATGTATATTTGTATCACGTATACATAGTTATGTTAGGTGTCACAGCATTTTTTACAGAAATTAATTAATTCGTGCGTGAATGAATGGATTCGTAGATATGGGAGAACGAGTTCCATTTAGAATCTATTACGGAGAAGGGGTTGTAATGTATGGTTCGGAGGGAGCGGATCTAAGCAATTTCCAGTACGTGGACAGAAGTTTGACCAGGGTTGGAGAGCGCACATTTTCATCTGTGTTGAAGTGGTTGTACTACACTTTTAGGATGGAAGAGGAGAAGTGCCAGCTAAAGGTATTTAGCCTATGTAGCATGCAAAATGCTCCTATCTGTTGGGAGCTAGTTGAGCTGAAGGGTATCGCATCGTGGAGATCATATGTGAGGGGGGCACAGCAACGGGGATGGAGTCCGGTCCTTCTTGTGCAAGCATATGAGAGGGATGTTGCCGTACAGCAGTAGTTGGACGGTGGTCAGTGTAGTCAGGCAGGAAATGAGTTCAGTTTAGGTGAGACTGAAACTGGGGGATCTGGCCGTGAGCAGTACATTGAGCAATGCAATGATGAGACCATTTGCCAGAGTGGTGAACAAGCTGAGTTCGACGAGGATGATGAGAATGTTGGGCAGGAAGCACGGGGACAGGCGGACGAAGGCGAGGAAATTGACGAAATAACTCATAGGATGGAAGAGGAAGACTGTGAGGCGGATGAAGTGGAAGACGACGATGAGTCGGATGAGGAAGATGAAGATACGGAGCCGCTTGTGCCAGCCGAGTGGAGCACGCAACAATTTGATCAGTTGATTGTCAACGAAAGCAGCGAGACACCTTGGCAATGTAGTGAAAATGAGGTGAGGCTTAACAGTATATACCCCACAAAAGAGGCTGTGCAGGATGATGTGAAAGATTGGGCCTTATCGTTAAGAAGGACTTTCAAGGTTAAGAAATCCACCCCAACATCCTACGACGTGGTGTGTGAGATCGCTGGGTGTCCATGCAGAGTGCATGCGTACAAGCCCAAATGGGGCACCCATTGGCAATATTCGAAGGTTGAGCAGCATTGCTGTATGACGGAGGAAACACTGATGGCTCACAGGAACCTATCATCTGGGTTTGTCGCGAATATTATGTACGCGGAGGTAGTGGAGAACCTGAGATTTGAGCCCCGTGCAATTATCCGAGCAATCGAGAATAGATATCAGTACACAATTAGCTATGGGAAGGCATGGAGGGCGAAACAGAAGGCATTAGAAATGAGGTTCGGCAAGTTTGAAGACTTGTACCACAATCTGCCCGCACTGCTCAGTTGCATTCAGGGAAGAAATCCTGGCACTTACTATAATTTGCAAGATTGTCCGTCAATGAAGTGGCCGACTAAAATGCATCTCAAAAGAGTGTTCTTCGCATTCGGACCTTGCATCAGGGCGTTCTATCACTGCCGTCCACTGTTGTGTGTGGACGGGACATTCTTGACCGGGAAATACAGAGGGCAAATACTGACCACTGTGGGCGTTGATGGAAACAACCAGATTCTGCCAGTTGCCTTCGCCTTTGTGGAAAGCGAGAACTATGACAGTTGGCTGTGGTTCCTACGGAACTTGAAGATGGGGGTGGTCAAAACTCGTCGAGATGTGTGCGTGCTGCATGACAGGCATGCTGGTCTGCTTAGTGCTATCAACCAGTTGCAAACAGGGGCAGAGGAGCCATTCCCATGGCCGGACTTGCATAGTAGATGGTGTATGAGGCATTTGGGTGCTAACTTCTATAAGCAATTCAAGAACAAGGAACTGATGAACATGTTCAAAAGACTGTGCAAGCAGAACCAGGAGAGCAAGTTTATGACTCTGTGGAGAAACCTTGATGAGCTCACAAGAAAACACAAGGACGAGAGTGCACAACAGCAGGCGATGCCTCTTTTCCCCCTGCCAACAGAAGATGACGCGACCATTCGTCGTCGAAGGCAAAGGCCAATAAAATGTTTCTCTGATTGGATCAAGCACGAACAGAAAGAGAAGTGGTCACTATTGCATGACACACATGGTGCTAGATATGGTGTCATGACCACTAACTTTGCAGAAGTTTACAACTGGGTGATGAGAGGAATGAGGTGCCTCCCCCTTGTTGGAATTGTTGAGGGAGTGCTACGTGGCATAACCAAGTACTTTGTGGACAGGCATCAAGCTGCTGAGATAGTTATGAGAGATGAGAAGTGCCTTTACTCTTCCATGATCAGTAAATACATGGATGAGAAGAGTTTGAAGGCGGCAAAGCATAGGGCTATCAAAGTTGGTGCACGAACATTGCGCTTCGAGGTGATTTGTAGGGGTAAAGGACGGCGTGGAACCAACCAGCGGGTGGTCACCCAAGAGTGCACATTACAGGATGATTGCAAATGCTCGTGTAACAAGCCCTACCTTTTGCATAGGCCATGTTCACATGTCATAGCCACTTGTGCTTTGTTTGGAATGCAACCTGGTACGTACCTATCTGAATATTTTATGAAGGAAAGGGTGATGGCAACTTGGAGCGAGGAGCTTTATGGTTATGGTGTTGTGGGTTCTTTCACCACAACTCCTTCTATTGATGAAAGGTTTTGGGTGCCTGATTTCGATGGTAGAAGATGCAAAGCAGGGCGTCGGAAAACAAGGTGTATCAGAAATGATATGGATGAGTCAGAAGCTGGCAAACGCGCGAAGAAATGTTCGTTGTGCAAGCAAAGAGGACATACATTCAAGAACTGCCTTGCACGGAACGAAGGAGGTGAAGGAGGAGATGTCAATCCGACAGTGGGGGAAGGATCCTCCTCTGCGAGGAGTGGTGCACGACCTCATCGTACCGGATGAGAAGCAACTTCAAATATCACCTAAATGATGTCAAATTTACATTTCACCGATGTAATGCGTGCTGTGTGAACTCTGTCAAATTTACATTTTAGCGATGTAATAATGTGTGTATCGTGAACTCTGTCAAATTTACATTTCACCGATGTAATGTGTGTATCGTGAACTCTGTCAAATTGACATTTTACCGTTGTAATGCGTGTTGTGCGAACTCTATTTTGTGCCTACCTGTAAGCTTGTTCCCTGTAGTTGTGAGTGTTGTGTCCTCACGGCCCATTTGTTTCGGGACTAGCAAGTTCAATGGTGTAATGTTCTATGTGCTTTTTTGTTGGAACGCATTATTGTCATGCTTTCATAGTTTTTCGTACGCTTTTGTTTGTACATGCCTGCCAATTATAATTTTCATCTATGACATTTGCAGGTATGGCTCAGCAGCATGCAAATGACGACTGGCCCTTCGAGCTGCTAGATCCGGTCGTGGATCGCCGTCACCGTGCCCGATTCGCGACCGCTTTTCCACAGGATGGAGGGAATCCTGTGCAGCTCGGTGTACTTCGGCCGAGGACACCACAGTATGGTTGGGCCCTCGATCCTCGTTGGATCCCCAGGTAACATACTAGTACAAAATTTTCCATATGTCTTTGTTGTACTACGATGATTAGTATAGTACTGACATTATTTACATTATTTGTGTTTCGCAGGCTCCGAGCCTCAGGGTTGCTGCCACTCGCCCGCATGGTGGAGGATGTGGGTGGTCACCGCCTCGCTTGATGTGTCCCTGATCACCGCTCTGGTGGATCGGTGGAGGCCAGAGACCCACACCTTCCATCTACCTGTCGGGGAGATGGCGATCACGCTGCAGGACGTCTCCTACCTTCTTGGGCTGCCGATCGCCAGTCACCCGGTGGTGCCGGAGGATGTCGAGCCGATGTGGCGGCAGGACACCCTCGACAGGTTCCACAGTGTGCTACCAGCCATTGGGTATCGGACCTTCGACAGTACACACGGTCCGACGCTGCGGTGGCTTCGACAGTTCGTGGTACGCAACTGCACTTTAAAATTTATTTTTGCATGTGCTCCCTAAAATAACAAGAGGACTTCATTTTGTAGCCCGCGGAGATCGTCGAGCCAGCGGACGAGTATAGGGTGTCCCGGCACCTGGAGGCGTATCTGTTGTGGCTCTTTGGCTGGTGCATGTTCACGAGCTCCCATGGGGATAGCGTGGACAGGCACCTCGTCCAGTTCGCGAGGGAGATCGTTGACTCCCCACTTGAGGCCGTGCCACAGTACTCTTGGGGGTCCGCTGTGCTATGCATGACGTACCGGGCACTCTGCGATGGTTGTACACGGACCGCAGACGGCACCATCTTCGGAGGATGTCCATTGCTTGTACAGCTGTGGGCATACGAGAGATTCCAGATCGAGCGGCCCGACATCGACTTGGACCCTCTTCACCCGACAGGCGATGGCGACGTCGACGGTCCCACCATCAGCACCATCTGGTGCCATAGACGGGTAAGCTATTGCAATAACGATTTTCTGAAATTTGCTTTCTCATCTGTGACTAATAGCATAAACTTTTGCTTTTGCCTACAGCCTAGATGGGCACACAAGACGGTGCGTACGGGCTACCCACAGTTCGTCGCTGCGTTCGACCACCTCACCGAGGACCACGTGCGCTGGACGCCGTACGCAGATGCTGAGGTCCAGGATCGTGCGCCGGGTGGCCTTTCCACCCTTTGCACACGAGACGCGACGTACTGGTTCACGTGTCGGTGCCTCGTGTTCGACGTACAGGTGGAGGGCTACGCTGTCCATCGAGTGATGAGGCAGTTCGGCCTACGACAGGCCTTCCCAGTGCAGGTCGGCCGTTTGGTCCCACCAGCCGACCACGCGTAAGTTTCGTCCATCTATGTTCCGTAATCCTTGCTGTGTCATGCAATCTATTCATGGTATTGGTATTTCTTATCGACAGGCATAGTAGGAAGGGTGTGCATGGGGCCACCCCCTGGCACATACGCATGGCGCCGTGGGTTGAGGAGTGGGCGAGAGCCCTGGAGGACGTCCACGCTACGACCCGCAGACGTACCGCGCCTACCGACGGTGGTACACTTCTCGTACGCGCCTGCGTTTGGTACGTGTCGACCCCGATCCTCCTAGACATGTTCCCATAGTGGCGGACACGTACCCGTCCCACACCGACTCAGCTCTCCATGCTGCAGTACGTTGCGCCCTATCTACGATCTCGTGCACGCTTAGTTGGTAACAGAGCTAACTAATTCTAATGTTTGTTTAGACTGACGTTTTGGCGCAGTACCACGACGAGGCGGGGAGCTACATTTCCCGTCTGACCAGCGGAGCTGAGGTGACCCGAGAGGAGGTGAACACCTTCTTCGTGAGGTTACAGCTCAGTGCCAGACGCGTCCTAGAGATGGCAGGCTGCCGCCAGCCTTCTGATGTGGTAGACGGCCAGGTACCGCTTGGAGGAGGCACGGGTCTTGTTGGTACGTCTGCGCGCCCTCCATCCTCCCGTGCCACCATCACGCCGCCGACTGCGAGAGGCCGAGGGGCTGGGCACTCAGGTCACGCTGGAGGTGAGTACTCCATCGCACTTACTCTCTTTTTCAATCACTTTTTTTGTTTTTGAATCACTTTTTAACTCATCCAACAATTCTCCATTTCATATAGGCTCACAGGCATGGTTGTTCCCGTCTACGTCTGCAGCTGCACCTGACGACTACGAGGATCAGCCAGACGACTCAGCTTACGCGGACCATGACCTAGACAATGCTGGACTGTCCAGGTTTTTTCCTGAGGAGCCTGGACCATCGCATTTGCACGGGGCACCACCACCGACGCCGGGAACTCAGCCGGGCTACACTACACCAGACGCTAGACCACTGAGGCCACACCGCGCGTTGGCTCAGCTGACGTACTCACGGGACCAGATCCGTCGGAGGCCCCCACAGCCGAAGCGGGGCCAACGCTAGTTTGTTTTGTTTATGATTGTTACTACTTTTGATAATACTTAGATATTGTACTTTTCATGACATTGACGACTCATGTGTCGTCGTTCTTTTGCACGTTACATATGTTTTATTATTTCGCGCCGTTAATTATGCTTTCCCTCGGACTTCGTCTCCGTGAAAACACAGGGAATTGATGAATATGTTTAAAAAACCGTGCTAGCAGGACCAGGAGAGCAAGTTCAGAACTATGTGGAGAACCAGGACAAAGCCTGTGTAAAGCTGTTGCCATAGGCAGGCTCACGTCCCATCACATGCAAAGGTGCAGAGGAATCCGATGCTGGCAGACGTGAACTTCTCTTAAGTCCGCCACTCTCTTGTATGGCCGGTGGCTGACTATTTAAACCCCAGTGGTCGCCTCCCAATAAT
This sequence comes from Rhipidocladum racemiflorum, assembly GCA_036346355.1. Taxonomy (NCBI): domain Eukaryota; kingdom Viridiplantae; phylum Streptophyta; class Magnoliopsida; order Poales; family Poaceae; genus Rhipidocladum; species Rhipidocladum racemiflorum. The sequence continues at coordinate 18,306,160 of CM070590.1, forward strand.
CACACAAACCTAGCAATTCGAACCACGAAGCACAAGTTCACCAGCCAACTTACCGGTGCCAATGGAGTTCCCATCACCCCCAAGGCACAGCGTTGTCGAAGCCATCCCCGAAGGCACGCAGGTCCCCATGTGCCTATGTGGGGATCCTTGCCGCTTCCGGCAGTCCGTAGACAACTCATACACATACGGTATGAGGTACTAGAGCTGCCGCAACCGCGACTCCGAGCAAACGATGCAGATGCGGATGCGGCGGAGAAGCCCAGTATGTTCGTACTCGCATTTGGTGTAACATCAAACCGTGGAAAACCTTAATACAGTAATACCATCTTCTGTCACCAATTGCAGACTCCATTGTGCGAGTTCATCAGATTCTACGATGCGGAGCAAACTCCTCAAATGGAGAAGATGCGGAATTGGGAGTACTCGCATCGCAGATCTATGGTACAGCAGCAGTGGCGTGAGCAGGACGAGGAGGAGAAGCGCATGAAGGCTGCCGAAGAAACGCGTGCACAGAGGGAGGCCGAACAGTAGGCCCTGGCGGCCAAGCGGGAGGCCGAGAATGAAAGGAAGCGTGAGAGGGCGGCAGGCACCGATGGGTTGCGCAAGGGGAAATATCCACGGTGCACTCAGTAGTGTAGCAGAAGGGCCCTTGTTGTTTCCTTAACCTAAGGCATGTTAACTTTAAGCCTTTATTTCTGTATTTCTGCATTTCCTATGTTGTAATGCTATGTTGTTGCCGTTATTGCGTTCATCAGAAGGGCTCTGCGTTGCAATGTCGTTAATTATGTCTCAAAAAGCTAAACTATTCAAAACATGACTTATTGTCGACTATACTTAGGGTTATTGCAATACACTTACCGGAATTTTATTTTTTAAATACATGTCAAACAGTATTTCATGTTTTGGGAAAGAATAAACGAATTTTAAAATTTCGGGTATGACTGCGATTTCTATAAATATACGAATATGTTGTTCATGTTTGTAAATATGACTTATAATTTGTACAGTATTCCAAAAATTTCCCATTTCAATCGGTGCCGATGAAAAAAAACAAACAAAACAATACCTTGACATGCATTAATACTTAGGGTTATTACGCTGCTGCATTTTAGATGCAACGGATGGTATAAATATAATATTTTTTGGAAATATGCTAGTCCAGATATCACATAGCAAATCTCATCCCTTTTTACCAAAAAATAGCTTCACACACGACATCTTACAGCATGCCGAAAAGGCTTACGCGTTAACTTTGTTACAGACTATAATACTTACGGTTACAGAATATAATATTATTCTGTATGTTTATTGCAAATCTCATTCATTCTTACAAAAAATTACCTTCAAACACGATATCCTAATACCCGCCGAAAAGGCATACACGTTATAGAATGTTATAGACTATATTACTTATGGTTATTGCACGATTACAATTTACATGCCAACCAAGGTGTGAATAGAATATTTTCCCACAATATGGTGGCCCATGTATCAAAGACCGAATCTGTCGCATTTTTCCCAAAAAATATATTCAAATACGATATTTCACGCGGTACCGAAAAGCATTCTACGTTTCATGAAATAGATGAATCTTATAGCCATTTGGTTTATTTAATTCAGTTCATTCGTAAAGATTTTTTCGAAAATTGGACATCTAAGACCTTACGAATAAGTGATCTTTAGCAGCCATGTATACAATTTAATTTTCCATGCGACATCATACTTTTTATATATATATTACGAACCCTTATAGCTTAACAAAAATTTAGACATTTATTTCATTCGATTTCGACCTTCAAAAATTAGAAAACCCTAATCCATCTATCTGTCGCCAGTTCAATGAGCTATAGAAGCTCTGTAGCCTAATGGATGAGCTATAGAAGCTCTGTAGTCTAATGGATGAGCTATAGAGGCTCTGTCGCTATTTGAAAGAGCTACAGAGGCTCTGTCGCTATTTGAAAGAGCTACAGAGGCTCTGTCGCCATTTCAAAGAGCTACAATTGCTCTGTCGCCATTTGAAAGAGCTACAGACGCTCTGTCGCCCTACCAACGAACTACAGATGGATATTTCTGAAATAAATAATTTCGGTGGTATATTTTTACAATTTTGAATAAAAAATGTATTATTAGAAAATTTTTTTCCAAAATGTTACATATGAGCATTGTGCAGAATTCATGACCAATGGGCAGCTCTACAAAAAGAGGACAATGATATTTTACCTGTTCTGAAACTTAGTTACGATCATCTACCATTCTACTTGCAGCGCTGTTTCTCCTACTGCTCTTTGTTTCCAGAGGATCAAAAATTTGATGGAGAAAAGTTGGTCCGTGCATGGATTTCACAAAACTTTGTGTACTGCAAAGATGCAGGCAATACAGTGGAGGAAGCTGGGAGACAATATCTGGACAGATTAGTGGATTTGGGTTTCTTCTGGAAAGATTAATCGCACTATCTTATGCATGACTTCATGCATGAATTAGCAAAGATGGTCTCATCAAATGAGTGTGCTACTATAGATGGTTTGAAGTCCATCACAATACCACCAACTGTTCTTCATTTATCAATCATAACTTATGCTTATGATGAAGTTGAACATGACCATTTTCCTACAGAAAAGTTTGAGAAAGAACCGCAGATAATTAGATCATTGGCAAAATTGAGGACTTTGATGTTCTTTAGTCAAGGAAGATATGCCAAAAGAAACTTGATGTATTTCAAAACATTATGCAAGGCTGCAAAAGGTCTGCGTTATCTAAGAATACACTTGGCAGGTGTGGAAATTGATTCTATCTGGAATGCTATAAGGCCATTCCATCTCCGCTATGTCGAATTTTTTGTTGGCAGCTTCCATACTGAATATTTCCATAGGTGTGTGATAGAACAAGCACTTTTTGGCAGCAGTGCTTTTGCTCAAGCTTTGCCTAGATTTTATCACCTTCAAGCACTGGATGCAAGCAGTTCCATCAATCTTGTTGTACCTGGCAATATAAATAATCTTGTCAACTTACGGCATCTTATTGCTAGTGAGAAAATGCATTCGGAAATTGTTAACGTTGGGAAGATGACTTCCCTTCAGGAACTAAACAAATTCAGGGTTCAGCATCCTAGTGGTTTTGAGATAGGACAGCTTCGATCCATGAACGAGCTTGTAGCACTGGGAATTTTTCAACTCGAAAATGTCTTGACTAAAGAATAAGCCGGTGGAGCAAGACTGCAAGACAAGGGCCACCTTAAAGAGTTGCGCTTGTCATGGGATTGTAGTGCAACGAGTCCTAAACCCACTACAACAACAGGTGCAGAAGGGGTCCTAGAAGGTCTTCATCCAAATAGGAATGTGAAGGATATTCAAATCAATGGCTACAATGGTGCTATTTGCCCTATGTGGCTTGGGACCAACTTGTCCATTACCTCACTGCAGTCCCTTCATTTGGAGAACTGTAGTGAATTGAGAAATATTCAACTGAAAAGAATTTATTCCCTTGGGAGGCTGAAATTGATCAAGATGCCGAGTTTAGTGGATGTATCAATTCCTTCGTTGGAAGAGTTACTATTAAGTCAATTGCCGAACTTGGAAAGATGTGTTGGTACTTCTAAGAAGGAATTGACTTCTCATATGAGGATACTGAGTATGGAGAGATGTGCCAAACTGAAAGACTCCACTCTTTTTCAGAGCTCTGATTGTTTCAAAGTCGGACAGAAAACATGGTTTCCATTTCTCAACAAGCTCAGCATCAAGCATTGTCCTCAGATAATGTTGTTATTTGCACCATTTAATTATATTCCTGTAATATTATTCTACTTTGATTTTGAAAATAATAGTCACTTATTTAATTATTCAAATAAAAAGGTGTGACGGCCCGGGTAATTAGCCTAGATAATTGACAGCTTCATTGTCATTATGCTAAGATAATTACTCGGATCTCGGTATAGTGGCTAACAAAATATCAGGCAACCCAATACTTTATCAGCTACTACACCGTATTCAGAGTGTTACAGCAGAACAATAATTAGAGACGGGAACGATACCTTTATTGCATACCACCATGCCACGCCGGGCTACATGTCCAAAAGGTTAATTATACAATAGACCGATACATCAAACTTAATTCATAGTTATTACCCCAGGGACCCCTCAGAACAAGGCCTCGGTCCCCTGGGAAACGATCCACCAGGAGATGGTCCCCTAGACACCCTAGTCCTCCTGTAGATAGTAGTAGTAGTAGACTCCCTCCGATAAGTCCTGGTCATGCGAATAATCCTCACCCCCTGCCTCTGAAGCGGATCCATAGGACTCACCTTCTAAGCAAAGAGGGGTTTAAGCAAGAGTGAGTACAGAGTACTCAGCAAGTATTACTAGCAAGGAATTCATAATGAATTTCTCTCTTAATTACTGAAATCCACCGAACCATCACCTTCCCACCAACTAGCTTTTTATGAAGATAGTTTTATTAAAGAATGGTTCATTTTAACTTTCCAAAGACTCTACTAACACTGTATATGAGACAGACTTAGCTTCCGTAGTCCCTAATCCAAGAGATTAGCATGAATTCATGATTTACCCTGCGCAGGTTTGTACCACTTGTAGGATCGAAGTATACGAATATAGCAATCAGACGGGGGGGTGAATGATTGTGCGGAAGCTAAAACCAAATTCTTGATCTACTAAAAGTTCACCCCAAAACGGAACCAAATAATTGCCTCGTATTCGACAAAAACAGAATGACAAAGGTTCAGTAAAATGCGAATTTCCGGAGATCCAACCATCAGATCGATCTAAAATTTGAACACAAGAAACTAGATTCCAATACAAATCAAACCCAGAAAGAATCTGCTCGATCGGACTTACGGATCAAAAGGTATGAACCTCACAAGCTTGCTGTGACAGAAGATGACGAGAATAGATCTAACTAGAATTGTAGCTCGCCGAGAGATTTGAAGAACTTGATCTTTATTTCTCCTTTTGATTTGGTTAAAGCACTCTAAACAAAAGAGTACAACCCTAAAACTCGCTCAAAACTTGATGCATAAATAGGAGGCACCTCCCCCTATTTATACAGAGCACACACATAGAGTCCTGAATACAATTCCCACTCCTAATCCTAGAAGGAGTCCCACTCCTAATCCTAGAAGGGGTCTGTATTCAACACAACTCCACTTGGCCTAACCTGGCCGAGTACAACTCTTGCACGCGTATGGCAACCCTACCATACTCACGTGACTAACCCTTTGCACGCGCATGGCCACCTGCCATACTCACGTGACTAACCATTCCTCGTGTGCACCATTCTCTAGCCCGAACGTCCCGCATGACATCCTTGACCACCAAGACCTTGGTTCCTCTAGAACCTAGTCACGAACCTCAGCTCCTCCATGAACGTAGTTCCGGTCCTGTCATCGACCACGTTCGCCCTCGAGCAACACCTGCACATGAACAAACCATGAAACAACATTCCGAGCACAGGTCCACGACTTGACTCAAGATCAATCCATGCAACCACTCACACGAGTGCATTGCATCAAGTAAAACAATTATCATGCTATCACAAGCATATCAATTAAGCATATGAAACAACACATGCACATGCACCACACATGCCATGAGCACAACCACTTTCTAATACCAAAATCATCACTAAGCCAATTTTTCAGCACATGGTTTCACAATCTCCCACTTGATGAAAACATTGGCAACACCACTTAGAACTGAACATTGGCATTCACTTCACAAAAGATTTTGAAATCCAAAGGATTAAAATCAAAAACCAAAGTGAGAGAACACAGACACTCCCCCTTTGACCAAAATACGAAAAATCTCCCCCTAAGAAGGAAAATGTGTGTGAATGTGCAATGTGCCCAAAAATTCCAAAATTCTCAAAATTCTCCCAAAACTCTCAAAATTCCAAAAACTTCTCCCCCTTTCTCCTTAAACTTCTCCCCCTTTGACAATGGATTCATCAAGAGTACAAAAGAGAGAAAAACAAGTTTAGAATTTTCCCTGTAGCAATGATTTCACAAAAGAGAAACAAGGGAGTGCCAACATAGGAAAAGATGAGCTCGTTTGATCATATAACCAACTCATCTTTTCATCTCTTTTCCCATTTTCTCTTTTCTTTTCTCTTCTTTCTCTTTTTCTTCTTTTTTCTTTCCTTCACTTTCTTCCTTTTCTCTCTGTTTTGGCCAACTGGACCTTCGGCCCAGCCTCTCTCTCCTCTCTTTTCCTTTCTTCACTCACAGCCAAACAGAGGCCTTAGACTCTCCTCCTCCCGACTCCTTACTCGGTCTCTCCGCCTCCCTCTCTGGTGACCCAACTCGTCGCCTCCCCTCTACCGGCTCTCTACGGTGGCTCCTCTCCTCTACTGACTGGGCTCCTCTGCGCTCCCTGGATCACAGGCTTCCTCTATCCCTTCACTGGTTGCTTGATCTAGGGTTTTTGCTGTTTGGTTCTTGGGAGATTGGATGCCTTGGCTCGGTTCTAGGGTTTTGGTGCCTTGATTGAAGATGGTTGCTGGGTTTGGTTCTCTACTGGATTCGGTTCTTGGGTGCTGGACGCTAGATGATGGGGGGTTCGGTTTCCTGCTGTCTTGCTGGGATCTGGACTAGGTTAACCGGTCTATTGCTTGCTTGCTTGCTTGGCCGAGCCCTAATAATGGCGCTCTACAGTGGGTCTAGGGTCGATGATGATTTCTTGGGGTGAGAGGACCTAGGCTGGGGGTTGTAGCGCCGAGACCGATTGGCTAGTTCTAGGTAAGGGCTTGGGAATGGCTTGGACGAGCTACAAGGGCCCCTAGGTAACTCCCCCTCTAAGACCCAAAATAAAAGCCCCGATCTACACTGGTTCTTGCTAGATCTGAAGGTTTAGCATACTACATTCTACTCTATGTTTTGCTTGCTGCTTTCTACTGTCAAGCTAAAGAGGTTGCCGGCTTACTTGCTCCTTGCGGTTCGGTTTGGTTTGGGGAAGATGAATAGGAGTTGGAGTAGTGGTAGCCGAACCCTAGCTCGCCTGGCTCCCCCTCCTTCTGGTTCCTTCGGTTTGGCTTGGGGACTCGGTCCAACAGCTCCTAGTGGCCTCCTCCTCCTCCGACTGGCTGCGGTCCCCCCCTCGGTTCTTGCTCCCTCTATCACTCTCTCTTGGTTGGCAGGAAAAGCGATGGAAGTGGCTCCATGGAGTGAAAAGGGGAAGCAGTGAAATGGGAAGTGCGGTGAATCTAGGTCAACTTCACTCTTATTTTCATCGGTTTGCTTATTTTCGCCGGTTTTAGGCCGACTAAAATATTGTCGATTCCTCGTAGTGCTTATCCATTCCTCGATGCGGTTACTTTTCTACCCTCTATGCTCTACTAAACTGCTAAGGGCAGAAATGTCCTCCTTTTCACTCTCTCTACTCAGTTGCCATACTCCATTTCACCCACTGACATTTGCTCTGATTATTTGATTGCAATGCTTTGCTGATAATTAAAGCTTAATGATGCACCTAATGGAATGGGAATTTCAGGCCTCTTACATCCTACCCCCCTTAAAAAGGGATTTCGTCCGCGAAATCTAACTGACCTGAACAAGTGCGGGTAAGCTTCCCGCATATACTCTTCTTTCTCCCACATAGCCTCTTTTTCTGTGTGATGCTTCCATTGGACCTTGCAGAACTTAATTGTAGCTCTCCGAAATCGACGTTCTTCTGTTGATAGGATTTTAAGTGGATGCTCTTCATAAGTTAGGTCTGGCTGCAAGGGAATTTCTATATTTGACACTAATTGGGAAGGCTCTCTAAGACAGGCTCGAAGTTGGGAGACATGAAAAACATTGTGGATCCTGGATAGTTGAGGAGGTAGTTCGATTTGATAAGCAGAGGTTCGTTTCTGTTCCAGAATCTTAAATGGCCCAACATACCGAGGACTGAGCTTCCCTTTTATTCCAAACCGGTGAACTACTTTCATTGGGAACACTTTTAGATACACATACTCTTCCGGTTGGAACTTGAGATCCCTTCTACGCTTATCGGCGTAGCTCTTTTGCCGGCTTTGAGCAGTTTTTTATCTTTCTTGAATTAACTGTATCTTCTCATCATTTTGACGAATTAGTTCTGGTCCCATTAATGATTTTTCTCCTACCTCATACTAACAGATGGGTGATCTACATCTCCTGCCGTACAGAGCCTTGTATGGCGCCATCTGAATACTTGCCTGATAGCTGTTATTGTATGCAAATTCAGCCAGATGCAAGTATTTGTCCCAACTTTCCTTAAATTCAGCACACACGCTCTTAACATATCTTCCAAAATTTGATTCACCCGCTCAGTCTGCCCATCCGTCTGAGGGTGATAAGCGGTGCTGAATTTCAGCTGAGTTCCTAAGGTAGTTTGTAAGCTATTCCAAAAGTTAGAGGTGAAGATAGATCCTCTATCTGAAGTAATGGTCGTAGGAACTCCATGCAACGTGACAATTCTTTCTATATAGATTTCAGCTAATCTGTGAGCAGAGTATTTTCTGATTAGTGGCAATAAAGTGAGCTGATTTGGTGAGTCTGTCCACTATAACCCATATGGCATCCTTTTTAGCTAAGGTTCTGGGCAAACCCGTAACAAAGTCCATGCATATATCTTCCCATTTCCATTCAGGGATTTGGAGAGGTTGCAACAAGCCTGCAGGACGCTGATGCTCAGCTTTAACCTTTTGGCATGTATCACATTTACCTATATACTCTGCTATGTCTTTCTTCATGCCATTCCACCAAAAGGTTTCTTTTAGATCCTTGTACATCTTAGTGCTTCCTGGATGGATGGTATAAAGGGTGTCTTGAGCCTCTCTAAGGATGGTCAGTTTGATCTGGATCATTTGGAATACATAATCGATCATTCATCCTTAGACTTCCATTCTGATCCACTTTAAATTCTAATGGTTGATTGGACTTGATTCTCTTGATTTCTTCTACAATGAAGCTATCTGTGGCTTGCTTTTCTTTAATTTGTTCCAATAGAGTGGACTGGATATCCATGGTTGCCAGCATGGTATTCGAGGTGGATGTGCTGAAACTAATTTCCATTTTTGCCAATTCTCTTATCAGTTCTGGCATAAAGTTTTGGATAGACAGGTTGTTGCAGTGAGCCTTCCTGCTCAATGCATCTGCTACCACGTTGGCTTTTCCTGGGTGGTAATTGATGGTGATGTCATAATCCTTAATAAGTTCCAGCCATCTTCTTTGCCTTAGATTCAATTCCTTTTGGGTGAACAAGTATTTAAGGCTTTTGTGATCACTATACAGGATGCACTTGGCTCCATACAAGTAGTGTCTCCAAATCTTTAGAGCAAACACTACAGCTCCCAATTCTAGATCATGGGTTGGATAATTGACTTCATGTGGGCGCAATTGCCTAGATGTGTAAGCAATGACCCTCTCCTTTTGCATTAGCACACAACCCAATCCTGTTTTGGAGGCATCACAATATACCACATATTCGATGCCTTCCTCAGGTAAGGATAGAACTGGAGTGGAGGTTAGAGCTTCCTTGAGCTTTGGGAAACTCTCCTCACATTTTTTGGTCCAGTTAAACTTACTATCCTTTCTCAATAGTTTGGTGAGGGGTGATGAGATTTGAGAAAATCCCTTGATGAACTTGCGATAGTACCCAGCTAAACTAAGGAAACTTTTGATCTCTTTCTGATTGGAGGGTTGTTTCCATGACTTAATTGATTTTATCTTTTCTGGGTCTACCTCAACCCCTTTTGCGGATATAACATGTCTGTCGGGACCCGAATGTGCAAATCCGGACCCTCTGTGTATTCAGCACTAGTCCAGGATCACGCTAGTGCACACAGTCTCAACATAGATGAATATCACAATCATACACAGCGGAAAAGAGAAATAACACAAATATAGAATATAAACTATCGAACGACCTTAAGGTCAACCTTACATTTGTGAAACCTTGACGGCTTCAACTCCAAATAAGCAGCAGCGGAACGAAGAACATCGGTGAATCCCATCAATACGCCACAGGCAACTGACAGGGTTCGACTCCTAGATAATCGCCTTCTCACGGAACTTCTTCTTCGATGATGTAGACTTTTGCTCACTGGTGATTGTTTGTTTGCAAGGGGTGAGTACATAAAGCACTCAGCAAGTCATGCACAGAATGCAAGTCTAATAACTATATGCATGGCTTATTCCAAGTAACAGGCTGAATGGTTATTTTGCAGAAAAGCAATAATCACAAATAAATATAATAGATTGTAAAGCAGTAAAACAAGTAATAACAGTAATAGATTCCATAGTTATTTCACAAGTAAACTATTCCACATCCTTAAACAATTATCACTTTTCCACAGGCAAACTGCCTCCAATCCCAAGTTCATTTTCATGAAAAGCTAACCCTTGACTGTAATCCCCGAGCATTGTCCAGTACCGTGGACTCGGCTATTCGAATAGGTTTTACACTCTGCAGAGGTTATACACTTTACCCACAAGATACAATCAACTCATCACGTCAGCCGTGAATCGCCATACAAGAGTATGCGAATGAGTGATCATAACAAAGTCTTTTGGAAGCCTCTAACTACACAAGTGGACCTCTCCGGTTTATGCCCTACACCATCCCTTCCCTTAGCTAAGGCGAAGTATGGGACCGACATACCGTTGGATGGGTACCATGCCGCATCCCTGGTACGCTCCCCCTTCAATCTACACAAACGATGTAGTTGACACCCCGAGGTACCACAAGTAAGTTATTAGCAACTTAATCAACTAGGTCCGTCCCATTCCGGACATGTGGTTGTACGTTTGACTCAGTTCAAAGGCTTGTAAGGTTAAGTCCTTAGGGTGACCAGGGCAAGACTACCCAAATAACCAAAACTATTTCCCCGGTGCCAACCATGGCCCACCAGCTCATTCTTGCCACTTGCCCCAGTCTAAATCATTTTATCACCCCAGTTGATTATTGCGCAACACAATGCCAACAACAACTCAACATCCTTGAAGAAGCATGAAGGCCTCCGCATATCAACATCATCGTGTCGGCAACACGTCACACCATTTCGAAATACATTGCATATTCCATTAATCAATATTGACATTTGAAATTCCAAAATGATGTCAAGGGTACGTTGCAGGACTAAACAGCTACTGACGGTCTAACTAACCCATGTTGGCAATTTATTAGCTACCAACTATTAATCAACAAACCTAGGGTGACAAATGAATCATGGCGTACAACTATTATAGACAAGGTGGCAATAACAAGTAGGTTAAATATCTAATCCCAAACTAATTGAAATCAGTTTATATCCAACTAGCATGCAATAATTTGAAACAACATAAGTTCGAAAATGGGATCAACATGGTCAAAGCACAATTTGCCTGGCCCTTGCAAACTTTACTGTCTTTTACTCTTTATCCTTGATCCTTGATCCTCGAGCTTCAACTTCCACTTTCTCGATCCTCAGCTCGTAGAACGATTTCCGGACGACACGTCTAACGATAAAGAAACACAAATACAACAAAACTCAAAAGACAATTCAAATAAACTCCAAATTAAGAACGAACAGCATTGGGCACAATGGCTTGGATGAAATTAGGAACCTGAAAGGATTGGATCGAAGATTGGACAAGAGGGGACGGGCTTTCGGAAGAACACCGAAAAGAGAAAGATTAATAACTGGGAAAGAAAGAATAATATTCCGAAGAATATTTCTTCCAAAGTTATTATCTTGATTGGACAAATGATGACATATGGGCTCTCGATCTACAGATCGGGTCCATAAGGATATGTTAGTTCACAGTGAACTAAACTGATTCTCGAAGTTGACTTTTGTTGACCGAACGGACACAGTCAAACAAAAGAGAGACGGATAGATCGGGCACAGGGGTATGACAGATGGCCAATGGTCTATCGACCAAGTCCACGAATGAAGTCTAGGTCAAAGGTAGATTAGGTTTTCAGGGATAAGACAAGACAAGTGTCTTACCACGATTGAAACAACGGGAAAGATTGCAAAGATAACAACGCGGCTCACGATGAACTTATTCCATCGAACCGGTCTTAGGTTAGGGTTTTGATTCGGCTTTGAAGATGATATGACGATGATATTAGGCTCACGTCATGATGATAGAGGAGATGAAGGCATCGCACTAAGGTTTGTGCAAGAATGCACGCATGCGATGACAACGAGGCGAAGAGAGCCAAGCGTCAACGATGAAACGTTAACGACGAAACGTTAACGACGGAGCGTTGACGGTGGAACGTTAACGACGGAGCGTTAACGACAGAGCGTTGACGATGAAACGTTAACAGCAAAACGTTAACGGATTTAACGCAACGACGCAAACGTTAACGGCGAGCGCAACGACGAGCGCACCGGTGAAACGTTAACGGCAAAACGTTAACGGTGGAACGTTAACGGCGAAGCGTTAACGGAGGAACGTTAAACAATGGTAGGAGACTTCATGAAGCGAAGTAGCAACCGTCGGTGCAACGACATGGCCGCGGTAGAACGCTACCAAGGACGGTTAACCGGTGCGCGAACCGGCGGCACGGGCTAGGTTGAAAGACGACGGGTTTAGGCCGGAATCGGCTCCGATGGCAAACGGAGGCCAAAAGAATCTTAAGAATGGGTCAAAACAGTACAAGATGATCCTCCGGACGCGACAACACGGCCGGAGCGAACCAAAATAGCCGGCGTCAAAAGGCGACGCGCGGCGACGGCAAACGGCGGCCTAAATATATAAAAAAAAATTCCGGAGGACGGGATGGCAAAGGGGGAATGTCTACTGCGTAGAACGCGGCGAGATGAGCTCAACGGTATAGGCGGATTTTGTGGCGCCCTTCCGGATTAATCACAAACTGGCGATTAACGGGTTTCGGATCAAAACTTTGGACGGCCATAACTTCTAGAATAATGATCGGAACTTAACGAAATTTGACCGAGAGCTAGATGGGACCAAGAGGCACACCGTGACGCAGGTGGCTCAAAGAAATACCTTCTGTAACAGCGGGGAACGCGCGAGGAAGTTTGCCGCTGTCTGAAACGCAGTCTGTTCGCAGTCTGATCGGAGAAAAGATTTTGCTGCGCCAAATCCAGAGGTCAAAACCTTGGGGCAAGATGTGCATCCTGTAGAGGATATCCCCAGGAGTCTACACAAAAAATTTCACCGTCAAACTCGAAAAATTGAGGGAGTTATGGCCTCGGCAAGATTCGAGATTGAAACGGCCATAACTTTTGATCCCGCGGGCCAAATTGTCTGAATTTTGGACAGAAAGCATATGGTACCTTGTGGCACACCACGGCGAAGACGGATCCCAAAAACAGTCGACGAACTGCCCGGGACGCGGCTCCAAAGTTTGGCCGGCGTTGGGCGACGTTCGGGCGACATTGGATGGATCTCGGAGTTTTGGAGATGATCCGGAGGTTGAAGATCCGTGGGAGAGGTCATGGGAGGTCTACATGAGGTTAGGGTGGCAGCTAGGTCAAGAAAAATCAAGTTTGGGCGCGTTTGGAGCAAAAACGGGTCTTATAGGCATTTTATCGAGCACTTGGTGTGCAACTCGGACACGGGGGCGACGTGGGCCAACGGGAGGGCGACACCTGGCCGTGGGGGCGCTGTGGGCTGGCGCGGTTGGGCTGGCCCAGGCGTTGGCGCGTGGCGCCCGCCACGTGGCGCTGTGGGAGGCGAGGTGGGTCACAAGGGGCGCGGCTCAAAGTGAGGGGGCGACACATGGCGGCCGAGTGGGCCGGCCCGGCTGGTGGGAGAGAGAGGAGGAGTTTAGGCCCAAGCAATTTTCGGAATTTCCAGCATTTTCCCAATAAAACAATTCCAATAAATCCAATTAAATCAATAGAGGCAATTAAAATACCAGAAAAATTCTAGAAAAATTCCAGAAAATATTTTGAGATATTTTGAACTCAAATAAAATATTTGCAACAAAACTTTATATAAATTTTTCCAAATAATTAATTAATTTCAATAAAAGGCTTAATACAAATCGATTCTGAATAAATCCAATAAATAGCAAACGAGCTCCGAAAAATCTCAAAAATTACAGGAAAATTTCTTGAAGCACAAGGAACCCAAATAAATTAAATTTATTTTATTTGAGGTTTAGAATATTCAAATTAAATTGTTTTAGCTTTTAGAAAATTCAAACCAAGCTTTATAAATGCGAGAAAATCGACGGAAATTTTTGGGAAGCTAAACTAAACCAAAAATTTTTGAAAACCCAAATTTTGGGATGTTACAATGTCCTAGAAAAGAAACTTGATTAAGCCAAAACAAAACTTACATTTACTAAACTTAGCGTACAATTTGTTTTCTCTTAGGACTTGAAGTGTGATTCTCAGATGTTCCTTATGCTCTTCTTCATTTTTGGAATATATCAAAATGTCATCGATGAATACCACTACAAATTTATCCAGATACTTCATAAAAAATTTGTTCATTAAATTCATGAACACTCCTAGGGCATTAGTTAATCCAAAAGGAACTACTGTGTATTCATAATGCCCATATCTGGATACAACAACGGTTTTCTCTACATCTTCTGCTCTTACTTTAACCTGATGATACCCTGACCGTAGGTCTATCTTTGAGAAGACACAAGCACCTTTGAGCTGATCGAACAGATCATCAATCCTAGGAAGAGGATACTTGTTTTTGATTGTGACCTCGTTAAGATCTCTATAATCTATGCATAACCTCTGTTCCCCATTCTTCTTTGGCACAAATACTAACGGTGCTCCCCAAGATGACACACTTTCCCTGATAAATCCTTTGTCCTCCAATTCCTTCAGTTGTTTCTTTAGTTCCACTAGCTCTAATGGGGTCATACGGGAAGGTCTCTTGCATATAGGAGTGTCGACGATCGGTTTCGCCGGCAATGAGATTTGTGATTCTAGGGGATTCGTGCGAGATCAGAGCAAGATGGTAACACAGGATGTGAGGGCAATCTTTTTTAGACAGGTTCGGGCTCTCGTAGAGGAGATAATACCCTAGTCCTGTGTTCTTGGATATCTGGGTGAGGTCTCTCCTTTTTTCTCCTCCTTTTTCTAGGGTTGTTCCCTCCTCCTTATATACTGGGGGAGGGGTACGTTACAAATGGGCGCCACCTGGCCCTGAACATGGTGGCTTCATGAGTATGTAATTTGTCTCTATCGGCTGAGCCCCACTACGTCCAGGGGGTGTGGTCGTTCCTTTCCCGACCCACGCCTACCAATCCGCCAGGTTCTGGTGCCTGCAGGCTCTGCCGATGCCAGGTCGCAGGCTTTGCTTTTGACGGGGTTGTCTGGACGCGGCACGAAGCTTCGCCGAGGTATCAGTCAGCAGCCTTGGGGAAGAAGTCGGGCCATGCTATGAGCTCCTCGTGGCGCTTCTAGGCTCTGGGCCTACTGCACCACCCTCGGCCCAGTCGGGTGTAGGCCCCACTTGCGGGACCCCCATCTCAGGCATCCCACAGCAGCCCCCAAGTACTTTAGGATCGGATTTCCCCCTCTTGTCCTGTCATAAAGATTTTGTGGGAAGAAAGATCGTAAAGGACTTGTTAATTAAGGCCACCGTGGTTGGTTGGCTCGAGGCCGAGTGGTACCCGCGCCTGTTTACGATGTGCGGCAATTGGCTTGTAGAGCTCAATTGACCCTCATGGGGCGTACTATAGTTGTTTGGCTTGTGGCCGAGTGGTACCCACACCCGTTTACGGTGTGCGGCGATCGACTTGTAAAGCTCAATCGACCCTCATGGGGCATACCTGAAATGAGTCGGCTCGTGGCGGAGTGGTACCCGCACCCGTTTATGGTGTGCGGCGATCGACTTGTAAAGCTCAATCGACCCTCATGGGCATACCTAAAATAGGTCGGCTTGTGGCCGAGTGGCTCGTGGCCGAGTGGTACCCGCGCCCGTTCACGGTGTGCGGCAATCGGCCTGCAAAGCTCAATCGACCCTCGTGGGGCGTACCATAGTTGCTTGGCTCGTGGCCGAGTGGTACCCGTGCCCGTTCACGGTGTGCGGCAATCGGCTTGCAAAGCTCAATTGACCCTCATGGGGCATACCTAAAATAGGTCGGCTTGTGGCCGAGTGGCTCGTGGGCGGGCGGTACCCGCGCCCGTTTACGGTGTGCGGCAATCGGCTTATAAAGCTCGATCGACCCTCATGGGGCATACCTTGGTCATTCAGAGTAATGCCTGTGCCCGTTTATGGCGCACTGCTTCAGACTCTCATGGAGCGCATCCTCAAGACCGTGTTGGTAAAATCCTCCCACGATACCCGATCACGCTATGCAGCAGTGACCGGCAATTGACCCCAAATTATGGAGCATACCGCTGGAAGATGTTCGGAAAATGCCCGGCCCCAATCTTCCGTGGCGGCCGGCATTCAGGCCCATCGTGGGGTGCATTTTATCCCAAACCTCGAACCAGACTTGACACCTGGTCGCGTTTTGCGCAACACAGCTTTCGGCCCAACGTGGGGCGTGCCCTAGATCTGGCCCAGAATTAATCACAGAAGCCCTTGTTTTTCTTTCCCGCCGTAAGGCGAAAATAGGGGCTCACTTCTTATAAATGAGGAAACCATTGTTAGGGAAAAGACATCTTTGCCCTTCCACCACCACGGCTGAGAAATCTTCGAATCTTCTTTGGCGATCCGGGTGGCCTAGGGTTTCCGATTTCGTGCCCAAGACTTGCGGTGGTTCCTCCCACGGGGTTTACTTCCTCGAGATGTCTTCTTCTTCGGCCTCTTCGTCGTCGTCGGAGGATAACGCTGGCCCGGCGAACGCGGGTTGGGAGACCTCCATTACCACGAAGTCCCGCCTGGAGGAGCTGGTCGCCGCTGGCGTTCTTCCTCCGTTGGAGCTGATCTCCGCCCGACCCGCCGCAGGTGAACCTTACCCCACGCCTCTGGAAAATGAGATTGTGGTCTTCGAGTCCTTCTTTTGGTGGGGGTTTAGTGTTCCCGGGAGTGCCTTTTTCTGGGGGCTCCTTCACTTCTACGAGATCGAGTTGATCAACTTGAATCCCAATTCCATTCTTCACATCGCTCTATTTGTTCAACTTTGCGAGGCGTATTTGGGGATCCGTCCTCACTTTGACTTGTTCCGTTCCCTCTTCCTGCTCAAACCTCATCTGAACCGGGCTGCTCCCAGTGTCATTGGGGGCGCCGGACTCCAGCTGCGAGAAGGCTTGAAGAAACATTACTTCGTTATCCCCCTCAAGACTTCCCTCAAAGGTTGGAAGCGGGAGTGGTTCTATTGCGTGAATGTTGATCCTTTTCTCGCCCCTTTCACTGGCCGCGCCCCTAAGGCCTCCCGGTGCTAGGGCGATGCCCCAGATGGCGGCGGATTGAACCAAGTCGCTGAGCTTCTGGTGCTGATCAATGGTCTGAAAAGCCAAGGGCTGACCGGCCCCGGGATCGCGATCAGCTTTGTCAAGCGCCGGGTGCAACCCTTGAAGGAGCGGATCCATTTGGGGTTCCAATATAGTGGGACTCAGGATCCCACAAGGGAGACAAGCGCGTCCCTTCCGAGAGATGTATTGGCGGTGCGGGTGGTTGATTTCTTCGTGCCTGGCACCGAGATCACCAATAGGGGCTGCCCTCATAAGTTTTCGACGGCGAGCCCTCCCCCTTCTGTGAGTGTACCTCTCTCTCGAGAAGTCATTCCGTAATTTTTGTTTGATTTGTGATTCTGACAATGTGCAATCGTTCATCTCTCAGGGGCGTGGAGCCTTCTTTTCTGACGCTCCGGTCGTCGGCCTTTCTCGGTGAAACGCGTTCAAGCCGCGCCGACCAGCGTTTCGGCCGATGAGTCAGGCCCGACCAATCGGTGGAGGAAGCTGCTGATCCCTCACCGGCTGGGCCTTCAACCTCTGGTGTCCCCGGGCCACTAGGTGCAGAGCCCCAGCCCTTGAACTCAGGAGCAGCCCCGACTGCTGGTGTCGGGTTGGGCTCACCTCCGAGTGGTGCCGGGACTCGGATGAGGCCTGGGATGAAGTTCAAGAAATCCAAGAGGTATTCTTTCAGGTAACCCTTGCCTTTTTGTTCTTACCTGTGTTGAGATGCTTCTTTTTGACGACTCAGGACTCCCACTATGGATGTCCCGGTGGGGGAGTCCCCTGAGAAGGAGCCCTCTAAGCCGGCTTCTCCAGGGGGCCCCCTCCCCGTCGGGTAGGCCGTCGTCTCCTCCGGTAGTTGGGGCGCCGCCTCCTCCTGCTGCTGGCTCGACCGCTGAGCCGTCGAGTGGTCCGGCGGTCGATGGGCTTGACCCGGCTTCGTCTCCCGAAGTGGAGGAGGTCGATCGAGAGCCACCACCGCTTGGCCCTCTCCCGAAGCCCCCGAACCGGACTGTGTGGTGCGAGGGGGGTTCCGACTGGAAAGGGATGGAGGAGGACGAGGAAATGGAGGTTGCGGATCGGATGGAGCTCTACGAGCTCACCGTCAGGTGCAGCAAGCTTGTCAGGGTAAGTCTTCTACCTTTCTTTAGTCTATTAACATCGCGAAATGCTGGCCCCCACCTGAGACTTTGCCATGTCGCCTAGGACATGGGGGAGCGCTCGGAGAAGAGGTCTCAGTTTTTTCGGAAGGTGCTCCCCAAGCTCAAAGAGCACCAAAGGTATCAAGACAAGATCAACGAGATCGGCGACGAAAGGTGGAAAGAGGTCCATGGGCTGGAGGCCCAGTGCATAGCACTTCGAGAGGAAAAGGCGGAGCTTGAGCATACGCTCGAAGGTGAGATTCTCCCTCGGGTTTGGCATGGACACTTTCTTGGACAATTGGGAAGAATGACGGCACCCTCGTGTTTCAGGACGCGACTGGACAATCGCTGAGCTAAGGGCGCAATTACAGGTTTCAGAGAGTTCTAACCTCGAAACTCGGGCTGGCTTGGAGAAGGCTCAGCGAGAGCTGGAGGGTAGGTTTCTTTTGATTTGAATTAGACGTGCACCGCGCTGGGTGCGCTTTCTGATGACAGCTTGGCTTTGGTGCAGAATGCAAGGAGAAGATGACCGCTGCGGAACAAAGCCGCAGCGAGCTCCGCGTCGCCTGCGAGCTAGTCCTGCACCTTCTGCGAATCGAGGGAGCCGAACCAAGCCAGGGAGACGATGCCGTTCCGCTTCTCTCGGGAGGAGCTGACAGGATCAAGGCTTACGCAATGGAGTCGGCGACCATGAGTGCTAACCAGGCGTTGGCGGTGGTCAAATCTCACTATCCGAGAGTTGACCTTGAAGCTGTCAAAGAGGGTTTTGCCTGTGACGAAGACAAAGCCAACGCACTCCTCGAGGAGGTCTCCGGTACATCGCAGGCCTTGTTAGAGAATCTTGAATTCTGACTCCGATGTGAACCTTCACGCCGAGTGCTGGCTCTCCTTGTTTGGAGCATTGTGTTTCTTACTTGAATATGACTTGTCTGCTTTGCCCTCCAATAAGCGAGCTCACAGGCGATTGGTACGGCCCCCAAGTGCCGGGACTTTGGCTCGTGGCCTTTTCGACCCAGGCATGCTTTTCCGAGTGGCTGGAGCTTGTCCAGCCCCCGAGCGTCGGGACTTAGCTCGTAGCCTTCTCGCCCCAGGCACGCTCTTCCGAGTGCTTGGTGTCCAGCCCCCGACTCCTCTCTTATTTGATCCAAACGAGCGGGAGGGCTGAATTAAGTTAGACCAATTTGAACTGAATTTGACACGTGTCTGGCGAAATATCTCTTGATCTTGTTGAATCGTGCTGATCTTCTTTGGTACTTGCGCAGCCGCTTTGTTTTTTGCGCTTCATTAATTGTGAGGTGGCGTGTTTGATTGCCCTTGGAGACGCTTCGATCTCCGGAGCTGGGATGGTTTATAAATAGGGCATCACCGCAAGTAAAGCGATCGCCCCTTTGTTAAACTTCTTCTTCTTCTTCGAGATTTTCTGTAGTGCCGCTTCCAATGTCGGACAGTGATTCGGAGAACGCAGAGCTCTGGTTGGACCTCGACTTCGCCAGGATGGAGTTGGCGGAGGAGAGGGCAGCGGCGAAAGACGCGGCCACCATCGCCGCTCTCATCGAGGCTGTGCCGACGCTTGCGGAGGTGGAGGACGTGCTGAAGGAGGTTCTCAGGCGGGAGCGTCGTGACGCCGCTTCCGTGGAGGCCCTTCTTCTTCTCGTACCTTCACTCTGGGTGGTTGCGGACTTGATCCGCGAAGCCCTGAGGCGGGCGCGTCGCGGTTAGCCGCTTGCGCCCGGCTCCGCGGCACCAGCAGCGGCAGCACCAGCAGCACCACTAGCAGCAGCAGGATCGGTGGCAGGGGCCGCCCCCCTCTTTTTCTTTTTCTTCTTTTCTCTCTCTTTTTTTATGTGAGAAAATGAAAAAAGAAGTTAGTAATGTAAATTACTATTATTATGGAATATAAATCGGTGCCTTTTTACTCTTCTGAGTTTGATCGTTTTTCTTTGAGTAGTTTACACTAGTCGATGCCCCACTTCGCAGCGAGGTGTTGGAGGGCTGAATTTTTATCGACTACAGTCTAGTGACCCCGATCTCTATTCAGTAAAATTCCTGAACTATCGATCGTTATTCTCGAGTGGTTAGTACCTTCTTCTAGCTTAGTCTTTTCTATCTCGTGCGCTGGTGCAGACATTCGGATGTTGCCGCTTGCTGTGATCTCATCTCGAACATGCATTTCCGCATATTCTGTACCGGCACGGCTCGGATCAGACGATACGCTAGTAGGGTGGTAACCACTCGGTATTGACCGGGTCACTCTAGTCAAAACTGATCAAAGAACCAGATAGTCGGGAGCTTTATTTAATGCATGGGAGCAGGATACATAGCTTAAGCGTAGAAGCGACGCAGCTGTTCGGCATTCCAGGTGTACACCAAGACCGCACCGTCTTCACGCCTGAGTCGATAGGCACCTGGTCGAACTGTCTCCTCTACAATGTACGGTCCTTCCCAACTCGGAGAGAGTTTGTGCTCACTTTTTTGGTTCCTTCTGAGGACCAAATCTCCTTTTGAGAAGGCACGACTTCGGACATTGCGAGAATGGTAGCGCCGAAGTCCCTGGAGGTACTTGGCCGACTGGATGGCTGCAACATTTCGAGCCTCCTCGAGTTGATCAAGCTCTACCATTCGGCTTTCCTCGGACTCGGCTTCTTTGTAATTCCGAACTCTCGAGGATTCGAATTCTAGCTCGGTCGGCAGAACCGCCTCTGCACCGTAAACTAGGAAAAAGGGAGTTTGCCCAGCTGTTCTACCGGGAGTGGTTCTGAGTCCCCAGAGTACTGACGGTAACTCTTTCACCCATCGGGCAGCTTATGGTTTGAGGCGATCGAAAATCCTGGCCTTGAGGCCCTAGAGGACCAAGCCATTAGCCCGCTCAACCTGCCCATTGCTTCGTGGATGAGCTACCGAGGCGAAGCAAATCTTAATTCCGACGCCCTCGCACCACTCTTGAAATTCTTCGCTCCTGAATTAGGTACCATTGTCTGTAATGATCCGGTTGGGAACTCCGAATCTGACCACGATATCATGGAAGAACTCCTTGGCCTTGACCGCAGTGATCGTGGCGACTGGTTTAGCTTCGATCCACTTGGTGAACTTGTCAATGGCTACGAAAAGGTAGGCGAAACCGCCTTGCGCCTTCTTGAGCGGCCCGACTAAGTCGATCCCCCAGACCGCAAAGGGCCAAGAGATGGGGATAGTTTGCAGCTCCTGTGCTGGCAAATGTGTCTGCCTTGCATAGAACTGGCAGCCCTCGCAAGTTCGAACGATCTCCTTAGCATCCGTCACCGCCGTAGGCCAAAAGAAGCCCTGGCGGTAGGCTTTCCCAACCAAGGCGCTTGACGCCGCGTGATGGCCGCACATCCCCTAGTGGATTTCTTTGAGCAGGTCTCTTCCCACTTATTCCGAAATGCACCGCCTGAGGACACCGGAGGTGCTCTTCCGAAAGAGCTCCTCCCCAATCACCACATAGGATTTGGCTTGTCGGGAGATGCGTTCGGCCAGAGCGGTTGCCTCTGGAAGTTTGTCCTTCAGGAGATAATCTAGATATGGGGCCGTCCAGTCGGGGTTAATGACCAGGACTCCGGCCTCAGGATCCTTACTTGGCTCTCGTCGTTTAGCGATTGTTGGCTCGTAAAGATCCTTGACGAAGATACCACTCGGGACCTCTGCCCGAGTGGCTCCCATCTTAGCTAACTCGTCGGCTGCTTCGTTATTGCGGCGGAGGACATGGACCAGCTCCAGACCGTCAAACTTGCCTTCCAATTCTCGGACTTGCTGACAATACGCCGTCATAGTCTGATCGACGCACAACCAGTCCTTCTGTACTTGGCTCACCACCAGCTGGGAGTCGCCGCGGACCACCAGTCGTCGGATTCCGAGCGATATGGCGATGCGAAGCCCGTGGATGAGTGCCTCGTACTCTGCGACGTTGTTCGAGGCCGGGAACTGAATCCGAAGGACGTACTTGAGTTTATCACCTCTCGGCGAGATGAGAAGAATTCCCGCCCCGGCCCTGCCAAGCATGAGAGATCCATCGAAGTGCATGGTCCAATATTCCGGCTCTTCTTCGAGGCGGGGAGTTTGGGATTCAGTCCACTCGGCCGTAAAGTCGGGCAAGGCCTGGGACTTGATGGCGGTGTGCGGCTTGAACGAGATGTCGAAGGCTCCAAGCTCGGCCGCCCATTTTGAGATTCTCCCAGTAGTTTCCCGATTATGGAGGACCTCTCCCACAGGGAAAGAAGTCACTACCGAAATCGAGTGTCCTTGGAAATAATGCTTCAGCTTCCGCGACGAGATCAAGATTGCGTACAGCAGCTTCTGAACTTGAGGATATCGCGTCTTGGATTCGCCCAGTACTTCGCTGACAAAGTAGACCGGGCGTTGTACACCGTAACGGTGTCCTAACTCCTCCCGCTCCACAACTATCGCGGCACTGACTACATGAGTTGTTGCCGCTATGTAAAGCAGGAGAAGTTCGCCTGGCACCGGCGAGACTAGGATTGGAGGGGTGGAGAGGAACACCTTGAGTTCTTCGAAGGCTTGCTGTGCCTCAGCCGTCCACTCAAAACAGTCCTGCTTCCTGAGGAGCTTGAAGAAAGGCATCCCCCGAACCCCCAACCGGGAGATAAACCTGCCAAGCGCTACCATGCAGCCAGTAAGCTTTTGAACATCTTTCTAGCTGGTAGGTGGCGCCATCCTCATGATGGCCTCGATTTTCTCCGGATTTGGCTCGATCCCGCGATGAGAGACAATGAATCCGAGTAGTTTCCTGGAAGAAACTCCGAAAACGCACTTCTCAGGGTTTAACCTCATCTGGAACGCCCTTAGACTTTCGAACGTCTCGGCCAGATCGGAGGTGAGACTGTCCTTGGTCTGCGTTTTAACCACTACATCATCCACATATGCCTCTACGCTAAGGCCCGAGCCGATGGTGAAAACACCAGATCGCACGATAAGTTGCGCCAGCCGCGTTTTCAGCCCAAACGGTATCGTGACATAGCAATATGCTCGAATGGAGTGATAAACGAAGTCTTCTCGCAATCCTCTTCTCGGCCGACGGTGATAGCCTGAGTAGGCGCCCGTAAAATCGAGTAGTTGAGATCCAAAGAAGGAGTCCACCACTTGATCGATGCGGGGCAGACCAAAGGGATCTTTCGGGCAAGCCTTGTTGAGGTCGGTATAATCAACACACATGCGCCAACTTTTATTCTTCTTTTGAACGAGTACAGGGTTTGCCAACCAGTCGGGATGATACACCTCTTTGATAAAACCTGCAGCTAATAGCTTTGTGATCTCCTCCCTGGTGGCCTCTCGACGGTCTTGAGCGAACCGTCGCAACCTTTGTTTGACTGGCCTGGCTGATTCGTTTACGTTCAGCGCATGCTCGATCACCTCCCTGGGGACTCCGGGCATGTCCGACGGCTTCCAGGCAAAGACGTCTTTGTTTGCCCGCAGAAAGGTGACGAGCGCGTCCTCCTATTTCTCTCCAAGCCCTGTCCCGATCAAGGCCGTTCGAGCCGAATCGGACGGGTCGAGGATAATTTTCTTGGTACCTTCTTCGGGACCAATTTTGGGGTTCGGCGCTTTGCGGGTGGGGATGCTACTTTCCGGCTTGTCGGAATCCGCCTCTTGCCGAATCCTCTCCCGACCCGCTCGCGCCTCCAGTGACTCGGCCATCTCGCAGCTCTCCTTGTCACAGGAAAAAGACTACCTGATATCACCACGTAAAGCGATAATACCACTCGGCCCTAGCATTTTCAGTGTCAGGTACGCATAGTGGGGCACTGCGATGAACTTGGCTAGCGCTGGTCTCCCCAAGATGGCATGATATGCTGTCGCGAAATCAGCCACCTCGAAGCTGAGGTTCTCTGTCTGGTAGTTATCTCTTGTGCCGAAAGTGACCGGCAGAGTGATTTGTCCGAGTGGGGTCGCTGACGTTCCGGGTATCACGCCGTGAAAAGGCGATGATCCGCGTCTAAGCTCCGACCGTGGGATTCCTATGTCGTCAACAGTTGTCACAAAGAGGACATTGATTCCACTTCCACCATCAATCAATACCCTCTTGAGCTTGACGCCACGGACAATCGGTGCCAAGACAAGCGGATATCTACCGGGGAATGGGACTCGATCCGGGTGATCCGAGCGGTCGTAGGTTATCGCGACCTCGGACCATCGTACATACTGGGGGGTCTCCGGCTCTATTGCGTTGATGTCTCGGGCGGTAAGCTTTTGCTTCCGCTTGGACTCGTATGCGGCCGAACCCCCAAATATGTAATTGAGCTCGAGATCGGCTTCCTGATAGTCTTCCTCAGCTTCGGGAGGAGGTTGCTTGGTGACGGGACCACTTGGACCTAGTCTGGCCTGCTTCTTGCTCTCCTGGGCGAACCTCTTCAAAGTGAAGCAGTCCTTGGCGGCATGTCTTCTCTTCGGATGGAAGGGGCAAAGCGAATTCATCACCTTGTCATACCCATCCTCTTTGAGCGCACGAGGGCGGGCATGTTCAGCGACTGCCACTAGCTCCTCACCTTTGCGCTTCTTCTCCTTCCGTTTGGAGGACTCGGCCTGATCCTTCTTCTTGTCATGCCGTTCCGCCAAGGCCTCGGAGGCGGAAGCGTAGCGGTCCGCTAGGGCGAACAGTTCACGAACCGACGTTGGTGGCTTCCGGGACATCTTCTTGATGAGATCAGGGTCGCTGACTCCCTTCTGGAAGGCTGCTATCACAACCGCATCCGTGACATCCCGAATAGTGCTTTTCCTGTGCATGAAGCGCTTGACGAACTCCCGCAGGGACTCGTTCCTCTTTTGGTGCAGCTGGTATAGGTCCCAGGGGGTGCCAGGGCGCTTGTACGTGCCTTGGAAATTCGAAATAAACTGCTCACACAGGTCTCCCCAGGAATCTATAGAGTTCGTTGGGAGCCCGGTGAGCCATGCCTGGCCCAGGGGCGAGAGAGTAACCAGCGAGTAATTTGCCATTACTTTCTGATCCTCTCCGGCAGCCCTGACTGCCAGAGCGTACACCTGCAACCAAGCTTCTGGGTCCCTCTCACCATCAAACCTAGTGATGCCCTTGGGGTTAAATCCCTCAGGCCAGACCACTCGGCGCAGATGAGGGGTAAACGCGCGAACCCCTTCAATGACCCCGCGACAAACCCCCGGGCGGAGATCGGTGTGGAGGGGATCGGACCTGGCGTGCTTCACGATCTCGTGGAAGGATGCCGTAACGTTCATACTCGTCGGCATGACAGCGTCGCTCCTCCCTTTCTCGGTCGTGGCGCCTGGCGTCGAGGTCGGAACGGAGGTCACGGTTGAGGCTGTGTCGCAAGTCACCCCTGCGGGGAGGAATATGACGTCCCCGGTGGGGGGCTTCACGACCCGGCCGACTGCTTGCCGTCTGGGTCCCAGCCAGAGTACGTGACTGCGCCCTTGCCGGCTGGTCGGTTTGGGCCTGCTGGATCGCTACCGCCGTCACCATGGCCTTTACTTGGGCCACGATCGGGGTAGCTGGATTACCAGCCCCTAGCATGGGGCTTAAAGTATCCAGGGGTGTCTTGGAGGCGACGATATTCTGCTATGGAGTATGGAAGACCGCTTGGTCCCCCATTTTGTCTTGTAGAATGTCTTCATTGACGTCGCGGGCGCGGTCTCGTAAGACACGCGCCCGCGCATCTAGCTCTGTCCTTCGGCCGCCTTCCAAGTCGGCGGCGGCGGAGGTGTTGAGGCGTTGTTGTGAATCCGCCCGCGAGCCTTCGATCGCGCAAACTCTGCGGAAATTCCAGCAGCTCTCCAGGCTCTCTTCTGACTCGACCGGTGAGCTGGGCGAGCCCGAAGAGGGTAACACAGGATGTGAGGGCAATCTTTTTTAGACAGGCTCTCTTCTGCGGAAATCCCCTACCTGGCGCGCCAACTGTCGACGATCGGTTTCTCCGGCAATGAGATTTTGTGGCTCTAGAGAAAGTGAGTGGACGAGTTTGGAGAAACTCCCCTAAGGTTACCCTTCCCCTAGGGTGATGAGGATGGATTCCAGGAACAAGATTGGTTATTAGAGTTTCTAGGTTAGCCTGGGCTTCTCTTTTAGAATTTTCCAAGTACAAAAGTGTCGGCGTATTCTACACCAGGGTGCCCACTACACTTGAGTAAAAGCCGCCAGCAGACAGGTGGCGTCCAGGCCACGCTGCTGGCACTTGCTAAGGTGGCCGCCAGCGGACACGTGGCGTCCAGACCACGCCACTGGCGGTAAGTAAGGTGGCCGCCCAGCGGACGGGTGGCGACGAGCCACGCTACCGGGCGGCGGCGATGTGATCGCCAGCCGGCACGTGGCGTCGAACCACACCACCGGGCGGTCAAGAAGGTGGCCGCCAATGGACAGTGGCGACAAACCCACGCCGGCGGCAGCGATGTAATCGCCAGCGGACACGTGGCATAGTGTGATCGCCCAGCGGACACGTGGCGTAGTGTGATGACCCAGCGGACACGTGACGTCCAGACCACGCCACTGGCGGTCAGTAAGGTGGCTGCCCAGCGGACACATGGCGACCAGGCCACGCCGCTGGCGGCGAGCAGTGTGATCGCCCAGCGGACACGTGGCGTCTAGACCACGCCGGCCGGTGGTCGGCCAGTGTCCGCCAGACAGTGGCGACTCCGGCTATACGCGCGGCCACCAGGTGATCGCCACGCATATGGCGTCTGAACCACGCGCGGCGATCGCTTCGAGGCCACCTAGTAACCTGTGCAGTCACACAGGAGGTCAAAGGCATTTAATGCGTATCGTGCGCATTAAATGGGGGTAATGAATGCCATAGTATGGCGGCGTGTGTTCCCAACACGCGCCATAATTGCGAGTGACATCATGATGCAATTTCCCACCCTGGCAGAGCGGGCGGAGCCGGCCGGCGCGGGGCCCGAGGCGGGGAAATGACGGCTGCGCCAGGGCATTAAGTGTGCTGCAAGGACCGTGACAGGTGCATTAAATGTGACGTGGCAGTGCACTCAGTGTATTGTACTATTATAAGCCGCATGCGCCCCATCTAGCCTGAGTATAAAAGGTAGCTGGGGTGCATGGGAGAAGGGGTTCGATCTTTTAGATTGGTTCATCCTCCTTTGGGGTAAAAGGCTGGGAGTTCCTTGTTCCTGGTTCTTTCGGATTTCTCAAAGAACACTAGCAAGAATAACACAAGCATGACTAGGGCTATTACTCGTGAGGAGGGCCCGAACCTGGATAAACCTGAGTGTCTTCTTGTGAGCTTCGTCTGCTTCCTTTCCACTGTATCTCGAGCAATCTCCACGAAAGCCCCCCGGTCGGACTTCTTACAACCCATTTCGGAAGGGGCCTATTAGCTCATACGCTGACAGTGGCGCGCCAGGTAGGGGGCTCTGTGGTTGTATTGCCCTTTCTTCATCCACCTTCTCGAAAAGCTTGCAAGAAGCTTGGGCGACCGTCAGCATGGTGGCTCCACGCTCCAAGCACAACGGCCTACGCGAGGAGGGCAACGCTCGCAGCCAATCCCGGTGCTCAACCAGGGCGTCGGACCTCCCGGGTCCCTCCGCCCAGGGAGGGATGCGGGGTGCTTCCGCGCAGGGAGGATAGCCCGTCCGACGGCGTCTGCTGATGGGAGACGACACACCAGCGCAGAATCTTCATGCGGCCCGGCTGCTCCTCGATCACCCCCTGGTTGCGCTAGGGGGTGAAACCCTGGCAACTCCATGGCTGCGGGATATCGCCCGCCTAGTGGATGCCACCCAGCGGCAGGTGGAGGCGGCAAATCAGTCTGGGGCTTCCGGTATCGGGCGGCAGGACATGCGCACGACAGATGCGCAAGCCTCCAGCCGCCCGGCCACAGCTTTTCCTGGTCATGAGGGCCGGGGCAAAGGAAAGGGTGCACAGGTTGCAGCCCCCTCGGTTACAGGGGGACGTGCACATGCTCCCACTTCTTCTCCTGGTTCCCCCAGGCCGGCGGGGGGCCACGGGGACCTGAGGACCCGCCTAGACGAAAGGAGGTCCTAGCGCGATGCTGACTCATGCGATGTCCTTAGGGGGCGTCGTGCGCACGTGCAATGTCGCGTTGGCCACCTGATGTCTAGCGGTCGGGGGGAGACCTCGCTCCCTGACTCCAGGGAGAGCATAGACTCGCACTCCTCAACCCCATCCTGGGGCCGAGGGGCGGGCGAGCGACGCTGCTCCCCCTACAACGTTGGATGCCAGGCGTTTTCCCTCCGCCTACGCCAAGCTGCGTGGCTGGAGAGGTTCCGCCCAGCGTCCATCGAGAAGTACGACGGCACTACCAACCCGGAGGAGTTCCTGCAGATCTACACCACGGTGGTGCGCGTCGTGGGAGGATCTGAAAAGATCATGGCTAACTACCTCCTGACATTGCTGACAGGCTCTGCCCGCTCCTGGCTGTTGAATCTCCCGCGAGGCTCCGTGCACTTGTGGGAGGGACTGTGCGACCTCTTCGTCGCCAACTTTCAGGGCTCCTACACTCAGCCGGGTGTGGAGGACGACCTCCACGCCCTTGAACAGACGAAGGGGGAGTCCCTGAGGGAGTTCATTCGACGGTTCAGCCACTGCCGAAACACGATCCCCCGGATTTCCGAGCAATCGGTGATTATCGCCTTTCGGAGGGGGGTCCGAGATCAAAAGATGCGGGAGAAGATGGCTACCCGCACCATTTCGACCACCTCCGAACTTTCTTTTCTTTCCTGCATGCATTAAGAAATGAAAAGATACTATGCTTCTAAGTACTGAATCAGCAAGTTACCTTACACTAAAGTGACATTCATGAAGAAAATGCATTCATCCAACCAATTAATAATAAGAGGGCAGCAACATTCATATTGAGAAAGATAATTAAACAGTAGTACAGGTACAAGTGCATTAACTAACTATTACAATAGGAACAAAGCTGATACCAAGTTCAGTTACAATACAATACATTACAACTTCACAAGGGTACTACTCCCCAACCCTCTAACAACCTAGTCCTCCGGCGCAACCTCCTCAGGGTCCTCCTCAGAATCCCCAGAATCCTGACCCTGATTCGTCGCACCCGTCCCCTGACCTAGCTATCCTACAGAAGGAGTCACAATAGCTGACTCGGAGCTAGAGCCAATATGCACACTCAGGTGGGAAGACTGGTGCAGATAGCGTCTGTGTGGTGGCAGGGAATAGGAAGCAGTAGGCCTAAAAAGGGTCTGCGCCAAGGAAGTGCCTGGGCCTAGGACAAAGGAGGGCTGGAAAGAAGTGGAGGCTACAGCAGGTGCACCTATCTCTAAAGATGGGACGTGCGGGTAGGTGGGTGCTGCTAAAGTGGTAGATGGTGGAGGATTGGTGGTGGTGGGAGGCACAGGAGGAGTAACTGTAGCGGTGGCAGTGGGGGCAGCATGGTAAGCGCCTGATGCCATCATCTCAGCGAGAGTGGTAGCTAGAAATTGATGGTCTGAAGCCGCTTCCTGGTACTGCTGGTGCCAGTAGGTAGCTCTACTGTCGGACTCATCCACCACCCCGTTCACTGCCTCGCAGTACATGGCGTCCGAGCCCATCATGTAGTGGCCGGTGACTCTCCTACTGGAGGGTCCAGAGGGCTCACCAACACTATGGGGAGGAACGTCTGGTGGTGGGGGAGGGTGAGTAACCCTGTGTGTGAAGATG
Organism: Rhipidocladum racemiflorum; assembly: GCA_036346355.1. Lineage (NCBI taxonomy): Eukaryota > Viridiplantae > Streptophyta > Magnoliopsida > Poales > Poaceae > Rhipidocladum > Rhipidocladum racemiflorum. Next base: position 18,336,241 of record CM070590.1, read on the forward strand.
GGGAACCGACTAAAAGAGTAATCCTGCAGGTGGCTCACAAACTGAGCCCTAAGAGCCAGTACCGCCTTCCTAGCGGCATCCTGGAGGGATATGAAGTACTCGGCGTGACGCCAAGGTGCGGTGAACTCCCTGTAGAACCCAGGCTCTACCCCTAGCCCCGAAATGACCACCCCAACTCTGCGAGAAGATGAGGCACCCTGTGTCTCATGGTAATAATCTATCCATCCGCCTCCTAGCTCCAACACCAACTGGCTCAGCATCACACCTGTTGACCCTAAATCTGCGAACCCGAAATCCTAACGCGCGGCATCCTGCAATAGGTAGATCTAATTAGTATTGGTGGCTAAGTAGTAGAATATTAAGACAAATTTTTGCATCTATTAGCCTACAAGGAAGAGAGTTATAGTATAGTTAGGGCCATATAGCCATAAGGATCTTTTTCTTCTTAAGTCTCTTATTCGCCACTAGTTATTCTAATTGCGTGGTTCTCGTAACCATTGCTCTGATACCACCTGTGACGACCCGGGTAATTAGCCTAGATAATTGACAGCTTCACTGTCATTATGCTAAGATAATTACTCAGATCTCGGTATAGTGGCTAACAAAATATCAGGCAACCCAATACTTTATCAGCTATTACACCGTATTCAGAGTGTTACAGCAGAACAATAATTAGAGACGGGAACGGTACCTTTATTGCATACCACCATGACACACCGGGCTACATGTCCAAAAGGTTAATTATACAATAGACCGATACATCAAACTTAATACATAGTTATTACCCCAGGGACCCCTCAGAACGAGGCCTCGGTCCCCTTGGAAACGATCCACCAGGAGATGGTCCCCTAGACACCCTAGTCCTCCTGTAGATAGTAGTAGTAGTAGACTCCCTCCGATAAGTCCTGGTCATGCGAATAATCCTCACCCCTTGCCTCTTAAGCGGATCCATAGGACTCACTTTCTAAGCAAAGGGGGTTTAAGCAAGAGTGAGTACAGAGTACTCAACACGTATTAATAGCAAGGAATGCATAATGAATTTCTCTCTTAATTACCGAAATCCACCAAACCATCACCTTCTCACCAACTAGCTTTTTATGAAGATAGTTTTATTAAAGAGTGGTTCATTTTAACTTTCCAAATACTCTACTAACACTGTATATGAGATAGACTTAGTTTCCGTAGTCCCCAATCCAAGAGACTGGCATGAATTCATGATTTACCCTGCGCAGGTTTGTACCACTTTACCCATAGTGACATTGAGATGCCCCAGAATGTTTATCACTAATCTAGCATTAATTCTCCACCAATGCACTCGAGTTGGGGACACCCACCAAGGTCATCCTCAACTCGCAGATACAGTTGTTACCCTGCACCAACGGCAGTAACCCACTGGCTTCAAATATATCGTCGTCCAATTGGCTTCAGTCCTCTGGGCCTACCGGCATATCCCAGAGGCGCGCCCCTTAACTTACCCATGGTGGAGTTATTAATACCATCCTAGGACAACCTTTTTTGACTGAATAGTTCACACTATGGTTGATACTCATTTACGGCTCATTGCCCAAGTGTTAGATTGTTTGACCTTATATAATAACCTATGTAGAGGACCCCACCGGCCTACAACCCTTCTCATCGGCATCCTCTACCCACCAATATTAGCCCAACTGAATATCTAATAATTTCCCCATTGCCCCTTTCATTTAACCACACCATTCACCAACTCCATTCACATTCCCTTTCACATTCCATCCTCCAACAGATCCACATTACCATTCCTCAACCATCAATCTTCTCATTTTCTATTTATAATATAGATTTTTCCATGCTAGATGACATTTATAATACAAAAGCATTTAAAAGCATTTAAAACACATGATCAAAGGAAACTTGCCTGGAATAGTATTGGAAATTACGTCCTCGCTCAAAGGTTGGTTCAGGTCGGTTTGATTCAGGTTCAGATCTGAAAATATAATTAATAACTATTAGTTTTGCTCATATTTAGCATTTGAATCTGATTAATGGCGTCCAACAACTAAAGACCTCAATTAAAAGAGATGCTAAGTCTAATTAAGTTATCTGCTTTTTCTAAGCCCTTGGTCTAAACCCAACTCATCTTTTCACCTCTTTTCCCATTTTCTCTTTTCTTTTCTCTTCTTTCTCTTTTTCTTCTTCTTCTTTCTTTCCTTCACTTTCTTCCTTTTCTCTCTGTTTCGGCCAACTGGACCTTTGGCCCAGCCTCTCCCTCCTCTCTTTTCCTTTCTTCACTCACGGCCAAATAGAGGTCTTAGCCTCTCCTCCTCCCGACTCCTCACTCGGTCTCTCCACCTCCCTCTCTGGCGACCCAACTCGTCGCCTCCCCTCTACCGGCTCTCTACGGTGGCTCCTCTCCTCTACTGACTGGGCTCCTCTGCGCTCCCTGGATCACAGGCTTCCTCTATCCCTTCACTGGTTGCTTGATCTAGGGTTTTTGCTATTTGGTTCTTGGGAGATTGGATGCCTTGGCTCGGTTCTAGGGTTTTGGTGCCTTTATTGAAGATGGTTGTTGGGTTTGGTTCTCTGCTGGATTCGGTTCTTGGGTGCTGGACGCTAGATGATGGTGGGTTCGGTTTCCTGCTGTCTTACTGGGATCTGGACTAGGTTAACCGGTCTATTGCTTGCTTGGCCGAGCCCTAAGAATGGCGCTCTACGGTGGGTCTAGGGTCGATGACGACTTCTTGGGGTGAGAGGACCTAGGCTGGGGGTTGTAGCGCCGAGACCGGCTAGCCAGTTCTAGTTAAGGGCTTGAGACGAGCTACAAGGGCCCCTAGGTAACTCCCCCTTTGAGACCCAAAAGAAAAACCCCGATCTACACTAGTTCTTGCTAGATCTGAAGGTTTAGCTACTCTAGGTTTTGCTTGTTGCTTTCTACTGTCAAGCTAAAGAGGTTGCCGGCTTACTTGCTCCTTGCGGTTCGGTTCGGTTTGGGGAAGATGAATTGGAGTTGGAGTAGTGGTAGCCGAACCCTAGCTCGCCCAGCTCCACCTCCTTCTGGTTCCTTCGGTTCGACTTGGGGACTCCGGTCCAACAACTCCTAGTGGCCTCCTCCTCCTCCGACTGGCTGCGGTCCCCCCCTCGGTTCTTGCTCCCTCTGTCACTCTCTCTTGGTTGGCAGGAAAAGCGATGGAAGTGGCTCCATGGAGTGAAAAGGGGAAGCAGTGAAATGAGGAGTGCGGTGAATCTAGGCTGTAACTTCACTCTTATTTTCATCGGTTTTCGCCTTATTTTCGTCGGTTTTAGGCCGACGAAAATATTGTCGATTCCTGTAGTGCTTATCCATTCCCTGATGCGAAGTTACTTTTCTACCCTTTTTGCTCTACTGAACTACTAAGGGCAGAAATGTCCTCCTTTTCACTCTCTCTACTCAGTTGCCCTACTCCATTTCACCCACTGACATTTGCTCTGATTATTTGATTGCAATGCTTTGCTGATAATTAAAGCTTAATGATGCACCTAATGGAATGGGAATTTCAGGGCTCTTACAAAAGGCCAACCTTCTCTCTCTAAAAAAATCATTTATATCATTTAAATTGCAGGCAATGGACAATAATTCCATTCGAAGAGATGCAGTCCCTTGAGGAGTTGGAGTTGATTGAGATGCCTGGTGTTAGACAATTATCCGTACCTTACCTGAAGAAGTTGGCCCTGATTCAGATGCCAAATCTAGAATATTGCACTAGTCTAAATGAAGACCGGCTCTCTTCCTGCCTAACAGAACTCAAAATTGAAAAATGTGGCAAGTTAGCACGTTTCCCTGTCCTGCAAGTTCCTCTATATCAAGATAAGGAGAAGGAATGGTTGCCTAACATCTATGAACTCACCGTGCATGACTGTCCTCATTTGACGGTGTCGTGTCCTCTTCCACCTTCTGCCGATTGGTCCAAGGTATCTGTATCTATCCGTGGAGTTTCAGCACCTCCAGCAATGGAAATGCATAAGGATTGGCCAGACTTTACAATTATATCAGATGAGTTGAGTGCCTTGGATGAGAAGATAGTAGAATTCAACAACTTGACTGACATAATTAACGTAAACATCATAAACTGCCCCAATCTAGTCTCTGTTTCATTTCAAGCATTCAGGAAACTTACCTCTTTAGAGAGAATAGAAATAAATGGTTGTCCCAGGTTGTTCTCACCAGGAATGACGCTGGATGAGGCCTACAATGATAATACAAGGTGCCTGCCTGTACCATTTGCCGGACACTTGGCAATCGTGTCATCCGGTATGATGGGAGAACAACTATTGCTTCCATGTGTCCGGTCTCTTGATCTGACTATAAAAGATTGCTCGAAGATAGCTTCTGTGCCATATATTTGCCCCATAGAAGAACAAAGCAGACATATGTCTTTGCTGTATATATCCTCTAATAATACAACAGGAACAGCGCCAACAAGAGACCAACCGGTGCTCTTGAAAATCCCACTCCCTCTCTGCACGTTTGTCAAGAAGTTACACATATCCAACTGCCCTGAATTGGTGTTTTTCAACAGCAAGGAAGGCTTTCCAGGATTTACCTCCCTTGAGGTTCTAACAATTACAGGATGTCCCAAACTACTGTTGTCAATGGTGCATGAAAATAAAGATGATGGACGCATTGATCAACAAACTTGTCCCCTCCCATCATCACTCAACCAATTTGAGGTCAATCATCTCCCGGAAAAGATGCAGCCTTATTTTCCAGGGAATCATAGCTCTATCAGAAGATTGTCATTGTGGGACAGCCCAATGTTGGAATCTCTACATCTGTGTTCTTGTAAAAATTTGGAGGAGATGGAAATTGTGAACTGTGAGCACTTGTCTGCACTGGGGGGGGGGGGGGGGGTTTGCCAGTCCTCAGCTCCCTTCGTATCTTGAAACTTGCAAGCAGTGGCGAAGCCAGGACTAAATTAGAGGGGGGGCTAGGCTAAACATTTCAACTATTAGTTAAAGCCAAATTCATACGTAAATAACCATTTAACAAGTGAAACAAAGTAGAAGTTTATAAGATACTCACATAAATGAAGTTGCTAGGCACACTAGCTACGAGTTGGATTAGGAGGCAACAGGCAAGCACATTCTCTGTTTCATCCTTTGAAAGCAATCCATAATTGCTTCATCATCAATAGATTTGGATATTGTTTTCTCGGTGTAGCACACTATAAAGTCATTGAGCCAATCATCGGAAACTTTGTTGCGCAAATCAGTCTTGATAACCTTCTGTTTGCACCTAAAATCAACACGTATGGAAAATATCAGCCCAAATATGGAAAAGGGTAACGGTTGGGATCCGGGGACTAGATTGTGATCGGATTCAGTTACCGTGACGGTTTTGGAAACTAAAGATCGAATCGTGGCCGATATGGACTCACCGGCCGTGTCGGCGATGGACTCGGAATCGGCCAGAGGTTATAAAAGGAGCAGGCTGCGAGGAGCAGAAGACATCTCTCAACAGAATCACACATTTACCTTTACAGTTCTTTTCGTTATTCTCTAGTTTTGTAAGTATTCCTCACGTTTTTAACGCGAACACCTTCATTGCCGAAAAAAATCCTTTCAACACAAGCAGTTGACACAGGAAGTATCAGTGTTAGTTCAATAAGACGATAGACCAATGGAAATGTTTTATGCTTTCCAAGTTGAACCATCTTTTCTGCTAGCATGGCAACATCATTGCATTCATGAAATTCCACACTTCTCCTAACATTGAGAATATAGATTTGCAACTCGGTTCTCAAAAATATGCGATCACCAAAAGAGAAATCATCCGCATAATCTCTGCAGGTCGCATTAGCTTGTCCACATCGAACTTGGAGAATGAGTTTGTTGGATCAAGGGAACACATGCATAGCAATAGCTCAGTAGAAACTTCATTAAAGCGATGATTAAGTTCTAATTTAATGGCATCCATGGCCGCATAAAAGATTAGGGTTGGAGACCGACCGAGAGTTGCACCGAGTTGTTTGACGCAGGCTGTAGGGGATAATGAGCTTTGGGCCACGTTGGAGCAGGGGCGCACGCCCCAGTGCGCCCCACTTGTGGCTTCGCCTCTGCTTGCAAGGAATCCCAAGCTGTCCACTGCATGGGAATTCAACTACCAGGATCAAGAAGGCTGGGATAATCGGTATGGATGTCTAAATCTCCACTCCAGACTGGAATTCGATCAAGAGGACATCAAAGCAGATTGATGCCCCAGTGTAATGGCATAGTGTATTAAGTAATACCAGTAAGAGGGTGTTAATGGGCCAAGAGACTTGGGCTGAGCCCATGTAATAGTCTACTGTTTTTGGCACCGGACCTGACTATTTAAGCCAGGTCGGAACGTTGTTTCGGGGACGAACTTGTGGCCGCCATCCCTTAATTCCAGTTCTTCCCCTTCTTCAAGTCTATCTGCTTCTTTTTCGCACTCTAGTCTACTTCCTTCCTCTGTTCTGAGCGATCAAGGGAGTAGGATCGTTACAATCTGGTATCAGAGCCGCTCCACGCTGCACGCTGGCGCCGCGGAAGAAGGCAACCCAAGTTGAGGAGAAAACGACGAAGATACTGGCGGCGATGGAAGCCCAAAGCGAAGCCACCACGGCGATGTTGCGGGAGTTGTGTGATCAATTTAAGGCATTTCAAGAGACGATCGGTGAAGTGCGGGAGAGTCAAGAGAAGTTGCAAGAGCGATTACAGGCCTTGGAGACCAGGGCTGGTAATCCGGGACAGATGAGTGCATTGGAAGAATCGAGTCATCGGCTGCCACCATCTGGCACAACTCAGGCAGTCATGGGATTGCCAGCAAACTCAGTTAAGAGTGATCCAAACATGGGGACGATGGGGCGTCGGGAAGAGCTGCTGCAGAAACAGAATGCTGAGGGAATCTTCAGAATACCTCCACTCATTCCTAGCAAAGGTAATATGTTTGCGTCTTACCCCAGCCTTCAGATACTGGATGATGGGCGTGGAGAATTAAGGAGTCAAGTTCAGGTGTCCCCAAGGGCAGAGCAGCATCACTTGCCCAAAATGGATTTCCCAAAGTTTGATGGGGATAATCCAAAGCTATGGCAAGAGAGATGTGAGACATATTTCGAGGTCTATGGGGTACAAGAAAGTCTGAAAACAAGGTTTGCCGCGTTGCACTTTTCTGGATCAGCAGCCTTATGGTTGCAGAAAGTAGAGGCAAAAGGGAGAATAGAGGATTGGGGAGAGTTTTGCACCTTGGTAAATGATAAGGTCACAAGAGATAAGTATCAATACTTTCGGCGACAGATGCGAAACTTGAAACAGACAGGATCAGTCAGTGAATATACCGATAGATTTGAGGAAATCAGACACCATCTCTGGTTGTACAACCCCACATTAGATGAATTTTTTTTGTCCACGAGTATTTGGAGGGTTTGCACACTAACATTCGCTCGGCCATTTGGTTACACTGTCCTCCTAACGTCGATACTGCAAGTGCATTAGCCTTGTTACAGGAACAGGAACAGGATTCCAAACAAAGAGGATCAATGGGAAAGTTGGAACTGCGGGAGTTTACGCGAGGTGCCCACAGTGATAAGCTTAAGTCCTTAGACAAACATGAAGATACAAAAAAGTATGAAAGTTTCAGGAAACAAGAGGGGGGGTCGAACTGAAGCCAAATTGACAGCATTGAAGGCTTATCGGAGAACAAATGGATTATGTTTTACATGTGGTGAAAAATGGAGTAAAAATGGTCATACTTGTCCTGAGAAGATTTCTATTCATGTCATTGAAGAACTGCTTGAGGCATTGCAAATTGAAGCAGAGCAAACTGACACCCCGGGAGAATCAGATGAGGAACCACTTGGAGCAGTCATGGCCATAGCAGGCACCCTGCAGCCAAAGATCACCAAGCGACATACACTGAAGTTGTCGGGTATGATTGGGAAAAATGGAGTATTAATTTTGGTGGACTCAGGAGCGGTGAATTCATTTATCAATCATCATGTGGTGCAGTAGTTACACCTTACTGTCCAACCAATTCTAGAGGTGCGTTATGTCGTAGCTGATGGGGGATCCTTGTGTTGTCATCAGGAAATTCCAGCGTTGGAGTGGTACATACAAGGTTATATATTCACACAGACTGTACGAGTGGTACCCTTGGGTAATTGCGATATGATTTTGGGTGCTGACTGGTTAGAGGAACATAGTCCAATGTGGATTGACTGGCGTCGCAAAATCCTCCAATTTCAATACAAAGGTAAAGACATCAAGTTATTGGGAATTAATGATAAACCAGTACATTGTCAGCCCATAGAAGCTCACAAGTTACACGGGTTGATCAAAAGAAGGTCTATTTCTCATTGCGTTACCGTGCGTCCAGCAGATGACGATCAGCAGGTGTGCACTGTTGAAAATCCGACAAAACAGACTATGCCTGATCGGGTGTGGCAAGTAGTGCAAGAGTTTTCGCATTTGTTTACAGAGCCACATGGTCTACCTCCTCGACATCATCACGACCATCAAATACCTCTGGTACAGGGTGCCCAACCAATATCTGTCAGACCATATAGGTACTCCCCGAAGCAAAAGAATGAAATTGAGCGTCAGGTCTGTGAAATGCTTCAGGCTGGAATTATACAACGCAGTAACAGTCCGTATGCCTCACCAGTCTTATTGGTCAAGAAGAAGGATGGATCATGGCGCTTATGCGTTGATTACCGACAGTTAAATGCCATCACTATCAAGAACAAGCACCCCATGCCAATTGTGGATGAATTAGCAGGGGCGCAATGGTTCTCCAAATTGGATTTGCACTCGAGCTATCACCAGATACGGGTGGCAGAGGGGGATGAACATAAAACTACTTTCAAAACTCATCAAGGGCTCTACGAATTCTTGGTTATTCCATTTGGACTCACTAATGTGCCAGCGACTTTTCAGAGCATCATGAATCAACTCTTCGAAGCACAATTACGGAAAGGAGTTCTCATCTTCATGGATGATATATTACTTTATACTTCCACCTTGGAAAATCACATCACACTATTGAGAGAGGTGTTGCAGATACTGAACCAAAACAGTTTATCAGTAAAATATCCAAATGTTCATTTGCGCAGCAACAGCTCGAGTACTTGGGTCATATCATTGGACCGCATCGAGTATCTACAGATAGTTCTAAAATAGACGCTGTAGTCCAGTGGCCAATTCCGTGGAATGTCAAAGAAGTTCGTGGATTTTTGGGGCTCTCAGGATACTATCGCAAGTTCATTAAACACTATGGTCTCATCAGCAGGCCGCTTACTGAATTGCTGAAAAAGGGAGTGGTGTTCAATTGGAATCCGACGGTGCAACAAGCATTTGATACCCTGAAGCAAGCATTGGTTCATGCTCCAGTTCTCGTGTTGCCAGACTTCTCTAAACTCTTTGTCATCGAAACGGACGCCTGCAATTCGGGGGTGGGAGTAGTATTGATGCAGAGTGAGCACCCAGTGGCATTTCTTAGTAAAGGATTCAACCTCAAAACTCAAGCACTGTCAACTTACGAAAAAGAGTGTTTGGCTATTATTATGGCAGTTGAAAAATGGCATTCCTATTTGCAACATTCACACTTCATAATCCGGACTGATCAAAAGAGCCTTATTCATTTATCTGACCAAAGATTGAGCATCGGCATGCAACACAAAGCCTTTGTGAAATTGATGGGGCTTGATTACACCATTCAGTACAAAAAGGGACTTCTAACGCTGCTGCTGATGCGCTGTCGAGAATGCCGGGCGACCAAGAGTTCACCTCCATCTCCAGTTGCACACTGACGTGGATGGAAAACCTCGCAGCAGGCTACACTGATGACCCTGAAACACAGAAAAATATTAACAGAACTCAGTGTCACAGGCGAGGGTGGTAAACATTTTCAGTTGCATGGAGGCATCATCAGATACAAGGGAAGAGTGTGGGTAGGTAACAACAAATTGGCTCAACACCATATTATGCAAGCCCTACATAACAGTGGATTAGGAGGGCATTCTGGAATTCATGCCACTTATCACCGAATTAAAGGTTTGTTTGCTTGGCCGAATTTGAAACAAAGTGTGACCAATTTTGTCCAAAGCTATGAAGTTTGCCAGCAGGCCAAAGCAAAACTTGTAAAGATACCGGGTCTATTACAGCCGTTGTCGGTCCCTTCTCAGGCGTGGTCTGTTGTCAGTTTGGATTTTGTTGAAGGGCTTCCTCCTTCTAACAAGTACAACTCCATCCTAGTAGTCATTGACAAATTCACAAAGTATGGGCATTTCATTCCATTATCCCACCCATTCACGGCACTGCAGGTAGCTCAAGCATATCTTGACAATGTATATAAATTGCATGGTATGCCACAGATCTTGATTTCGGACAGGGATCACATTTTTACCAGTAACATAGGCAAGAGCTTTTTCGGTTGACAGACACTTTGCTTCATATGAGTTCGGCCTACCATCCTCAATCCAATGGGCAGACCGAACGTTTAAATCAGTGTCTGGAAGGGTATCTCAGGTGTGCCGTTCACTCCAAACCTGCGCAGTGGGCGAAATGGTTACCGTTTGCGGAATTTTGGTATAACACTAATTATCATTCAGCTCTCGGCAAGACTCCTTTCGAAGTGTTGTATGGTCACAAACCTCGCCATTTTGGCATCACTGAAGCTAATGCTTGCACGGTGCCAGATTTGGATAATTGGCTCCAAGAGCGAGAGCTCCTCACCAAGCTTTTGCAGCAGCAACTGCTACGAGCTCAGCAACGAATGAAGGCTCAGGCCGATAAGAACCGCTCTGAACGTTCCTTTGAGGAAGGAGATATGGTTTATCTGAAGCTCCAACCATATATCCAGACATCCATGGCTACTCGACATAACCAGAAGTTGGCCTTCCGTTTCTTTGGTCCTTACAGAATCCTTCAAAAAATTGGATCAGTGGCCTACAAATTGGACCTTCCCCCGAGCAGCAAGATCCACCCAGTGGTGCACGTCTCGCAATTGAAGAAACATATACCACCAGACACTACAAAAGACATTGACATTGCTTCCATCAACTGGGCTTCGCCTACTCCGTTGAAGCCAGCCGCGCTCTACAGCGGGAATTGGTTTGGCGTGGGGGCGCTACGACGGCTCGGGAGCGGGTCGTCTGGACGGGCCTCTCCATACCGCTGGCAACGTGGGAACCGGCTCTGGACTGGCGTCGAAGGTTTCCATCAACAGTGGCTTGAGGTCAAGCCGATGCTAAGAGGGGGGAATGTAATGGCATAGTGTATTAAGTAATACCAGTAAGAGGGTGTTAATGGGCCAAGAGACTTGGGCTGAGCCCATGTAATAGTCTACTGTTTTTGGCACCGGACCTGACTATTTAAGCCAGGTCGGATCGTTGTTTCGGGGACGAACTTGTGGCCGCCATCCCTTAATTCCAGTTCTTCCCCTTCTTCAAGTCTATCTGCTTCTTTTTCGCACTCTAGTCTACTTCCTTCCTGTGTTCTGAGCGATCAAGGGAGTAGGATCGTTACAATTTTCTATTAGAAACCGAAAGCGTCTCTCCAGACTGGAATGGCTTGAGACTGATGACTTCTCTGTCCTTACCATGTCCTTCTGCAAAAATCTCACCTCTCTCCGACACCTAACACTTTCCAGCTCGAGAAGCTATAAGAAAATGGTTAGCCTGTCAGAGGAGCAAGAGAGAGCTCTTCAGCAACTCATCTCCCTCCAGGAGCTCCGGTTTATGTGCTGCGATGATCTCCTCTCTCTGCCTGCAGAGCTGCATTGCCTTTCCTCCCTCAAGAAGTTGGAGATTGGCTACTGTCCGTCCATCTCAAGGCTGCCGGAAAAGGGACTCCCAATTTCGTCACTGGAAAAATTGGAGACCAGAGGGTGCAGTTATGAGCTAAACGAGCAATGCAGACTGGCAGCGACAGACAATCTAAAGATCCTGATTGATGGGGATGTTGTGAATGACCTGATGGTTTGATATTGATAACATTACATTTCTGCCTGTTGTACAATGGGCTATTCCTCAGCTGCTTATAAGCACTACTATGGAGAGGGACATCAGTGGCGTTTCGTAAGAGACATCAGTGGCGGTTTTTGAACCGCCACAGATTAAGCGCCAGTGATAATCGGAGATTTTCAGAGGCGGTTTGAAAACCGCCACTGATAATACTCATTAGTGGCGGTTGTAGAGAAAAACCGCCACTGATAATGATAATATCAGTGGCGGTTCCAGCTAAAAACAGCCACTGATAATTCAATATTCGTGGCGGTTCCAGCTAAAAACATCCACTGATAATTCAATATTCGTGGCGGTTGTATAGAAAAACCGCCACTGATAATTCTATTATCAGTGGCGGTTTTTAATTGGAACTGCCACTAGTATGCATTATCAGTGGCGGTTTTTAGCTGGAACCGCCACTGATAACCCCGTCCGACAATAAAAAAACGGACATTTCTGGCTAGCCTCAGGAAAGTGCTAGCCATGCCCTCTGAAACAGCACACACAAATACACACGAACAGTAACTGGATGATAAAGTCATCTTTATAACTGAATCAAAGAACAGACAAAATTTCGTTGCATACACCCATCTAATAAGTTGCATAGATTTTTTTATCAGATTTTATGTTTACTTGGAAATCTAATCAACTATCTCATTTGCCAATATGTAATACATAAGATGAATGATACAATCCAGCAGAAAACCATTCAGCAGGTAACCTACCATGTTCTTTGTACCATTTTGTTGTCAATAGTTCATCATTATCACCAACACAAGTATGAAATCCTGGAAGACGAGCGGCACCTGTAATCGTAGTAAGAAGTAACAACTTAATTGACAATATAAGTGTTATGCCCCTAACTATAATTGAGATCTGCATAAACTAATGCTACTCTCATCATAGCAAACAAAAGCTCAACAATGGCATGGCAAAAATACAAACCGCACTAGTGTTCTTTGTGCCTTTCACCAGAATGACATCATCGTCAGCAATTCTTTCCTCCACAACCTCATCGACATGTCCAAGGAATGATGAATCGAGCGTTCTTCACCTTCCATATCAGCAAAAGTAGTCACCTGCACTTTCGTACTATATCAGGATATTGCCAAATAGTTTGTGTAGCATTAATTAATACTTGGGCTAGACCACTATAAAAGGTGATCTGCCATATTCCAGGGGAACATCAAGGGTAAAGGTTGTTTTATATATAAATTTCTATTGTACAAGTCATCCACACCCCAGATATTACTTTAGAACATTATTCTTTGTTAGATTATAATATCCAAGCGTGTCAGATCTGAGAAGAGCATTATATTAATATATTTTCATGTTCAAAGGGCATTGAATTGAGATAATGCATTCCCAGATTGCTTAAGAATCATAGCAAATTTCAAGCAACTTCGGTAGAGTTTCAAGCCAAAAGTAAATTCATGGGACCATCAAGCCAATAAGTCGTGAATGGGATTAAACAGAATATACAATATTCAAATACTGCTTGGTCATGAATATACCACCTTACGCGTAGTGCAACAGATTATGTATGAAGCACCCAACCAAAATCACCAGTAACTAAGCAAAATATGTCATACAGTAGAAAAGCTAGCCAACCCAACCAAAAATACATAAATAGTTCTTGCTTTGGAACTATATTTAGAAACACATTTAAAAGTACATAAAGAAACAGCTTATTCTTGAATTACGAAAACATACCTTCAATGACATATCATCGATTCCCTTGGTGGTCAATACAACATGAGCACCAGCCTTGAGAATTTTCTCAATCCGCTCTTTTGTTATGTCAGATTCTCTGCAGGGAAAAAAGGAGTAATGCATTAGGTCCCTCAAAAAATGAAATGAATTGCTTTTCAATCCAATCATAAAAGCATGGGGATCCAGTACAAAAAATCAGAACAAGCAATATGCAAGAGGTTTAAAAGAGAGCAGTCATTGCTGATTCATTCAGGAAATAACAGAAAGGAATATAATAAACTGCAAAACAGAAAATGCACATAGCGAAAGGGAAATAATAACCTGCAAAACTGAAAATGCGCATAGCTTGAGCTGCACGGCCTGTGTTCAGTGCATATCCATTCAGCAGGTAACTATCCTTAGCGCTTTTACCTTAAGCTTTCAAAATATTAATGCTCTGCAGAACAGATAAAGCCATAGGTACAACCAAAATTTCATGAAAAGGGTAAGAAAGTACCAAATGCACTTTACAGACCTTGATAGGATATTTCACTTCTCCCTTGGTGTTTGTAGTCTTCACAGCTTGAACTACTTCTACAACCTAAATTACACTAACCAAGTGATTATAGTTTGAGAATATGATAATTCGCAAGTAACTTCACCACATATTAAGTGCTGACCACAATCTAATGTGACGCCCAACAAGCACTTCACCTGTATCCTTCATCTGCTAATAGAGAACATATTAATTCACCAATTAAGTAACTCACAAAAGAAATCTGGCCAAAACCACATGCAAACATAGGCCAACATTGCAAGAACAGGTTAACAAAAATGTGCAAACAGGAATTGCTAGCCATGGCCACCCACATAATGCATGCTCTCATATCCATTTTGGACAGCTTTCGAAGCGAACTATAAGTGGCAACCCATTCAACACATTACAAATGATAAACCAACAATGATGGTCATCTTCGGGGAATACAAAGATGAGCACCATCATGACTACATCCTAACCACATTTACAGACTTCAGATCTACTAACGATTTTGAACTACTTCCTAAGCTACGAGCCTACGAGCCTTCAGAGTTCTTTGGAGGCGAAGGACGTGTAAGAAGAGTATGGATCAATGGATCGTTGTTGTCTTCATCATAAAATTCGCCCTTTTTGTTGATGACTTCCATCATGATGAAGTAGGCGAGCTGTCCCTGAATGGCTTGGATTTCAACAGAAGCAATCCTGCCGTAGGCAATTTGAGGCGCTATAAGTAGGAAAATAAAATCTCAGAGTTCATCTTCGGGGAAATTGAATGGTGCGAATAAATTCGTGAAGTGAACATGACAAACCTCTACGTCATTGTCTACTATTGTAGAACCTAAGATTTCGCGCATGTATTGGCACACAAAGTACCCACACAAATTTGTGCCTTGCGACTGCTTATGGCACTGCGATATAAGAATATTGCTTGCGATATCAGAATATTGAAGGAATTATTTACTATGAAATGCGATATAAGAATATTGCTTGCGTGCGTACCGGAAATTTAGTACGGACTGAAAAGGATTTCTGGAATGGCCGGTATCTCAAGCTTTTTGTACAATATCTTTTGAACGCCTCATTCATTAGTCTTAATAGCTCTTCGTACTCTTTTTTGTCTTTGTCCAGTGGGTCCATGATCAGCAGCTTGCTCTTTTCAGGAGTAATTACTACGAGAATCCAGTGGAACCTACATACGCACGTATGATGCTATAGTCATTACTCCTAGGATCAGAGTGATGAACGAATTCAACGAATAATTTAACTAGCCAGCGAGAACTTACTTAAAATTGTATGGAAGAAGTATGAAGTCCTTATCTTGTAGTTTTAGCAACGCCCTGTATACGTATTCCTCGACCTCCTTTGGTGTTCTCGTGATTTCGGTCTGACAGACCGTTCCCGGGTCGGGGAATCCCATTGGCCCCTTGGTTCTTCTCAGTTCAATCAACTCGTATCTAGATAAGGAAAAAGTTAGACATGATATTTATCGGTATTACATGAATGTAAACCATGATTTATATATTACCCACTTACAGTGCCCAGCATCTCAAAAAACAGACGTCGAGGGTGTCGTGATAGAACAGGTTGTGCAAGTCAGCGAAGTCTATCAGGAAGTAGCCAGGACCCTCATGGTGAAAATGTTCCTCCTGGAAAATGGCAGTGATCACCTTCGGGAGTACATCTTGGTTGGATCGCTCCATGTACCAGTTATGTAATCGCTGCATCATGAGTGTTAGGCTATTAAACTTTGATTCGGTGACTAATGTCTTCCCCATCTTGAATTTCAGCCTTTCCTGATTATCTTGTCCTTTAGATTTCGCCTTGCCCTTTCTTTTTCCCAAGATAACATCATACTCTGTTCTGGCTTCGCCTGATCTAACTGATATGGCTTGTCTATTGCGCCATTTCTTTGGATCAGGTGTTGTAAGTTCATCATTTGAAGTGGTCGCACTAAGCATTTCATGATGAGGTGCTGGTGATGAATTGGCTCCTGGAATAGGCTCCTTTGAAGTGGGCGCACTAGCAATTTGACGCTCAGGTGTTGGTGATGAATGGGCGAGTTCTACTGCATGAGAGTCTGGCACCACATGGTCCAAGACGATGTCATGCTTACGCCACTGGATGAATGTGTGAACGGCACTTCCTAGAGTTGTAACCTCATCATTACAGGGTATTTCCAGTTCGATGCTACCAAAATGTGGAAGCACCGTGTCCACCTGAACCTTTGCATAACCCGGAGCTATCGGAGAGTTGTGCAAAACACCCCCTTGTTGGTATGGATAAGCTATCCCTGTAGCAGCCTGTAAAAATATGTTCATCACAGGTACATTGAGCTGGCAGGGTGTGGGGTCTTGTATGTCATCCACAGGATAATGGGTGTTATCCGGTTGTTCCAATGGTGTGGACGCGCAACTGCTACGGCGATTCGTAGGGCTGGCGAGAACAGTGTTGTGTCCTTGCGACTGGCTCATAGCTTCTTGTACTTTTTGCTGAACTTGTTGTGCTATGGTGCCTTGTAATTCTCGAAGCACCTTTTCCTTCATCAGTTCCAAATCCCGTTCCGCACGCTCTTCTTTGGCTCTCTTGCGGCTCCTATAAGAGTCTTCATGCTCTGGGAAACCTATCTTCCAGGGAACCTTAACCCCAACGCCTCGTGTCCGACCAGGGTGCTCTTTGTTTCCCAAGGCCGCTGTTAGTTCGTCCTTCTCCCTATCCCCGTGAAAATTTCCTTGGGTGGACTCGACGTGCAGCTCCTGAATTCGTTGGGAGATTGCCTCATCAGTGCTGCTTTTGAAGACTAAGCCCCCATCAGACATGATAGATGCCCTTGCTAGCACATAATGCTTAACTCGATCCGGTAATCCGGCCAAGGGACTTGTGCCAGTCGATCGGACTGCATCTGATTCTTGCCTCTCCCACAGGGGAATTTTACCCGCGTAGCCGCTCGTGCCTAGTCTGTGGGGGTGAGTGTTCATCCTTGCAATCTGTCGGTGGTCTTCACTGGATTTCATTGCTGTTTCATCTTGCTTCATCGCAACAAATTCCTCCCAATATGGCTCTACTTTAGGATAATCTCCGATGGCTGACCGATCTTTCATCACATAGTTTGTATTCAGCCTGGACTTGAAGTTCCTCCATGCGACATCCATGGTTATCAACGCATTTCGAGGCACGAGCTCTTCGGCATCTTAGGGGAATTCAAAAGATTCTTTCAGCTCTGTCCATAGATCCATTTTTGTGGCATCGGGCACTTTGTGCCAATCCAAATAGGTGATTGGAACTTTATCCCTTGCGATGTACTCGCATGTTGACCTATATTTTGATGCAATTTTTTTTCGGTGAAACAGGGACTCCAGCATCTGAGACCCTCGTTATGGTATGCCGGCCTTCAGGCTTCTTAGTTTTCCCTCGGCCTCGACATCTTGCAACAGGACCATCAGCGGGGGAGGCCTCGGCATCTGAGGTGGTTCGATGGATATTAAGGTATCTGCTTGGGCTTGAGTTCGGCGAAGGGTTGGAACCATCCTCTAACCCAGGCTGGGGCTCAGACTCCATACGAACTACATATATACAGATTGTAGGTTATTATGACGGACGGGTTGAGGAGGAATTTAAAGGTAGCAAAATGTAGTTCATACATACCATTGGCACTACTAATTAATTACACATCAAACAGATTGAGCACATTAGATTTAAGAGAATGTAAGTTAATTGATTGATATTGCTCTCAGGCACTTGGTGTAGGAATGCTAGAGACTAGCTCCTACCTCATCTACACCTGGGTCAAGTTTATCTCATTTGAAGTAGACAATTAACTATGTAAATAAGGCCTTCAATCCTTACCTTCCTAATCATGCAGTTTAAGGTATTAGTTAATCAATTTCACTGTTCTTATGATCATACCATTGGAATAATACATATATACCGATTTTAGGTTATTTAATCAACCGAACCAACATATATAGCAGTGCATATTGGCAAATATAGTAATACATACAGTACTAAAAAAAGAACAACTACAGGTAAAGAATAATGAACAAGCTTTGTAACAATGAAATGAAGTAAACAATTTTTACCATGTAAGTCTACTGATTGAAGGCCTAATTCACAACATTAATTGTCTAATTCATCATTTGACCCAATTTGCATCATCGAGCAAAAAAATAAAAAGCAAAAGAAAACATTGAAGCATTGACATGTACATTGAAACATTGAAGCATTTGCATCTTATGATGACAAAAGATGGTAAAATGATGTGCCTTACGGACACAATGTACTACAAGATGCCTTGGTTTAAAAATAATATGGTACAAACAGTGACAAGTTCTTCACAATCAGTAATCAAGTCAACATAATTGTAACACCCCATCTTTTACTAAGCCCAGAATGTCACCAAACATAGATCATGACACATTTAATACCATAATTTAAGGTAAATTACAGCAAGTAATCATTTGGAATAATTGGAAATTTTGACAGCATCTCCTTTGTTTTTGCATGAAACTTAACAACATAGCATCATATCAATATGTAAGACAAACGAGATATCCATACGCAGCGATAAGGATAGCTAATCATCAACTAAAACATCAATAAGCATCGATAGCAAAATAATAAGCATCAATTTAACTCTAGGAAGTTAAAACAACTCCCTCCATAGCCCCACATGATATACATGAGGGAAACAACCAAACATACAGACCATACACTAATGATTATTGTAATACTTATTGTCGTGTCTCCAAAACAGGTGAATTAGCTAGATTATGATACTACGTGGAGGAGTGTAGCTAGATCCCTTTCCCGCACGCCGATTTCATTGTACCTAAATAAACAAACAACATAAAACACAAGCGTGAGTTCGAAAACTCAGCAAGCATATTGTAATGGACAACAAGATCATTTACAAGACAATAATACCTCACATCACATATAACATCTCATACTTGAGCACATAACAACATCATCATCATTAAATATGTATTGCAATGCAATGCAATGCAATGTTATGCTCATATCTCCTTGGAAACTCATACCGGTATGGTTGAGTACACACCCGTCGGTGTGCACCCTCTCCCCCCTTCCATCCCGAAGATGGAGGGTGCCTACTCCTCGCTTCCACCACCCACGGTAGATGGAATCACGATGTAGGACTTACTCTAATGGCTCTCCGGATTAGTCATAACTTTCTCACCGACCTTCCCGGATTAGTTAATGACTTTCTCACCGCCCGGGCCATGTAACATGTCATGTATGCAAGCATGCCAACAATATATAAAACTCATATATTAACACATGGCATCATAACATCTTAAACATGCTCATCATATCATAGCAATCATTAAAACATGGCAAGTGATCATAATCGTATAGACAATTCCATCTAATTTCAACATGCAACCTACAACTCGCTATCCATCACAACACACTTGCCTTCAACCATGGGCAATGGAGTGACGAGAGGTTGAGGGCACTCCTGGAGGCACACCACCTGCAAACACGTGCCACACACTCAAATCGAGTCCACAAAACAACACACATATATCCCACTACCCCGACTTCGCTTACAACTCCTAAAATCAGAAAACAGCAAATCTGTCACTTCGAGACAGCAGCCTTCCAATGGGCATAACTTCTGTTCTAGTACTCCAAATTGAATAAACGAGTACATCCTCGCGTAGCTTAGGAAATTTCCCAACTTTTTCTAGTTATAGGGAAAGACTGATTCGGACTCTAATATTGCTTAATCTAACGTTGAACACGAACTGTCTCAATCTCGTCACAGATTTGACAGCGCTCGGTAAAACGGCCATAACATCCAAACGGCTGGGCGGAATTTCAATTTCTTTATATGCACTGAAAGGTATTGAAATTATCTACAACTTCCTAGAAGTCCGTACGGTCAGATTCGAAATCTAAATTAGTTTAATCTAATGTTGAACACAGACTGTCCCAACCTCGACACAGATTGGAAAGCGCCCACCAAAACGGCCATAACTTTCAGACCGTAACTCCAAAAATTCTAAAAAAAATACATAAAATAGGTATTGACGATACCTACAACTTATTCAACAGGAGGTCGGCCAAATTCCGAATCTAAAATTGCAAAATCGCACGCCCTAACACGAACTCCAAATCTGCCCGAAACTGAGTACAATACGAACTCTAGTTCTTTTCAGATCTACTCCATGGCAGCACGTCCTCTTGATCTAAAAACTCTAAATCTACCATGAGAACAGCACCTAGACCTTTCCCAAGGTTTCCCCATGGACATACCTTAGTCCGACGAACGACGAACACGAAGAATGTCTCTCGATCACCCGATCTCGCTCCCACGCGCCAAATCCTTCGGGATCCCTCGTCGCGGTTCTTCCAAACAGCGAGGGCAGCATGTAGACATGTCGTGGCAGCGAGGGGGCGTCCTTGGGGGCGCAAGGAGGAGGGGGGGTGGCGCGGCTTGAGGTGGAGGTGGAGGAAGAGGACTAGAGGGAGGAGGGGATTGGTGGAGGCGCAAGGGGGAGATGGAGGCGTGTGGGGAGGCGGCTAGGGCAGGGAGGAGGCGCCCCTAGCCCCTTTACCCACGTTCTCCCCCCTCCATTGGCCAATCTCTCTCCACAAAAGCCCATGGTTCTTCCCCCCTTGGGCCCAAACTCCCCAACTGTAACACCCTACAAATCTAAACTGTCGTACAAGAAAATTTCGACAGCATCTCCCCTAAAATTAGGACAAAACGGAAGCGACAACAAGATTCATAATAAACATTACAAACAGGAATAACATAAAAGCATCAATACTAGAGATAACAAGTCTAAATCAACCAGAAAACAAACATAAACGTAAAACAGCTCCAAAGAGGACATCAACAGGTCTATGATTAATAAAATTTCAGCAAGCTAATGAATTATTAAATGCACTAGTCCATGTGATTCGTGATGACCCCGGAGGGTTGATTGTGCTACTAAGCCCACCCTTCAAGCTTACGACTCACGAGAACTACCTGAAAACAACAAAATAACAAGGGGTGAGATTGGGTAATCTCAGCAAGCGGAACAACTTCTAACAAATAACACAGCCACAGTAAAACTAGCATACCAAATTCCTCATGTCCAATACCACATTACAGAGTCCACACAACCTCAGTAGAATGCATATGATTGTGCACATGCTTATGCCATGATCCTCCTCACCGTGCCCTTTCTCAGGAACACACGGTGTTGTACTGCATTTGGCCACGCACGCCAAGGCGTCGACAAACTTCCAATGCATGATTATGAAGTTAATGCTTCATGCATAAATACATTCATAACTTCCCACTCTGAATTCACATGCTTGCATACCATCAAATAACATGGTTAAATGCGAACATCATTGAGATAGAATATCTCAACAATTCATCTTGCAAACAACATCTTTCTTCATTCTTACTCATGATTCAAAAGCCAAACAACCACATCACAATGCAGGATAGGATATTGCAATCTCATAAACAAGTAGTTAAACCATGTAGGTGTGCTGCAATTAAGGTTTATATTGAGGACGAAACAAATAGCGAGTTATAGTTTAGCAAGACCGCTACTTCCACTTGCCTTTACCAACGTGGATGACGAACCTAGTTGCGTCCAGAAGGGGCACCACCTGAACAAGCATTCTTTCAGTATATAATAACATCACAATTGATCACACAATTCAAACACGCGTTTCCTACAACCCGTTCCCCTTTTAAAACACCGAAACCCCGATCTGTCCGGATCAAACAGCAGCACCCTCTCTTCACAATTTCGTATCTTTTTTTATACAGATCATAAAAATATAAAAAAAATTACAGGAGCTAGATATTGACGGGATCTACAACTTTCATGAAGATCATAAATTTCAATTCCATAGTTAATTATGCCTAAACAGACGTCCAACACAGTAGACGAAATCTGTTTCCAGATTCTGTTCGTCAACTTCCAACAGCTATAACTCTTAGACAGTCGTCCCAAAAATTCTGAAAAAATTACAGAAGCTATATCTCGACGTTTTCTAGAACTTTCTAGTTATAGGTTTTGGCAGTAAAAATCGTCTAGATCACGTAAAACGTGAAAAAATCCGCGCTGCACAATCTCCCCTTCCAAAAACAGCACCACGTGAACATCTACCCTTCTCCCCCATCAAGATCCATCCAAACCACTCACCACCAGATCTAATACACTCCTAATCCCTAGGTAGAACAGGGGTAAAATATTGGGAATTTTACCTTGAGTTCCCCCTTGCGAACCCACGAAGAACATGCGACGATCCCCGGAGCGGAAATCTGTTCGTCCTCCTCGCCTCCACGGATCCTCTTCTCGTTTTCTCCTTCGCGTTTCGCGGTGAATCTTGAGCCACCATGCAAGGGGAGGAAGAGGTGGAGTGGGGTGGCTGCTAGGGGGAGAGGGGGAGGCGCCCTAGGGTTTGGGGGTGGGGTGGCCCGCCACATGGGGAGGCGCCACCCCTTTAGGGGGAGGTGGGCCGGCCCACTTAGGGCGTGGGGAGGGGGAGGTGGGAGAAGAATTCCCGGCCCAGGCCCAAGTTTTCCTCGGCCCACTGTTTCTAGCCCGAATACTCCAAATTTAATATTAATACGCTGTATAAACTTCAAATATTTAATTCCCCAACAATTTCCCTCATTCCTCCCGAAACAAAACCAGGAAAAAGGAACCCTAGAATCGCTCTGACGCTCTAAGGCATCACATTCTCCCCTCCTTAAAAGGATTCGTCCCCGAATCTACTCCTCTTTGCTACGGAACCTTAAAAAAAGAAGGCAAACTGGTAATCAACACTTTACCTTCAGCATCCTCAAAGAGTGTAGGATACTTCTTTCGCATCTGGTCCTCAAGTTCCCAAGTTGCATCCCGCTCAGACTAATTGGTCCACAAATCTTTCATTGGACACTAACACGAACTATTCCCCTATTAAATAAAGGACACCTATTAGGTGAATCTGGTATCGATCTGGAATCTCAACTCCCACTTCTCTCTTCAACCCGATCGCGAAACTCCGCATTCCAATCTCAACTCCTCTACCACAGTTCGTCGCATTCTGGACGACGCGAACCATGTGAGACACAACGCTCTAGGTAAGTCTCTAAATCAACCCAAACACAAACTCCTATCTCCTACAAGTGATTGATCTTGTACAAAAACAACCAATATCCACCCTTACCAATGACAGAGATAGCCTACTTTACAACCAGGGTCCGTAAATCCGCAGAAACAATAACAACCGAACACAATCACTACGGTTGACACAAACTCGCTTGAACCCAGCGACAAAAAGTTCCAAAAATTAATGTAATTACCTGCAACTTCCAAGTTGTCCACTACTAAATTAAGCAACCCCACCAAGGAACACATCAATGAAAACAATTCTCCAAAAAGGTTTGAATTGAGTCATACACAACCTTCCTTTACTCTTCACTTTTAAACTACTTACGATCAGCGACCCACACTAGTTTTCCCTTGTAAGAAGGTTTCGCCTTCACATTCTTCCACCCAAGGACCAGGGCAAGGAGTACAATCCTTGAATATACTCAACCATAACATAAACATTCATTTTCTTACCCCCAAGCTTGAACGTAAAAGAAATCTTAATTCTCACTAACACAACGAACGACAATCACCACCTTTAAACCAAAAGGCTGAAATTCAAATACACGGGAACTCAACTTGGAAGAGGAACTCCATAGAACCAAAAACACCAAAAAAAAAAAAATTCTTCGGGGAGAAGCTCTATTCAAAAGAGAAATACCGCGAAAGTCTTCTGCAAATGCATTTCACTTTTACCAAAACAAATCATCTCACTTTTATCCAAGGCCAAGCAATTCATAAAAAGAAACCGATCAAGGAATTAAATGCTTCCACACAACCACCATCTCTTTTCCCTTAAAAGGAACCAAACTCACTTCCCAACAGAAAAATTGTTTCAACCACGAATATCATTCATGTCACAACCAGAAGAATCGTCTCTTAAACGAAAACTGTCAAACACCTCACACCACAACACAACTCTAGCCCAAAATAGAAATACAAATATTTCCAGATCATGAAGTTCCAAAACTTACATTGGATTAGCTACTTCTTTTAATCAACAATGCAACCGATAACTCGACCTTGAAAACTACGGACACAGTCAAAGCATACATCCTTGAGCATAAATTTCGCATTCATAACTTAAGCTAGTTTTCTTATCAAAGACGAATGAATGACGATATTTAATAGAATAACATTCCAAAATCTCCACAAATTACTTCAAGGTTAATCATTCTTTTGTCCTTGTTTTAAGCCTCGAAATTAACCCACATTTGTCAGAATCATTCTAAGTTTAGGGAAACTCTGAAACACATCACAAAGAATATTTTGACCGAAAGTATTCAACCCAAATATCAAACAGACAAACCAATCCATATGAATTTTTAATCATAAGTTCAGCATAACTCCCGCCATCTATAGTATTCCACTACCCTTACCATTTAGATTTCAATATTCCCTATTTACTCATTGAGAAGGCCCATCAGGATTTAACAACAACTACACAACAAATTCTTACTCTTATTACCTTTTCCACAATTATAAATAAAGTTCACAGTGCTTATCAAAAACACATCCAACCAACACTACCTCATCAAGATCCCCACTGAGCAAATTTCTAACCTATAACATCATATTCTAAATTTGAAAGGCGATTGCTTCAACAAGTCTTTCAAAGATGATGAACCTATAAATTCCATACCACATACGCTGGGCCAACATCTCGACAATGGAAATTTATTCACCTAAAAGATGACTCAACAAGTAAATATTATCTCAACAAGGCACGAATCGTAAATAGAACTTTAAAACATACATTTATTAAGGACAAAATCACGCGTCATGCTAACTATCCATGGTTCACTCCATCACAACATGTTACAATTTCCCCCATTTTAACAAAGGTTTTCAACAATTAATCTAAACAGTTACCACCACTACTAAGTCATCAATATCAATAATTGGCATAATTGTAAAACAACAACATTGCTTTTAGTTACCCTATCCATAGGCTATGACAAACTGTCACTACACAACATACTCCAACTATGTAAAATAGATTGAATAATTTAAGCCATCAAAAGCTCTTAAAACAACAACGTTAAATTAAATTTAAATTTTTTTTAGCTACCCTATACACGGGTTATAGCAAAATTGCCACTCCAAGACATACTCCAGCCTTTTTTTTAAAGTGAACTGAATAGGTTAAATCATCACAAAGCTCTTACGGCAATGGCAAAAACTTATGTCTTCCCAATTGATATCGATACTAGCATTATTGGAACACAACTACATACTTCCGAATCTACTAATAGTTTGCAACGTCATAAATATCAACTCTAATCAATTTCCAAGTTAAAGTCACTAGCCAACACGATTAAATTTCTCTACTAACACGTTAAATTAGAACATCTTTAAACAACCAAAGATGGTTTCAGAACAATATCGGTAGTCCACCATTACAATTAAATTGTTCTACCGACCTTATATTAAAATGTCTCTAAATAACCCACCAATTTTCTATTACCTTCACAGTAGTTTACATCATCTTAATGTTCTAACTACGCATCAAGATTTAAAGCTTTAAACATTGTCCATAGTCAAGGGCACATTAAAATAATGCAATAAATCCTAAGCATGCACATTAACACATTCAATCATTATCGCTATAGAGCAATCTAGAATACTAGAAGTTTATTTAATCTCAAGCTAAAGATAACAATTACATCTTAATTGATTCAACTCACAAATTAACTTAGAAGTACATCATTCCATAAACCACATTGTTACATACTACGTAACACAGACATAAAATTTCTAAACACCGTCATGGGTCACCTACCCTTGACAAACAGGAGGCAATCCCAAACATTAAAAAAAAACACAGTTCTAGATCAAGAACAAACACCGATAAAAAAATTTCTTCTTTTCAGGCAAGGAAGAAAAGCAAAATCCAAACATAAATGCAAGAGAGTTCGACCCTCAAATGTTCAATCCTAGTAGCCAAAACTCTTCAAGAAATCCAAAACCTACACTTTCCACAAAGGAAGACGGATGCATAAGGGAAGACCAAATGTCCAACCAAAATTTTCCGATAAAGATTCAAACTTAGCTCCATCCAGCTTGATATGCAACTGAGAAACTCCAACCCCCTTCTTTTTTTAAAAAAAAATCGGGGAAACAACAACCACAGAAATTTCCTCCCAACGACAGTCCATAACAATAAATCAGGTGCCAAAGCAAAATTGTGACCAAAAGACGTGCAACGTAGAACTCTTCTTCTGTGTCTTCACTCAAAGGAGACAAAACCACAAACCGCCAAAAGGACAATCAGCGAGTGCTCAAAACTAAGCATTTTCCTCGGTTTCGAACCAACCACATACCCAGAAAACCAACCAAAACCGACCGTCAACATGGTAAAGAACATCCGAAGGAATCCATCACCAACCTCTTCTATTTGACTCCAGTCACTACCCGATCTACGACAGACACGGATGCTATGTTGTTAAGTTTCATGCAAAAACAAAGGAGATGCTGTCAAAATTTCCAATTATTCCAAATGATTACTTGCTGTAATTTACCTTAAATTATGGTATTAAATGTGTCATGATCTATGTTTGGTGACATTCTGGGCTTAGTAAAAGCTGGGGTGTTACAGTTGGTATCAGAGTGGGCTGTAGGTCCTTTGAATGTGAATTTCTAGTGACATGCTATAGGGTACAACTAAAATGTGATGTGGAATAACTTAGAAACATGGCTTAGGTCTTAACAAAAATTTTGTTATAGGATAGCAACATTAAAACTTGCAAAAGTGGTATAACTAATCTAAAATTTGACACACAATGGATGCGCAGTAGGAAAGGGTATGGGAATCGTTTCTTTACGCGTAAATGTTGTATTTAAGCTTGATGTTGAATGCTTCATTTGACAATGCATGTTGCTATGTCTATGACATAGATGATTGAATTGTGCTTGTTGTGGTGATAAAGTGGGTGTGGTGCCGAAGGGTTTTGGCCACCTCTCTTATTTCATAGTAAGGGTTAGAATTGACGGTGTGGTCGGTTAGCGCCATCACCGAAGAACTATTAACCCCTGTAGGAGAATAGTGCTTACCCTTTCTGTCGTAGATCGGGTGGTTGACTGGAGTCAAATAGAAGAGTTTGGTGGTGGATTCCTTCGTATGTTCTTTGCCGTTCTAACGGTCGGTTTTCGTTGCTTTTCTTGGCTTTAGTTGATTTGAATCAAATGAAAAGTGTTGGTTTTTCGCAGATCGTTCCGTATGCGGTGTGTGGGTTATCTTCCTTGGTTGAAGACGAAGAAGAGGAGTCTAGTGTTGCGCTTCTTTTGGGCGCCTTTCAAGTTTTAATGATTAGTTTGTTGATGGCTTTATGGGGAAGAGGAAGCATTCAAATTTATTCCTGTGTTTGTCTTTCTCCGAGGTTAAAGGAGTTATTGCGGAGTTATGCCAGACCTGGTTGTCAGGGCTGAAGTTCTGTGGCTTTGTAGGAGTAAGTGGTGTTTGATTTCGTTATTTTGCTGGTTTAAGAAAATCATCCTTGAAGAACCCTTCCTGTTTTGTGAAAGTTTGGAGTTAAGGTTTTATTTGCAAAGGTTTATTTGATCGGTTGGTTCCCCTGTGGGAGTCTTCGAGATTTAAAAGTGTTTTGGAGAATTCCTTTGCATGACCAAGTTTGGATTTGTCTCTTTGTAATTTTGAGAGTCAAGTTTCCTTACGAATTTGGGATGAGTTTTAAAACTAAAATGCTGCAAACAAAGTAAGTAGTCTTTTGACTGAAATCGTTTATCCCTAGTAAGAATTGTTGTTTAGCATGTTATGTAGTAGGTAACAATGTGGTTTATGGATTGATGTGTTGCTAAGTTACATTTTGAGTTGAATCAATTCAATGTGATTAATATCTCTAGCTTGAAAATAAATAGATTACCAGTGTTGTAGTTTACTCTTAGCGAGAATGATTAAATGTGTTAATGTACATGCTTAGAATATGTTGCTTTGTTATAAAAGTGCTTATAACCCCCCGATAATGTTTAAAAGTTTTAAACCCTGATGCATAGTTAAAACATTAAGGTGATGTAGACTGCTGTTACCGTTAAAGAAATTTTGCTGGTTGTTTAAAGACGTTCTAATCTAATGGAGTAATAGAGGAATTTAATCGTATTGCCTAGTGACTTTAATTTGGAAGTTGATTAGAATTGCTATTTTTGTTGTTGCAAACCATTAGTATATTTGGAAGTATGCGTATGTGTTCCTATAAATGCTAGTATTGATATCAATTGAGAAGACATAAGACTTATTCTTAATGATATTGTTAAGGGCAGTGTTAATGCTAGTATTCACTCTATTTTAAATAGTTGGGGTATGTTGTGTGGTGGTAATTTGGTTATCACCTATGTATAGGATAGCTAAAAGCAATGTGTTGATTGATGATAATCAAATTTTTGATATTGATGACTTCGTACTGGTGGTAATTGTTTAGATTACTTCTTGGAAGCCATTGTTAAAGTGGAGGTTATTATCACATGTTATGATGCAGTGAACCATGGATAATTAACATGATGTAGAATTTAATCCTTAATGAGTGTATACCTTCGAATCATGTTTTCGAATTTTATCTCGTAGAGTTTTATCCTTAATGAATGAATGCCTTGGAATCCTAGTTATGAACTTTGTCTTGTAGAGATAATATTTACATGTTGAAGTCGTTGTTTAACTGAATAAGGTTCGGTTGTCGAGACGTGAATATATAGGTGGTATGAAATTTATATGTTGATTTCGCTGAAAGTTTTGTTGAAGTACTATGTTTCAAAGTTAGACTAAGAAGTATTATAATTCGGTGATCCGTGGGGATCATGTCATTATAGTCTTGGTTGGGTGCCTTTTTGATAAGAATCATAAACCCTAATTAAAAGTGTTGGGAATGGTAACTAGAGGAAGAATTTGTCGTGAAGCTTTTGGTTGAATTGTGTTGGGGCTCCTCAGGGAGTAGATAGTGATTATTGAAGTCTTTTATGGAAAGCGTAGTGGAGTACTAGAGATGGTTCTTTTTATGCTGAGCTGGTGTTTAAAACCTTCTGGACTGGTTTGGTTGTTTGCCATTTTGGTTGAATGCTTTCGGTTGAGGTGTTCCTTATGTTGAGTTTCAGAGTTTCCCCAAAACTCGTAGCATTTGTTGTCGGCCTTTGGTTTTGGCAAAATTGTTTAGTTCGTGTTGTGAGTTTGAATTCGCATTCCAAAATTTTTTTGAGTGGATCGCGCTCCTTCGCGTCCACGCTGAATTATCTTTGGAATGAATTTTAAAGGAAACCAATGGCATAGAGGGCTATGTGGGAAAACTCACGAGATTTAGTTTGTAATCTTTTCTTTGCTAGAGTTGGAGTTATTTGGAAAAGTCTGTGTAGAGTTTGCAAGTGTTTCAAAAAGTGGTTTTTGTGGATGTTTCATTGGCGATGCCGTTAGTGAGGTGTTCTCTTTTGAAAATAAGTTTCCCCTTCTCGTTGAGAAAACTTATGGCGGTTGCTTGTGCAGATATTTGACTTTGGAGTCGATGTTCTTTTCCAAAATGGTGATTTTGGTTAAAATGCGATGTTTGCAAGTTTAGTTATCTATCGTTGGTGGGTTACGATATGATGTGGTGCCTTAATCTGTTAACTATGTTGCCGACATAGTGTATATGAATTAAGCGCAACTCTCGATGTTATTCGAGATTTATTCATGTGATACCGAGAAAGAAGTCGTTATGTGAATGATTATTCGGTATTGTGTTACATGAAGAATGAATGGTGAAAAGTAAACATGACATCGTTTTTAGATGTTAATTAATAAAAGAGTCGTTGAGCCAGTCGGTGAGAAAGTCATATATGGAGATATGACTAATCCGGAGTGCTCTTGAAGAATGTGCATTTATGTCTTGAAACGAAGTTTTCCCTTGCTTTCTAATATGAAAAGAAACGAATGAAGAAATTATGGTATGTTGGTTGTGGTGTAGGAGATTTGTGATTCCTTTGCGTCTTGGCTTAGGAAGTTAAAATGAATGCTCTTTGGCTGTTGACAAATCCTTTCCAAAGTGATTGTGGTGCATGGGATTCAAAGTTGTGCATGGGGATCATTTGGGTTCATGGTTTGTGGCGTTGCTAGTGGTTGATCGTGACTAGTTTGGAAGTGAAGAGTTAAGGAAGGTTGGGTATGGCCCAATTCAAACTTTCTTGGAGAATTGTGTTGTTGAGATGTTCCTCGGTAGGGTTGATTAAATTATTAGGGGACCACTTGGTGGTTTCTAGTGATCGCTTTTCCTTTTGAAGTGTATTGGATCTTTTGTCGTTGGGCAAGGAGCGAGTTGTGTCAACCGCAGAGGAACATACGGTCTTTTCTGTTGAGCGAGTCTTAAGGATCCTAGATATAAAGTAGGTTGTTCCTTCTGGTGGTAATCTTAGAGCGTTATGTCTCTCCTGTTTCGCGTCGTCTTGAGTACAAGGAACCTCAGAAGGGAGGTTGGTATCGTGTTCTTCTGGAGAGTAGCATTAGTTAAAGGGATCGGGCACTTTAGTGCCAAGGAATGCATGGAATGAGGAGTGTGAGATTGTTTTATTTCGTGTTCTGATTGGGACTTTACCCTACCGCTTGGGTCATGCTGAGGCCGTATGTGAGTGCATTTGTGTTTCAATGATTGAGTAAGAATTCTGGCAAGTTTTGAATGTGAAGTTGTCTTTAGAGCCGTCAGTCTTCGAGCCTTAGCTCCTTGTTCTGAGCGTTGGCTGGTGCAAATCGTAGGGGCTTTTAAGCGGGTTCTGAGGCGTGAACCATCGCTCCCTTTGATTTGGTTGTTTGCGAAATGACATGTCTCGGATTAGAGGTCGAATCCTGTTGAAGGGGGGAAGAATGTGACACTACGGATTGGTGTGACATTATAAAATGTGAGTTTAGAGGATAAAACCTTACGGCTCGAGGTTTATTTGCGTTTTGGTCTTGGGGATTAAGTGATATGACACCACTGAGTGTCGTAACCTTATTTAATTTGCTTGATGAGGTCAAAAACTTTATAAAATATGAAATTGGAGGTTAAAACTTTACGTTATGCCGCTTAATCGCGTTCGGGCCGATTTTGGGAGATTGGGCCTTTAGGGAGTTTGGGCCCAAGGGGGGAAGAACCGTGGGCTTTTGTGGAGAGAGATTGGCCCATGGAGGGGGGAGAACGTGGGTAAAGGGGCTAGGGGCGCCTCCTCCCTGCCCTAGCCGCCTCCCCACAAGCCTCCACCTCCCCCTTGCGCCTCCACCAATCCCCTCCTCCCTCTAGTCCTCTTCCTCCACCTCCACCTCAAGCCGCGCCACCCCCCTCCTCCTTGCGCCCCCAAGGACGCCCCCTCGCTGCCACGACATGTCTACATGCTGCCCTCGCTGTTTGGAAGAACCGCGACGAGGGATCCCGAAGGATTTGGCGCGTGGGAGCGAGATCGGGTGATCGAGAGACATTCTTCGTGTTAAATCGTTAAGTCGGACTAAGGTATGTCCATGGGGAAACCTTGGGGAAGGTCTAGGTGCTGTTCTCATGGTAGATTTAGAGTTTTTAGATCAAGAGGACGTGCTGCCATGGAGTAGATCTGAAAAGAACTAGAGTTCGTATTGTACTCAGTTTCGGGCAGATTTGGAGTTCGTGTTAGGGCGTGCGATTTTGCAATTTTAGATTCGGAATTTGGCCAACCTCCTGTTGAATAAGTTCTAGGTATCGTCAAGACCTATTTTATGTATTTTTTTTAGAATTTTTGGAGTTACGGTCTGAAAGTTATGGCCGTTTTGGTGGGCGCTTTCCAATCTGTGTCGAGGTTGGGACAGTCTGTGTTCAACATTAGATTAAACTAATTTAGATTTCGAATCTGACCGTACGGACTTCTAGGAAGTTGTAGATAATTTCAATACCTTTCAGTGCATATAAAGAAATTGAAATTCCGCCCAGCCGTTTGGATGTTATGGCCGTTTTACCGAGCGCTGTCAAATCTGTGACGAGATTGAGACAGTTCGTGTTCAACGTTAGATTAAGCAATATTAGAGTCCGAATCAGTCTTTCCCTATAACTAGAAAAAGTTGGGAAATTTCCTATGCTACGCGAGGATGTACTCGTTTATTCAATTTGGAGTCCTAGAACAGAAGTTATTCCCGTTGGAAGGCGTCTGTCTCGAAGTGACAGATTTGCTGTTTTCTGATTTTAGGAGTTGTAAGCGAAGTCGGGGTAGTGGGATATATGTGTGCTGTTTTGTGGACTCGATTTGAGTGTGTGGCACGTGTTTGCAGGTGGTGTGCCTCCAGGAGTGCCCTCAACCTCTCGTCACTCCGTTGCCCATGGTTGAAGGCAAGTGTGTTGTGATGGATAGCGAGTTGTAGGTTGCATGTTGAAATTAGATGGAATTGTCTATACGATTATGATCACTTGCCATGTTTTAATGATTGCTATGATATGATGAGCATGTTTAAGATGTTATGATGCCATGTGTTAATATATGAGTTTTATATATTGTTGGCATGCTTGCATACATGACATGTTACATGGCCCGGGCGGTGAGAAAGTCATTAACTAATCCGGGAAGGTCGGTGAGAAAGTTATGACTAATCCGGAGAGCCATTAGAGTAAGTCCTACATCGTGATTCCATCTACCGTGGGTGGTGGAAGCGAGGTGTGAAATCATGTGCTGAAAAATTGGCTTTGAACTGAAAAATTAACTTAGATTTGAATTTGCAAAATGTGTTTGTTCATGTGTTTTGACAATTTGACAAGAAACAGTAAGTTACGCATTAGCGCCGGACAAAGTTCTCAAGAAACAGTAAGTTTCCCATCTGCGACGGACAGTGTTTTTGGGTCTGTTGTGAACATGTTTTTGAGCCCATGACCGAAGTCATTTTCACATGTACAACGGACAGTTTTTCTTGGTCCGTTGTGAACAAGCTTTTTCGGTTTGGATAATTTCTTGGAACCAAGATTTTCACATGTACAACGGACTAATTCTTTTCGTCCGTCGTGAATGGACTTTTTCTAGGGTTTTACTTTTGTGAAACCGAGCGTGCACGTTCTTGCGGACAAGCTTCGGGGTCCGTTGTGAACCTGTTTTGAGCTCATGGCGAAGCCATTTTTGCATGTACAACGGACCAACTTTGTTTGTCCGCTGTGAACGTGTTTTTCCGTTTGGTTGGCTTCTTGGAACAGAAACTTTTCCTTATACAACGGACCAACTTTGTTTGTCCGTCGTGAATGCGTTTTCGCTCAATTAGGGTTTTGAGCGATTTGGATTTGAATTTTGAATGTGAATTTGAAATTTGTAATGATTTCATGATGCTTCTTTTGAAGTGGACTTTATGCAATACTCATGTGAGTAGTTGCATGGATTGACATTGAGTCAAGTCGTGGACTTGTGCTCGGATTTGTTTTGTGGTTTGTTCATGTGCATGTATTGCTCGAAGACGAATGTGGTCGATGACGGGACCGGAACTAGGTTCATGGAGGAACTGAGGTTCGGGACTAGGTTCAGGAGGAACTGAGGTCTTGGTGGTCAAGGATGTCATGCGGGACGTTCGGGCTAAGAGAATGGTGCACATGAAGAATGGTTAGTCACGTGAGAATGGCAGGAGGTCATTCGCGTGCAAAGTGTTAGTCACGTGAGTATGGCAGGTGGCCATACGCGTGCAAAGTGTTAGTCACGTGAGTATGGTAGGGTTGCCATACGCGTGCAAGAGTTGTACTCGGCCTGGTTGGGCCAAGTAGAGTTGAGTTGGATACGGATTCCTTCTAGGGAATAGGAATCGTATTCAGAACTCCTTGTGGGTTGGTGCTTTAAATAGGTGGGGGGTCTCCTGTTGAAAGGCACCAAGTAGAGCTGAGCGCATCAAGCTTTGAGCTTGGTTTTAGGGTTTGTACTCTTTTGATGAGAGTATTTTAGACAAGAAATAAAGATCAATTCTTCCAAGATTTTTATGCTACAAGAACCACGCCGCTCACGGTGTTTTCTGTTTTGGTTCTTGTTTGCATGCTTGTTCTAATTCTAGATTGGTTTTTGATCGTTGAGTTTCATCTTGATTTGATCCATCAAAAACCGTTCTAGGGTATTGATTTAGAGTTTCTCAAAGTCTAGTTGATTAATCTTTTGAAGTTCTTGTTTAATCTTGAAGTTTTGATTAGATTGATTCTCGTCAAGTTCTGGATCAGCAAGCTTGCGAAGCTCATAACTTTTGATCCGTAAGTCCGATCGAGCTGATTCTTTTTGGGTTCGATTCGTATTGGAATCTAGTTTCTTGTGTCCAAATTTCAGATCGTTTGGACGGTTGGATCTCCAGGAATTCTCATTTTACCAAACCTCTATCATTCTGTTTTTGTCGAAAACGAGGCAATTATTTGGTTCTGTTTTGGGGTGAACTTTTAATAGGTCAAGAATTTGGTTTTAGCTTCCGCACAATCATTCACCCCCCCTCTGATTGCTATATTCGTATACTTCGATCCTACAAGTGGTATCAGAGCAAGGTTTTTCTAATCTATCTTAATCGGTGATTAGATCAATGGATCATTATTCGACAAAACCTTGTGTGTTCAATGGTGTTGATTTTCAGTTTTGGAAGGCCAAGATGGAGGCGTTCATCCAAGCTCAGGGATTCGCAATTTGGGAGAAGGTCTACAAACCATATGATGTCCCTGCAAACGACAACGTCAACGACACCAATCGCGCACATGTTGAAGCAAATAGTAAGGCGCGCAACTTGATCATCCAAGGCTTGGGACGTAGCGACTTCGATCGTGTGATTCATCTTCGATCTGCATATGAGGTATGGAAATCTCTTTGTGATTACCATGAGGGTTCTAACACTATTAAAGAGGTTCGTCAAGATCTTTACAAAAAGAATACATGCGATTTGAGATGAAACCGGTGAGCTCGGTAGATGACTTCTTTGCACGCTTTAATAAGATTCTTAGCAATTTGCGTCTTTGTTGGAGTTAGCTTTGATGATGCTGCTAATGCTAGACAATTGCTTAGTGCTTTGGACATGTCGGTGTGGGAGATGAAAGTAACATCTATACAAGAATCTACTACCATGAGTACACTTACTTTAGATGTTCTTTATTCTAAGTTGAAAACTCATGAATTAGATGTTTTTGCTAGAAAGAATGATCATAAATCAATTGCTTTGACATCTCAATCTAGCATATCTCATAATGGTGCTGCTTCAAGTTTTGCTCTATCTTTCTTGTCTTCACTAACCGATGAACAGATTGAGCAATTCCCAGTAGAAGACTTGTCACTACTCTCTTCTCGCTTTAACAAAGCTTTACAAAATGTGAGAATGAGAAAGAGAGGTGGTGGTGGCCCTCCAAGATGCTATGAGTGTGGTGATCTCGACCATATTCGTCCAAACTGTCCTTAACTTGCAGGTAAAGCATCAAGGGAGGAGAAGGACAACGACAGAAGAAAAGAGAAGAAGTTCTCTTC
Organism: Rhipidocladum racemiflorum; assembly: GCA_036346355.1. Taxonomy (NCBI): domain Eukaryota; kingdom Viridiplantae; phylum Streptophyta; class Magnoliopsida; order Poales; family Poaceae; genus Rhipidocladum; species Rhipidocladum racemiflorum. Next base: position 18,371,973 of record CM070590.1, read on the forward strand.
AAGTAATAGAAAGAAGAAGAGCTTCATCAACAGCAAAGTTGTCCACCGAGTTCTTTCCGCTCTTGAACAAGTCAATTTGAGCGATGTGGATTCAGGGAGCAGTGAGGACGATGCAACTCCAAGCAAGCATGAGTTGACGGGGTTGTGTCTCATGGCTAAAAGCAGCAACAGCTTTACAGAGGACGACCACGACAAATGACTTCAATGAGGTAGATCCTTCTTACGATGAATTAGCTATTGCTGTTGCTCGACTTGGTAAATTGCTTGATAAACGTGACAAGAAAATTAAGAAACATGATTTTGTTGTTGAGTCATTGAATGCTGAAATTGTTAGACTTAAAACCTTGATTCCTGATGATGATGCTTGCAAATCATGTGACTTAATTTACAATGAGCTTACTTTGCTTAGGAAAGAACATGTTACCTTGTTAGAGCAAATCAATGCTGAAAATGAGAAAAATGAGAAACTTGTTAAACATGCTAGTTGTTCTACCATTGATTTACATGATACAACTCCATGTTCTATATGCTCCATACTAGAATTGAAGTTGCATGATGCAAATGCTAGGGTTTCTCAAATGACAGAAGATTTGCTTACACATGAGGTTCTTTCATGCTCAACTTGTCGCAAGCAAAAAGGAAAAGTGGACGTTCCCTGTAATAATTGTTTAACTCTTTCTCGAAAAATTGATTACTTGGAAAAGTCATTAGAACGTTTCACTAAAGGAAAGAAAAACCTAAACATGATCTTGGATCAATCAAATGTCAGCACTCATAACAAAGGTTTAGGTTTTGATTCTTATGCTCATCATAAATCACATGCTCCCACTGTTGTCAAAACACTTGAAAGTGGAAAATTTGAAATTGTCAATGAGCCTAAGAAAACTGTCTTTAAATCTGCTGGTCTTTTATCTTCTACTATGATGAATGCAAATGTTGCTTCTACTTCCAAAGCTAAACATAATGTTAAGTACACTTGCACTCATTGTGGTAGAGATGGACATTTAGTAGACTTTTGCTTTAGACTAGCTAAACAACAAAAGAGAGAAAGGTTTAATGCTAGGTCTAATTTCAGAAAGGCACACTCCACTTCTCATTATGTGCCTAGGGTGAAACAAACACCTGTTGATGCTAAAAACACGGGAAAAGGCAAATCTGATTTTGTGCATAAGAATACTCGTGTTGTGCCTACTGTTGTGCGTCGGGTGTCTCAGTACTGGATTCCTAAACATATTATTTCTAACCCCAGTACCGAGACCTCGACACTTTCTGCTTCTATGTAGGCTTCTCGCGCGAGGAGGGAGAACATGTGGCTAGTGAATTTCGGATGCTCACTTCATATGTTTAGTGATAAGATTTGGTTCTCCTTTACTCATGCATCTCGTGCTAAAAGTTTTATCTTCTGAAGATGCTTCTTCCACTTCTATTTTCGCAAAAGGCACTAGTTCAAATGATGCAGGTACAAGTGCATATGTTCAGGGGGAGAGTGTCTTTGTTCATAAAAATGATGATGCTGTTGACGATGAGATAATTGGAGGTTTACATAAGAGACTCTTCCCACGTGCTTCACATCAACAAACGGTTAAGTGAATTTTCAGGTATCTCCATGGTACTCAAGATTTTGGCATTTGGCTTTCTGCTTCCTCATGCATTAGTTTGAGATCTTTTTCTGATGCTGATTTTGGAGGATGTAGAATTGATAGGAAGAGCACTTCTGGTTCATGTCACTTCTTGGGAAATTCTCTCATTGCATGGTCATCTAGAAAACAATCTTCTGTTGCACAATCAACTGCTGAATCTGAATATGTGGCTGCTGCTAGTTGTTGTTCTCAAATTCTTTGGATAGTAGCTACACTTAAAGATTATGGGGTTAATTTGGATAGTGTTCCTCTTTTGTGTGATAACACTAGTGCAATTTGCATTGCTAAGAACCCCGTGCAACATTCTAGAACAAAACACATTGATATCAGATTTCACTTTCTTAGAGATCATGTTGAAAAAGGCAACATTGTGCTTCATCATGTGGATACTGAACATCAATTGGCAGACATTTTCACAAAACCTTTGTCTTCTTCTCATTTTGCTTTTATTCGGGGAGAACTTGGAATTGTTCATCCAATGGGATTGTTTTGAGGGGGAGTTTCTTTGCCAAGTTCTTTCACTTGATGAGCTCACTTTATCATATTTCTTTATATGCTATGTAATTGAGCTAATATATGATAATCTAAATTGTCTCACTTGAACTAAAAATGACATTATGAATTCCACTGGACTGATTACCTATAGCTAAATACTCTGTGATATCTTACTCTTCTAGGCTTGATATTGAATCCTCTTGACAAATTTGGGCTATGAAGCAAGTGTGGTTTCAACTTTATTCTTTCATAAGACCTCTTAATCACTCTTGCATGTTTTACGATTAAAGAAAAAAGAAAAGAAAAGGGAATAAAAAGGGCTAAAGCTTCAAGTTATTTGCTTCAAGCATGCTTTCCTTAAAATGGTTAAGATGTATGCTTCAAGCATGCCATTCCCTCAAAGATAAGATGTATGCTTCAAGCATGCCACTCCTAGAAAATAAAAGAAGTATGCTTCAAGCATGCCACATGCAACTTATTGTTTAAAGATTAAATTGGTCTACTAGATTGGAGTTGAAACTACTTGCTCGCCCTAAGTTGTTAGTTGCTTCAATTTTTAAAGTCTTGCTTTTTCTGCTAAGATCTTGCTTAGTACTTGGCTATAGTTGACTAAATTGAGGTTGAGATGCATGTCATTCTCTAACTTGTTAAAATCACATCAAGATCATGTATTTTGCATATTATGTGATATATAAGGTTATATGATCGAATGAGCTCATCTTTTCCTATCTTGGCACTCCCTTGTTTCTCTTGGTGAAATCATTGTTTCAGGAAAAATTTTGAACCTGTTCTCTCTTTTACTCTTGATGAATCCATTGTCAAAGGGGGAGAAATTTGGAAATCTTTCTTTGAAAAAGTTTAAAGAAAAAGGGAGAGTTGTATTTGGAAATTTGAGAATTTTTGGGAGAAGTTTGGAGAGTTTTTGAAATTTTTGGGCGCATTGCACATTCACACACATTTTCATTCTCAGGGGGAGATTTTGTTTTGCATTTTGGTCAAAGAGGGATTTCTGTGTTTTCTTACTTTGGTCTTTGATCCTTTGGATTTCAAAATCTTTGGTAAAGTGAATGCCAAATGATCAATTCTAAGTGGTGTTGCCAATGTTTTCATCAAGGGGGAGATTGTGAAATCATGTGCTGAAAAATTGGCTTTGAACTGAAAAATTAACTTAGATTTGAATTTGCAAAATGTGTTTGTTCATGTGTTTTGACAATTTGACAAGAAACAAGAAGTTACGCATTAGCGCTGACAAAGTTCTCAAGAAACAAGAAGTTTCCCATCCGCGACGACAGTGTTTTTGGGTCTGTTGTGAACATGTTTTTGAGCCCATGACCAAGTCATTTTCACATGTACAACGGATGCTTTTTCTTGGTCCGTTGTGAACAAGCTTTTTCGGTTTGGATAATTTCTTGGAACCAAGATTTTCACATGTACAACGGACTAATTCTTTTCGTCCGTCGTGAATGGACTTTTTCTAGGGTTTTACTTTTGTGAAACCGAGCGTGGCACGTTTGCGCCGGACAAGCTTCTGGGGTCCGTTGTGAACCTGTTTTGAGCTCATGGCCGAAGCCATTTTTGCATGTACAACGGACCAACTTTGTTTGTCCGTTGTGAACGTGTTTTTCCGCGTTTGGTTGGCTTCTTGGAACAGAAACTTTTCCTTATACAACGGACCAACTTTGTTTGTCCGTCGTGAATGCGTTTTCGCTCAATTAGGATTTTTGAGCGATTTGGATTTGAATTTTGAATGTGAATTTGAAATTTGTAATGATTTCATGATGCTTCTTTTGAAGTGGACTTTATGCAATACTCATGTGAGTAGTTGCATGGATTGACATTGAGTCAAGTCGTGGACTTGTGCTCGGATTTGTTTTGTGGTTTGTTCATGTGCAGGTATTGCTCGAAGACGAATGTGGTCGATGACGGGACCGGAACTAGGTTCATGGAGGAACTGAGGTTCGGGACTAGGTTCAGGAGGAACTGAGGTCTTGGTGGTCAAGGATGTCATGCGGGACGTTCGGGCTAAGAGAATGGTGCACATGAAGAATGGTTAGTCACGTGAGAATGGCAGGAGGTCATTCGCGTGCAAAGTGTTAGTCACGTGAGTATGGCAGGTGGCCATACGCGTGCAAAGTGTTAGTCACGTGAGTATGGTAGGGTTGCCATACGCGTGCAAGAGTTGTACTCGGCCTGGTTGGGCCAAGTAGAGTTGAGTTGGATACGGATTCCTTCTAGGGAATATGAATCGTATTCAGAACTCCTTGTGGGTTGGTGCTTTAAATAGGTGGGGGGTCTCCTGTTGAAAGGCACCAAGTAGAGCTGAGCGCATCAAGCTTTGAGCTTGGTTTTAGGGTTTGTACTCTTTTTATGAGAGTATTTTAGACAAGAAATAAAGATCAATTCTTCCAAGATTTTTATGCTACAAGAACCACGTCGCTACGGTGTTTTCTGTTTTGGTTCTTGTTTGCATGCTTGTTCTAATTCTAGATTGGTTTTTGATCGTTGAGTTTCATCTTGATTTGATCCATCAAAAACCGTTCTAGGGTATTGATTTAGAGTTTCTCAAAGTCTAGTTGATTAATCTTTTGAAGTTCTTGTTTAATCTTGAAGTTTTGATTAGATTGATTCTCGTCAAGTTCTGGATCAGCAAGCTTGCGAAGCTCATAACTTTTGATCCGTAAGTCCGATCGAGCTGATTCTTTTTGGGTTCGATTCGTATTGGAATCTAGTTTCTTGTGTCCAAATTTCAGATCGTTTGGACGGTTGGATCTCCAGGAATTCTCGTTTTACCAAAACTCTATCATTCTGTTTTTGTCGAAAACGAGGCAATTATTTGGTTCTGTTTTGGGGTGAACTTTTAATAGGTCAAGAATTTAGTTTTAGCTTCCGCACAATCATTCACCCCCCCTCTGATTGCTATATTCGTATACTTCGATCCTACACGAGGAGTAGGCACCCTCCATCTTCGGGATGGAAGGGGGGAGAGGGTGCACACCGACGGGTGTGTACTCAACCATACCGGTATGAGTTTCCAAGGAGATATGAGCATAACATTGCATTGCATTGCATTGCAATACATATTTAATGATGATGATGTTGTTATGTGCTCAAGTATGAGATGTTATATGTGATGTGAGGTATTATTGTCTTGTAAATGATCTTGTTGTCCATTACAATATGTTTGCTGAGTTTTCGAACTCACGCTTGTGTTTTATGTTGTTTGTTTATTTAGGTACAATGAAATCGGCGTGCGGGAAAGGGATCTAGCTACACTCCTCCACGTAGTATCATAATCTAGCTAATTCACCTGTTTTGGAGACACGACAATGAGTATTACAATAATCATTAGTGTATGGTCTGTATGTTTGGTTGTTTCCCTCATGTATATCATGTGGGGCTATGGAGGGAGTTGTTTTTAACTTCCTAGAGTTAAATTGATGCTTATTATTTTGCTATCGATGCTTATTGATGTTTTAGTTGATGATTAGCTATCCTTATCGCTGCGTATGGATATCTCGTTTGTCTTACATATTGATATGATGCTATGTTGTTAAGTTTCATGCAAAAACAAAGGAGATGCTGTCAAAATTTCCAATTATTCCAAATGATTATTTGCTGTAATTTACCTTAAATTATGGTATTAAATGTGTCATGATCTATGTTTGGTGACATTCTGGGCTTAGTAAAAGCTGGGGTGTTACAATAATTGCCAAGTGAGAAACACAAATAATATCAAGAGCACAAACAATAGGATAATCATAGATGAAAAATAGGATCCTCAGCTTTCCTTTCTTCAAAAATTGTGCGGAAGCATCCAGAAGCAGGAAATTAAGTTCCGCTAGTATACCAAGGTAGGATATGTTGTCGTACAATTGGAACTCGATCATGTTTCAAAGTAGGATATGCATTCGCACCAAGGTATAATAGAAAAATTATCGAAGATCTATACATTTAGGATTTGCTATAGTTTCTAGAAAATAAAAAGTAAACATATGCCTCCTTTTCAAGGTCTGCAATCACATACATGAGCATTTCTGAAAATGCATGCATGAAGTGTGAAAATATATATACATATGTAAGCTTTCTGTTCTCATCCAAATCATATGATGCAATATATATACATAAATAATGTCAAGAACTACCACTTATAAAACGAAATAGCCAATATATCCAACTATATATTGATTCGTCTCATCTGAAAAAGAAATGAAAAAGGCGCTACCACGAAGCATATTTAGCACAACAGAAAATTGAAACAGAACATAATTATATAGCATTCAGAAAACACAAACATAACAGTATATTTGAAATGTGATCTTGCTACGTTTAGGAGAATATAAACATGGCAATCAGGCTCACATTATTGCAACTCTAGAGCATAATGTATCCTATCTTTCTGTAAACATGGCAATTAGGAGAATATAAACATGACAATTAGGAAAATGCTAGCAACGTTAATTGACAACTACGACAAGAACCTACATATTGCATCCTATTCTCCAGACTTGACATGTATATCATAGCAACACATGTAGCACTAACCGGGCAGGCAGAGTTGAGCATCGGGCGGGGCGGGGTTGCGCACGGCGGCGGGGTCGCGGGCGTCACTGGGCTGGCGGGCGTCACCGGGAGGGCGTGGGTGCGACATCCGGCGTCGGCGTGGGCTCCGGGAGATCTTGTGCCCAGCGGGGACGGCGCGTGGGGACGACTTGACGGGGCGGAGGTGGCCGACAGGGGCTCTGGGCGAGGCTGGGCCGGACGAGGGCGCCAGGCGGGGACGGGTCGAACGGGGGCGCTGGGAGACCTTGCGGCGGGAGGAGAGACCTTTGCGGGAGGAGCATTGTGTTTTTAGGGTTAAGTATGGACATTTATATGGGGCAGTATTAGTGGCGGTTTTTATTAAGAACCGCCACAGATAGTCCTTTTCAATGGCGGTTTTTATTACCAACCGCCACAGATAGTGAGTATCAGTGGCGGTTTTTATTAAGAACCGCCACAGATAGTCCTTATCAGTGGCGGTCTTTATTAAGAACCGCCACAGATACTATTTTTAAGATTTTCTTTTGATATCAAGCTATGACCTGATGTATTAATGTAACTATAATATATATTAACTACTAATTATTCTTAATTAATTTATCTATGATGATTAAATATATATTCTTACTAAATTTACTAATTGCTAGTGGATGTATGTGTTTACTTATCTCACATGTCAAAATAAAAGAGTATTACAGATACCAAAAATTGCCATTACTCCACATAATACATATTTTTGACATTAAATTTCTATTACCCCACATAAATACACACATTTTGCCATTACTCCTACCTAATTATTTTCTTTCACAATTTGGCCTTCTTCATGATCATCGCGATGATAGGTGGCTTCCGGAGTAGTTTCTTCTTCGAGCCTGATGCTGCCACCTACGAAAGGAGGCAACTCATCAAACTGGTTGTACTCTTCTTCATCCACGACATTCTCAACTCCGACGATCCTTCGTTTTCCTTGAAGAACTACATGACGCTTCTTATCTGCCGGGTCGATTACATAGAAGACTTGTGCTACTTGCTTGCAAGAACGAATGGTTCATCTCTATATCCGACTTGCTCGATGTCCACAGTAGTGAAGCCGTATTTGTCCACCTTGACACCCTTTGGGAGTTGGACCCAACGACACCGAAACACCGGGATCTTGAAAATGCAATAGTCGAGCTCCCAAATCTCCTCTATAACCCCATAGAAGCTACTCTTCTTGCTGCCTGTGTTATCATAGGCATCTATACAGACACCACTGTTTTGGTAAGTACTTTTGCTATCCTGAGCTCTCGTGTAAAATGTATATCCATTTATGTCATATCCTTGCCATGTCACGATTGTACCTGACGGCCTTTTTGCCAACCACCTCAACATAACATTGGTTTCTTCACCAGACATGTGCTCCTTGAACCAATGATTGAACACACGATTGTGCTCTTTTGTTATCCAAACCTCTGATCGTCCACGATTTTCCCTCCGCAACTTATCCTTGTGCATGTCCATATACGGGGACACCTCCACTGACTGTTGCAAGACTGTGAAATGAGCTTGTTCGAACAGAAAATGATCATAAGAATTTGTGGATTTCTTTCCTATTACTCCTTTCCCAGCTAGCCTCCCCTCATGGTGTGATACAGGCATTCCTACCGGTTCAAACTCGTGCATGTAATCGATGCAGAACTCAATAACCTCCTCAGTTGCATAACCTTCTACAATGGAACCTTCCGGCCGCGATCGATTACGCACATATTTCTTCAGAACACCCATGTACCTTTCGAACGGGTACATCTGATGCAGGAATACTGGGCCACAAATATTTTGTAACACCCCGGCATTTTATATGCTTGAATGCTACCAAACATAAGCTAAACAACATCTAAATACCACAATTAAACGTAAATTCCAGCAAAGGTACATATGCTAAAATCCGAGATTTCGGTAGCATCTCCTTTGTTTTAACATGAATTGAAGGAGCAACAACAGTATAGCAATATAAGGCAATATGAGGGACAGCTAAAACAGCAATAATTAAAGTCTTAACGACAATATAAGACTATTATCAAGCACTTAATGTCTCCGAGTGTCAAACGAACAATAAAACTCTCATAAAGCAAAGCTAAGCCTTAAATCAATGATCATCACACGAAATTTATTATCAAACTAATAGAATGACTTGTGGAATCAATATGGTGAAGCTACGTGTGGGCGTGTGACTATTTCCCTTCCCCGCATGCCATTCTCATGGTACCTAAAACAACAAGAAAACACAAGCGTGAGTTCGAAACTCAGCAAGCATATTGCAATGGACAACAAGAACAATATCATGGCAATAACATCTCCCATCATGTATATCATCTCATTCATGAACACTTAACAATATCATCATCATTATGTATGCAATGTAATGCAATGCTCATGTCTCCTTGGAAACTCATACCGGTATGGTTGAGTACACACCCGTCAGTGTGCACCCTCTCCCCCCTTCCATCCCGAAGATGGAGGGTGCCTACTCCTCGCTTCCAAACACCACGTGTATGGAATCACGATGTAGGACTTACTCAATGGCCCTCCGGATTAGTCATATCTTTCTCACCGACCTTCCCGGATTAGTTATGACTTTCTCACCGCCCGGGCCAGGTTACATGTCATATATGCAATTATGCCAACATCATATTTAACTCACATATTAACACATGGCATCATAACATAATAAACATGCTCATCATATCATTGGCAATATTAAAGCATAGCAAGTGATCATATATCATGTAGTCAATTCCATATATTCTCAACAAGCAACCTACAACTCGCTATCCATTACAACACACTTGCCTCAACCACGAGCAACGGATTGGCGGGAAGTAGAAGGCACTCCCGGGGTCACACCACCTGCACATAGGTACCACACACTCACAATCATGTTCACAAAACAGTACGCAAACCGTCATCTACCCCGACATTGCCAACTACTCGCAAAACTCGAAAACAGCGGTTCTGTCCCATCGGGACAGCAGCCTTCCAAAAGGCATAACTCGGGTTCTAAGACTCCGAATCAATTAAAAGAGTACATCCCCGCGTAGCTTAGGAAATTTCCCAACTTTTTTAGGTATAGGGAAAGACTGATTCTGACTCTAACGTTGTTTAATCTACAAAATACCGTGATCTATTCCAATCACATCACAGATTTTAACACACTCGGTAAAACAGCCATAACTTTCCAACGGCTGGGCGGAATTTAAAGTTCTTTATATTCACGGAAAGATAATGAAATTATCTACAACTTCTTAAACGTCCGTACGGACAGATTCAGATTCTAAATTGACGAAAAACATAACCCTAGGTCGACTGCTCATGCTGTCCCAAAACAGAGACGTGGCAACATCTAGATCTAATCCAAATTACTTAAATCCAGCACCACCAATTGATCTAAAAACTTTTTAAACACCCTAAGAACAGTACTTAGATCAACCCCAGGGATTCCCATGGCCATACCTTCGCCCGACGCACGAAAACCCAATAGATTTCCTCCCGGTTCGCGCGATCTCCTTCCTCGCTCCAATCCCGCCGGATCTCCTCGTCGCGGAGCGCTCCAACGGATGGATCTTTAAGGTGTGGAGGTGGAGAACTCCCCTAGGGGAAGCAAGGGAGGAGGAGAGGTGGTGGAGCAATGGGGAGCAATGGGGGAGGTGGAGGCGCCACAAGGAGGAGGTGGGGAGGTGTGGGGGGCGGCTAGGACTTGTGGGGGCGCAAGGGCAGGGGTGGATGCCTAAAGGGGCTGGGGGAGGCCCCCAACCAGGTCTCCTACTCCTATTAGGACTCAAACTCCATCCGACCAAAGCCCACGACCCTTTCCTTTAGGCCCAAACTCCCCCGGAAAGGCCCAAAACCCCTGAACGGCCCTAAACGCTTATTAAGCCTCCTATCATATGGTTTTAACCTCCAATACCATATTTAATAAAGTTTTTGACCTTATCATTCACATTAAATAATGTCACACCATTCCGTAGTGTCACATTCTTCCCCCCTTCAACAGGATTTGACCCCGAATCCGAGACACGCCACTTCGCAAACAACCAAATCAAAGGGAGTTATGGTTCACGCCTCAGAACCCGCTTGGAAGCCCCTACTTTTTGCACCAGCCAGCACTCAGAGGCAAGGAGCTAAGGATCAAAGACTGACAGCTCTAACGATAACTCACAATAAAAAAAAACTTGCGAGAACTTTACTCAACATTGAAACACAAAGCACTCAAACAAGGCCTCGGCATGACCCAAGTGATAGGATAAAATCCCAAACATACCACGTAGGAAAATGGTCTCATACTCCTCGTTCTAAGCATTCCTTGGCACTGAAGTACCCGATCCCTTTAACTCAGGCTACTCTCCAGAAAATCACGGTACCAACCTCCCTTCTGTGTTTCCTTGTACTCAAGACGACGCGAAGCAGGAGAGACACAACGCTCTAAGATTACCACCAGAACGAACAACCTACTTTAACCAGGATCCGTAAGACTCGCGTAACAGAAACGACCGAACGTTCCTCCGCAGTTGACACAACTCGCTTCTTGCCCAACGACAAAAGCACCAATACACTTCAAAAGGAAAAGCGATCACTAGCAACCACCAAGTGGTCCACTAATAATGTAATCAACCCTACTGAGGAACACCTCAACGACACAATTCTCCACGAAGGTTTGCATTGAGTCATACACAACCTTCCACTCAAAGGACCACGATAAAGAGCACAATCATTGAGTGAGCTCAACCATAACATAAACCCAAGTGGCCCTCATCCAACACTCAAACCCCAAAGCGTTAAAACCACTTTGGAAAGGATTCGACAACAACCAGAGAGTATTCATTTTAATTTCCTAAGCCAAAACGCAAAGGAAACACAAATCCCTTCACCACAACTAACACCAGAAATTCTTCATTGTTTCTTTTCATACTAGAAAGCAAGGGAAATCTCGTTTCATGACATGAATGCACATTCTTCAAGAGCACTCCGGAATAGTCATATCTCCATATATGACTTTCTCACCGACCTGGCTCAATGACTCTTTTATCATTTAACATCTATACACGATGTCTTGTTTACTTTTCACCATTCATTCATCATATAACAACAATACCGAAAAGTCATTCACCAAAAGACTTCTTCCTCGGTATCAAATGATTGAAATACACATAACACTAACGGTTGCGCTAAATCATATAGACTATGACGGCAACATCGTTAATCAACAAAACACCACATCGTGTGAAAACCCAACATCCATTTAAAACTAACCTTGCAAAACCTCGCAAAATCAAACTCAACCCTTTGGAACAGAACATCGACTCCAAAGTCAAACATCTACACACACAACCGCCATAAATTTTTATCAAAAGAGAGGGAAACTCAATCCCAAAAGAAAACTCTTCACTAACCAGATTCACTTATGAAACATTCATAAAAACCAGACTTGTGAAACATCCGCACACCAGACACATTTTCCAAATGACTCTAATTCTAGCCAAACAGAGTTACACATCAAGGGCTTAACTCAAAAGTTTCCAACACAACCCTTTATGACCATCTGCTTCCTTTTAAAATTAATTCCAAAGATAATTCAGTGCGAACGCGAAAAGGCGCGATCGACTCAAAAACTTTTGGGGGTAAATCCATACTCATAGCACCAACTAAACAAATTAGCCAAAACCAAATATTTGCACCAATTTCTACGAGTTTTAGGGAAACTCTGAAACACAGCATATGGAACACCTTAACCGAAAACCCTTCAACCAAAATGGCAAACAACCAAACCAGCCCAAAAGCTTTTAAACACAAGCTCAGCATAAAAAGATCCATCTCTAGTACTCCACTACGCTTTCCATTAAAAACTTCAATAATCATTATTTACTCCCAGAGAAGCCCCAACACAAACAAACCAAAAGCTTCACAACAAATTCTTCCTCTAGTTACCATTCCCAACACTTTTAATTAGGGCTTATGATGCTTATCAAAAAAAGCACCCAACCAAGACTATATTGACATGATCCCCACGGATCACCGAATCATATAACAACATATTCTATATTTCAAACATAGTACTTCAACAGCTACTTGAGCATAGTCAACCTATCAATTTTATACTATCCATACGTCAAAATCTTGACAATTGAAACTTGTTCAATCAATAAAATGACTTCAACAAATCTTTCAGCAAGATCAACATATAAATTTCATACCTTCTATATATTCACGTCTCGACAACCGAACCTTATTCAGTTAAACAACGACTTCAACATGTAAATATTATCTCCACAGGGAAGAATTCACAAGTGAGACTCTAAGTTATACTTTCATTGAGGATAAGATCATTTATCATATTAATTATCCAAAGCTCACTCCATCGCAACATGTTAAAATTTTCCTCTATTTAACCATGATTTTCCAACGAGTAATCTAAACAGTTACCACCACTACTTAGTCATCAATAACAACAAATGGGCATGTTCATCAACCAACAACATTACTTTTAGCTACCCTATTCAAAGGTGATAACAAAAACTACCACCACACAACATACTCCAACTATTTAAAATAGATTGAATACTAGCATTAACACTGCCCTTAACAACATCATTAACAATAAGTCTTATGTCTTCTCAATTGATATCAATACTAGCATTGTAGAGACACAACTGCATACTTCCAAATATACTAGTAGTTTGCAACAACGTAAATAGCAACTCTAATCAACTTCCAAATTAAAGTCACTAGGCAACACGATTAAATTTCTCTATTAATCCATTAGATTAGAGCATCTTTAAACAACCAGCAAAGTTTCTTTAACAATAACAGCAGTCTACATCATCTTAATGTTTCAACTATGCATCAGGGTTTAAACTTTTAACATCAACGAGGATCAAAAGCACTTTTAAAGCAAGGCAACAAATTTTTAAGCATGGACATTAACCCATTTAATCATTCTTGCTAAGAGTAAACTACATTACTAGTAGTCTATTTAATTTCAAGCTAGAGGTAACAACCGCATTGAATTGTTTCAACTCACAAATTAACTAAACAATACGTCATCCCATAAACCATATTGGTACATGCTACAAAACATGCTAAACAACAATTCTTACTAGGGACAAACGATTTCAGTCAAAAGACTACTTACTTTGTTTGCAGCATTTTAGTTTTAAAGCTCATCCCAAATTCATAAGGAAACTTGACTCTCAAAATTGCAATGAGACAAACCCAAACTTGGTCATGCAAAAGGAATTCTCCAAAACACATTTAAACCTCAAAGGCTCCCACAAGAGGGAACCACGCGATCAAATAACCTTTGCAAATAAGACCTTAACACCAAACCCCAAACTTTCACGAAACAAGAAGGGTTTTTCAACGATGATTTCTTAAACCAGTAAAATGACGAAATCAAACACCACTTACTCCTACAAAGCCACAGAACTTCAGCCCTGACAAAGTGTCCGCACAACTCATAATAACTCCTTTAACCTCGGAGAAAGACAAACACAGGAATAAATTTGAATGCTTCTTCCCCATAAAGAAATCAACAAACTAAGCATTAAAGCTGGAAAGACGCCCAAAAGAAGCACAACACTAGACTCCTCTTCTTCGTCTTCAACCAAGGAAGACAAAACCACACACCGCATACGGAACAATCCGCGAAAATCCAATACCAAACACTTTTCTTTTGGTTTCCATCAACTAAAACCAAGAAAACCAACCAAGACCGACCACAGAACGATAAAGAACATCCGAAGGAATCCACCACCAAACTTTTCTATTTGACTCCAGTCAACTACCCGATTTACGACAGAAAAGGGTAAGCACTCTTCTCCTACAGGGGTTAATAGTTCTTCGGTGGTGGCGCTAACCGGCCACACCGTCAAACCTCACCCTTACTATGAAATAAAAGAGGTGGCCGAAACCCGTCGGCACCACAACCCACTTTATCACAACAACAAGAACAATTCAATCATCTATGTCATAGACATAGCAACATGCATTAACAAATAAAACATTCAACATCAAAGCTTAAATACAACATTTAAGCGTAAAGAAACGATTCCCATACCCTTTCCTACTGTGCATCCAGTGTGTGTCAAATTTTAGATTAGTTATACCACTTTTGCAAGTTTTAATGTTTCTATCCTATGATAAAATTTTAGTTAAGACCTAAGCCATGTTTCTAAGTTATTCCACATCACATTTTAGTTGTACCCTATAGCATGACACTAAAAATATGTATTCCAAGGACCTACAGCCCGCTCTGATACCAACTGTAACACCCCGGCATTTTATATGCCTGAATGCTACAAAACATAAGCTAAACAACATCTAAATACCACAATTAAACGTAAATTCCAGCAAAGGTACATATGCTAAAATCCGAGATTTCGGCAGCATCTCCTTTGTTTTAACATGAATTGAAGGAGCAACAACAGTATAGCAATATAAGGCAATATGAGGGACAGCTAAAACAGCAATAATTAAAGTCTTAACGACAATATAAGACTATTATCAAGCACTTAATGTCTCCGAGTGTCAAACGAACAATAAAACTCTCATAAAGCAAAGCTAAGCCTTAAATCAATGATCATCACACGAAATTTATTATCAAACTAATAGAATGACTTGTGGAATCAATATGGTGAAGCTACGTGTGGGCGTGTGACTATTTCCCTTCCCCGCATGCCGTTCTCATGGTACCTAAAACAACAAGAAAACAAAAGCGTGAGTTCGAAACTCAGCAAGCATATTGTAATGGACAAAAAGAACAATATCATGGCAATAACATCTCCCATCATGTATATCATCTCATTCATGAACACTTAACAATATCATCATCATTATGTATGCAATGTAATGCAATGCTCATGTCTCCTTGGAAACTCATACCGGTATGGTTGAGTACACACCCGTCGGTGTGCACCCTCTCCCCCCTTCCATCCCGAAGATGGAGGGTGCCTACTCCTCGCTTCCAAACACCAGGTGTATGGAATCACGACGTAGGACTTACTCAATGGCCCTCCGGATTAGTCATATCTTTCTCACCGACCTTCCCGGATTAGTTATGACTTTCTCACCGCCCGGGCCATGTTACATGTCATATATGCAATTATGCCAACATCATATTTAACTCACATATTAACACATGGCATCATAACATAATAAACATGCTCATCATATCATTGGCAATCATTAAAGCATAGCAAGTGATCATATATCATGTAGTCAATTCCATATATTCTCAAAAAGCAACCTACAACTCGCTATCCATTACAACACACTTGCCTCAACCACAAGCAACGGATTGGCGGGAAGTAGAAGGCACTCCCGGGGTCACACCACCTGCACATAGGTACCACACACTCACAATCATGTTCACAAAACAGTACGCAAACCTCATCTACCCCGACATTGCCAACTACTCGCAAAACCCGAAAACAGCGGTTCTGTCCCATCGGGACAGCAGCCTTCCAAAAGGCATAACTTGGGTTCTAAGACTACGAATCAATTAAAAGAGTACATCCCCGCGTAGCTTAGGAAATTTCCCAACTTTTTATAGGTATAGGGAAAGACTGATTCGGACTCTAACGTTGCTTAATCTACAAAATACCGTGATCTGTTCCAATCACGTCACAGATTTTAACACGCTCGGTAAAACAGCCATAACTTTCAAACGGCTGTGCGGAATTTAAAGTTCTTTATATTCACGAAAAGATAATGAAATTATCTACAACTTCTTCAATGTCCGTACGGACAGATTCGGATTCTAAATTGACGAAAAATGTAACCCTAAGTCGACTGCTCATGCTGTCCCAAAACAGAGACGTGGCAACATCTAGATCTAATCCAAATTACTTAAATCCAGCACCACCAATTGATATAAAAACTTGTTAAACACCCTAATAACAGTATCTAGATCAACCCCAAGGATTCCCATGGCCATACCTTCGCCTGACGCACGAAAACTCAATAGATCTCCTCCCGGTTCGCGCGATCTCCTTCCTCGCTCCAATCCCGCCGGATCTCCTCGTCGCGGAGCGCTCCAACGGATGGATCTTTAAGGTGTGGAGGTGGAGAACTCCCCTAGGGGCAGCAAGGGAGGAGGAGAGGTGGTGGAGAGGTGGTGGAGCAATGGGGAGCAATGGGGGAGGTGGAGGCGCCACAACGAGGAGGTGGGGAGGTGTGGGGGGCGGCTAGGACTTGTGGGGGCGCAAGGGCAGGGGGTGGACGCCTAAAGGGGCTGGGGGAGGCCCCCCAACCAGGTCTCCTACTCCTATTAGGACTCAAACTCCATCCCACCAAAGCCCACGACCCTTTCCTTTATGCCCAAACTCCCCCGGAAAGGCCCAAAACCCCGGAAACGGCCCGGAAATGGCCCGGAAACGCTATTAAGCCTCCTATCATATGGTTTTAACCTCCAATACCATATTTCATAAAGTTTTTGACCTTATCATTCACATTAAATAATGTCACACCATTCCGTAGTGTCACATATTTATCTCATTCACAACGTGAACAATGAGATGGACCATGATATCGAAAAATGATGGAGGAAAATACATCTCTAGCTGACACAGAGTCTTGACCACATCAGCCTGCAGTTCATAAAGTCCAACGGGATCGATGACCTTCTGTGAAATCGTGTTAAAGAAGAAACACAACCTCATAATTGCCTCTCGAACCTTGTCAGGCAAAATACCTCTAATTGCAATAGGGAGCATTTGTGTCATCATCACATGACAATCATGAGACTTCATGCTAGTTAACTTTAAATCTTTCATCGATACCAGTTTCTTGATGTTTGCGGAGTAACCGGACGGAACTTTCACACCGTGCAAGCACTTGCAGAGGTCTGTTTTCTCTTTCTTGAACATAGTGTAGCATGCTGGGGGAAGGTAAAGTCGGCCTTTCCGGGTGTCTTGAGGATGTAGCTCAGCTCTGATCTTCATATCTTCCAGATCCCGACGGGCCTTCAGTCCATCCTTTGTTTTGCTAGGAATATTCAGTAAAAGGCCAAGCACGCTGTCACATACATTCTTCTCTACATACATTACGTCGATGCAGTGTCGAACCTCTAAGTCCTTCCAATACGGCAAGTCCCAAAATATGGATCTCTTCTTCCACGTGGTTTTCTCAGTACGAGACCTCGATGTACCCCTCTTTCCAAGAACAACATTGATATCCTTAACCATATCATATAGCTCTTCCCCGGTAAGAGGCCTTGGAGCTGAACCATCCTCCTTCGTACCGTCGAATTGTTTTTTCATATTGCGGTACGGGTGATTCCTTCGAAGGAACCGTCGGTGACGCATGTAGACTGTTTTCCTCGAGTTATTAAGCCACACACTACTAGTTTCATCCAGGCATTGGGGGCAGGCTTTAGCTCCTTTTATAGTACGTCCGAAAAGGTTACCCAGGGCTGGGAAATCATTGATGGTGCAGAACAAAAATGCACGTAGAGTGAAGTACTCCCGTTTGTACTCATCCCATACCTATACACCTTCATTCCACAGTAGCACAATATCTTCCACCAATGGTTGTAGGTATACATCAATATCGTTGCCAGGTTGTCTCGGCCCTTGAATAAGCAGCGACATCATAATGTACTTTCGCTTCATACACAACCAAGGAGGAAGGTTGTAGGTACAGAGAGTCACAGGCCAGGTGCTATGAATGCTGCTCATGTTGCCGAAAGGATTCATTCCATCCGTACTCAACCCAAACCTTATATTCCTCGGATCATTTCCGAAGTTCTCCCTAAAGAGCCTATCGATGGTTCTCCATCAGGCGTAATCAGCCGGTGTCTTAGCTTGCCATCCCTCTTTCGCTCTTCTGAGTGCCATCGCATAAGCTTGGCATGCTTTTTATTTGCAAATAAATGCTTTAGACGAGGTATTACTGGCAAATACCACACCACTTTAGCGGGAGCTCCATTCTTCACCTCTATGCCTTCGTTGTCCTTGCCCTTACGCTTGTATCGCGATGCTTTACACACCGGACATACATGCGTGTCTGTGTAGTCTTTGCGATAGAGTATACAGTCGTTTGGACACGCGTGTATTCTTTCTACCTCCAATCCCAAGGGACATACAACCTTCTTGGCAAAATACGTGGTCTTAGGCAACAGGTTGCCCTCTGGAAGCATGTCCGCTAAGAGACGTAGCAACGCTGTGAAACTCTTGTCGGACCAACCATTGTTGGCTTTCAATTTCAGTAGTGAAAGAACGGTGTGCAACTTTGTGTATTCCTCCTTGCAACCCGTGAACAAAGGTTTCTCCGAGTCCTCCATCAAACCCTTGAACTGATTAAACTCTCTCGACTCATCAGTAGTTTCATGCATCGCGCAACATTTGAGCCAGATTATTGTCATCATCAACGACCAACCTATCCTCATCGGATCCAAACCCGATGTCAGCTGCCATATTGTCGGCTCCGTCGTCGTCGACATTATCACATTGAAGTATGATCTCCACTTCACCGTGCCTTGTCCAACATGTATAGCTAGGTACAAAGCCCCTCCGAATCAAGTGCAAGTGGACTTGGTCTTTGTCCTAAAAATCTTCTCATTCTTACAATCAATGCATGGACAATGTATGTACTTCGTCTTCTTTTGCAATTTGTTCTCCTCAGCTGCTCTTAGAAAAGCAGATACGCCGTCCATGTATTCTCGGCTGTAACGGTTCGCATTGTACATCCATCTCCGGTCCATCTACAATTAATTAAAGTAAAAATTATTATTATGCAATAACCTTAATTACATAAATCATCAACATATAAATTAATCTACAAAATGCTAGGTTAATAAAAATGCAAGGCAACTTCATTATCACCTATCTACCATATTAATAAAATTTATTGTTCATTAATATATGCTTGCCATAATTTGTCATCTAAGAAAGGTAGACAACAATTAATCTAATGGAGCAAGGTAATAACTTTGGATTTGAAGAGAGTACATATAAACATTAAATTGCAACTACATATAAATTAACTATTAACTTTGCATTTGAAGAGAGTACAACCTTAATTAAACCATCATTGATAAAAATGAGCTAACAATAGCCACTAATGGAGCAAGATGTACACGCACTCACTAACGGTAAGAAAATTAATGGTAATTACAAACAAATCTAAGGTACTATGCATAGCCAAAATTAAAATTTTCCTCTCAAGGAGCTAGATACTTCATCATCTCAAAATGCAAGGCAACTTCATCATCTCAAAATGCAAGGCAACCATATTAATTAAATTTAATGTTTATTAATATCCAACAATCTTAATTAAACCCATGTAATATATGCTTGCCATAATTTGTCATCCCAAAAAGGTAGACAACAATTAATCTAATGGAGCAAGGTATTAAATTCATCATCTAGATATAAATTAATCTACAAAATGCTAGGTAAATAAAAAAAAATTGAATCTAAGCTTTGCAATTGAAGAGAGGATAATCATAGATCTAAACATTAAATTGCAACTAAATCACCAAAAATGAAGAGAGGGGAACAAATTACTCACCTCGTAACAACCCTAGGAGGTAAAAGCTCAAGATTCCTTGCAAACAAAATCTGAAATCTGAAACTTTGCTCTTTTTTTCGGGGAGGAAGATGACCAGGAGCTTCTGTAGAGTGATGTAGCGACTAGCATTTATAGTGGATGTTATTTGTGGCGGTTCTAAACTCAAACCGCCACAGATAATCATATCAGTGGCGGTTGTAAACTACAACCGCCACAAATAGTCAGATTATCAGTGGCGGTTTTTTCCTCCAGCCGCCACTGATAGTACCCAAGTATCAGTGGCGGTTTGTTCCTACAGCCGCCACCGATAGTTAGATCATCAGTGGTGGTTTATGGTTCGAACCGCCACTGATAGCTATCGAAGTATCAGTGGCGGTTTCTAGTAACAACCGCCACTGATACTCAACTATCTGTGGCGGTTCGGAATAGAAACCGCCACTGATGACCCTGGCACCGGTTCGCACTAAAAAACCGCCACTGACAATCCTATTAGTGGCGGTTCCAAGCAAACCGCCACTGATAGGGCGTCTCCTATTTGCAGTTTTGTAGTAGTGAAGGTATAATTTAGATATTGTAATCTTCACAATTAATTGATACCCTCAGCTTCCTCTTGCTAAATTAAACAATCTCTCTGCAGACTACAGGCATGCAAGATGTCATTGTCGTCACTTGTGCAGCCCCCATCTTCAGTACATTCTGAGGGGTTAGCGTATGTTGGAAACTCATCCACACGAAGTAGGTCTCCTTGCATGTAAATTACATTGGTGTCATTCTCGACATTTTTCTAACCTTGTTACCCTGGTGATAACCTCAGTGTAGTTTAAGCATATGATGACTGACAGAGACTTTTCATGTCCATTTATGCAGTTACTTCACGTCACATTGATGCCAATCTCTCCTTGTGAAAGGACTTGCCTAATTAGCATTTTGCAAAGAAGGGATTAGAATAAGATAATTTAGGATTCAAAAGAAAAATCACCGATTAAAGTTAACCAAAGACAAACCTTATCAATTTACCAAACAAGTTGAAGCATACATTCATACATATATTGAAACTTTCACGTTTGTAAATCAATCTATTAATCGAAGAATTAAAATATTGATAATAATAATAATAATAATAATAATAATAATAAACAAATGGGAAGTCACCGATGAAACAAACCAATCTATGTTCTTCATCAAAGGTGTTAATTACATGAAGTAAATTACAATGCAATAATTATATGCATACATATCAATTTATACAAGTACCAATTACAATAACGACCAATCATGCATGTTACTCATTTCAAACTGGTACATCAAAATTAAATACATGACCTAATGAATTAATTGCATTCCAGATTACCAAAGGTATACATAATAGAAATTACAAGAATACTATTTCCAAGCATGTAACATCCCAAAATATGCTTTTAATATATTTAGTGTGTTTTTGGGATTATTTGGAATTTTCTGGAATTTATTTGGAATCTTTGCAGCTAATTTGAATTCAAGCTTATTGAACTAATCGCATTAAATAAAGATCATGCATTTTTGTATAAACATAAAATCTAAAATTTCGTTTATAATAAAGATAATTGGAAGACGAGAGTGTTTCTTTCAAATATTTTCAAAAAACATGTTATATAACTTAAGTCATTGATTTTACAAAAATTTGTACATGTGTCTGATTCACTAAAAGAATTTTTGCGAAAAATCTACACGTCGAAAAATCGCGAAACCAACTTCGTTAAGCTCCAAATAATTCCTAATATTTTAGAGGAATTTTTTCAAGATTTTTAGAACCTTTTTGCTATTTTTTTCTTTTTTCTAAACACGTTTTGAGAACATGTATGCATGAATACATGGACGTTTGATTTTCCCAGCCGTTTCATGCGCATGTGTGCTTGAAGCACATTACTCCCTTAATCAATGTCATTACCTTTTCATTAGTTCGTTCTTTGGACGCATGGCACTGTACGTCGTTTCTTCTAATCAACGTCATTACCATTCCTTCATTCTAGCCATTTTTCCCCAGCCGATTCTTCATCCTGAGTGCCATGCATGAATGCGTTATTAGTACAATACATGCATGGCCGTTTCCATGCATTCCTTATGTGAATTACTCCATGCATGCATGAAAATCTTCTCCATTTTCAGCCTTTTTTTTCATTTGTTCATTCCTACATGCATGCATGAAATAAGTATGCATTCAGGCTCCTTCATTCCAGAGTTTCTAGTCGTCCATTTATTTCCTCCAAGCATTACTAGCACACAAGCATAACATTTCATTGCCTCATCCCACTGTTTCTAGTCACCACACCATTTCCATTGCCTCATTTATGCTGACGCCGTCGCCGTCGGCGCACTCTCCGACCTCGCCTTCTCTCGCACCGACGGTCTGAGCTACTGCCTGCCGCCGACCGGTACTCCCTCATCTCTCTTTCACGTGCTCTGTCTACCTCGATCGGTTAACCTCGTCTCGTGTATTTATGCATGTATATACATATTAGTACGTACTTGTGTGTCAATTTTATATATGTTAGAACGTACATATATATACAGAACGCGTGTATATGTATATATATTAGTTTGGAATGTATGCAAGTATACGCACATATTAGGCCAAATGCATGTTTAGATATACATGTTAGTACGAATGCATCTCTACATATATGTTAGGCCACACGCAAGTATATATATATATATTAGAGGCTAGAACGCATGTATACACAAATATGTATATGTCCTCTGGTGTTGCTATCTCGACCAATTGATTTCGTCGGCGTGCATGCCACTGTCTCCGGTGCTATTCTCTTCTGTGCTGTTTGGGCTTGTGCTGCCGACTGCGCCTAGGCTCGCGCTCATTTGGCCGACTGTTGTGTCGGTTTTTCTTCCCCATCAGTCTCTCTCACGTAGCCAATCCCCTCTATTAGAGAAGTTAAATAGCATCGTCGCCGCCGGCTGCACTGTCGCCTGGCCGCTGCCACCAACCGATCCAGCCGACTGCGTTCGCCGCCCTATGCTGATCGCCCTGGCCGATTTCCTTCTCCATCTCTTATCCGTAGCCAAAGCAAACCAAGCAACAGACAACAGAAGAATACGCATATACGCTGTGTTACAATACCTTGCATACAAAACTAAAGTTGACTGTACGTATTAATTTCCAGGAATTGCGAATTTTGTCTTTTTCGCTACAAATTCATTTTAAGTTCAAATTGCTTGCAACAAATTTTTTAATTACTAAAAATTAATACCTATCTATGATATTTATTTTGAAATTTTATGAATAAATTTATATTGATAAATAATTCGCGAAAAGTCCAAATTTAAGAATTTTGTAGCTCCTAAACTATATGTCCGAAAATGTCCAAATAAATTTTTTAAATCTTAGAAAGTGCTAAACTAATTATTTGGAAGTTTTCATGAAATTACGAATTAGTTTGATTTGCGGTATTTTTCGACTGTGTGTTTATTCGTTGTTTTTGGGTGTTTATTTGGTTCTTTAACTGTTGCGCGTAGATGTCGAACTGTGTGAGGGTGTTGATTTCGAGAAACAAGCACAACATCAAGATCTAGACCAAGACCAGCTGATATTTGAAGGCAAGTTATGCTTTGACCATCTTGCTCCTAATGTTTGAAAATGTCATGTTGATTTAAATTATGCATGCTAATTAAATTATAAAAACTTCAAAGTAATTTGGGTTAGTTAAATCACCACTTGTTATTGATTTCTTGTTCCTAGTATTTGTATACCATAAATCCGTTGTCACTCTAAGTTGGGAACTATTAAGTCGGTATGCTTAGCCAAGTAGTACGCTTCATTGACACTTTTTCAAGAGAAAGAAGAAATATTGACTAATGAACTATGAAAGATATTTTGAGAATGTGACACGTGTGTTGATGTTATTGATGGCACGCTGTGCATGGTAACCAACCGGGGTGATAAAATAATTTAGACTGTGGCAAGTGGCAAGTGATTAATGGGGGGGGCCAGATGTGGCACATGGGAGTGATGTTGTTGAATTTGGTTTTATGAACTTTGGGTAGTCTTGCCACGGTCAACTAAAGGACTTAACCTTGCAAGCCTTTGAATTGGGCCTAACATACAACCATATGTCTGGTATGGGACAGACCTAGTTGAGTATGATTCCAAAGTCTTAGTATGTGAGACCTCAGGTGGTTTTTGTAGCTGTGGATGTGGAAAGAAGGGTGTAGTGTTTACCGGATCGGTCTTACATCTCTTCAACGGTATACGTTGGCCCTATACTTCCGCTCCGCAAAAAGGGAAGGGACAGTGGAGACTATACCGGGAGGTACGCATGCGAGGATAGAAGTTTCGGAAAGACTTTGTTAGGGTTACTCGCCTGTGTGGTGTTTAACTATATCGTGTGGGTAAAGTGTATAACCTCTGCAGAGTGCACAAACTATTCGAATAGCCGTGTACACGGTATTGGACATTGCTCGAGGATTACAGTCAAGGGTTAGACTTTATTAAAAATGTGGTTGGGATAAAAGATAAAGTTGATGGAAGTATGGATTAGGATGTGGGAATGATTTTACTTAACTTCTGGAAAAGTTATTGTTAATTCTACTTGTTTTTACTTCTTCCGAATCTACTTATGCTACTTGTTAAATGCTGCTTTACTGCAAAATTTAAACCTGTTAAGCCATTTCATTGGAATAAGCCTGGCATGTAGTATATTAGGTTGCATTCTGTGCATAGCTTGTTGAGTACCAATGTACTCACCCCTTCAAAAATCACAACACCAGAAGAAGAGGATCTGCAAGCCAATGAAGAGGAGAAGAATAAAGAGGCGAACAACTAGGGGCGAGCCAAGTCAGTTGCCTGTGGCATACTGAAGCACCGCGAACGAGTTTTATTTCCGCTGCTGTTTTAATGTTACTCGGAATTTAGCCTTTGTCGGGACCCGAATCTGCAAATCCAGACCCTCTGTGTATTCTGCACTAGTCCAGGATCTCGCTAGTGCACACAGTCATAACAGGGATGAAGTACCACAATCATACACAACGGAATATACGTAAGTACTTCAATAATTAAAATAACTGTTGAAAGACCTTAAGGTCACCTTACAAAAATTCAGCCACGCAGGGCTTACTCAAATAAAGATAAACATTAGCAGCAGATAAATAAAAGTCTTGATAAGCTCCACAACACCACCGGCATCTGATGAAGGTTTCCTCTTAGTTCTCCTGGTCCTCAACATACTCCTCCCATGCGGGTGTAGACTCTTCTTTTGATGTTTGGTTAATTGGCAAGGGTGAGTATACACCATACTCAGCAAGTCATGCACAGAGGTGCAATCCTATTACTATATGCATGGCTTCTTCCAAAGGAATGGCTTAATTGGTTCCTTTGCAATAAACAACATTTTGCTTTGACCAAATAGCCATAATAGATTCAAAAACAGTGAAACCATATTATATTATATTAAGTTCACAATCTCATTTCCTAAGCATGGCACAAAGCCTAAGTCCATTTATCATCATCTCTGGCACTCAGCCAACCTTCGCACATTTTATTTTTAGAAAATCTACCCCTTGACTGTAATCCCCGAGCTTTGTCCAGTACCGTGGACTCGGCAATTCAAATAGTTTTAACACACTCTGCAGAGGTTGTACACTTTCCCCACATGATACAGTCGCACACCACCAAGGCGATTGACCGTAACAAAGTTTTTCAGAAACTTCCATCTACAACAATGACCTTCTCCGGTAATGCCTTCACTACCACTTCCCCCACGAAGGATCGAAGTGTAGGACCGACAAACACCGTTGGATAGGGTACCAAGCCGTAGCACAGGTATGCTCGCCCACAGAGTTACCCCGATGTAACTGTCACCCTGAGGTATCAAAGGTAAGACTTCAGAATCTTACTAAACTAAGACCGTCCCACTCCAGCCATGTGGTTGTACGAAAGGCCCACTTCAAAGCTTGCAAGGTGAAGTCCTTAATCGTCCAGGGCAAGACATCCTTCTCTCAAGTTTTGGCACAAAGCCCTCACATCACTCATCCTGTTGCCACGAAGGCCCACCTGGCACGAGGCCATCTTGCCACTTGCCCCAGTCTAAATCTTTTCCCACCCCGGTTTGATTATTGTGCAACACATGCCAACAATAATATCCGTTACCATGTAGAACCACAAAGGTACCTACACTTCACATCATCACGTGACAAGATCACACTTAACTTCCAAAATCATTCCATTTGTCATTAGTCAATATTATTTTGCTATTTGAAATATATTTCGCGCAAGCATAGCTAAGCAAATAGTCACGGTCTAGCCTCCCGTGTTGGCACAATCATATCATCCAAAAAATTTAATCCCAACTTTAAGTGGCAATGGAATATATGGCATACAAATATTATTAACAAGGATGGAATTAACAATTAGGTTGATTAACTACTTATCCCAAATTAAACTATTCATTTTAATCAACATAACATGCATAATTTAAAACAAAATATATTTTCGAAAGCTAGGAACAATATGGTAAAAGCACAACTTGCCTTCAAAGATCAGCTGGCTGTGGTCTAGATCTTGATCTACGGCTTGAGCTTGGTCTTCAACTCCCGCATAGTTCAACGTCTACGCGTAGCAAACAACCAATTAAACACACATTCGGAAAATACCGCAAATCCAACTAATGCATAATTTCACGAAAACTTCCAGATAAATACTTTGGCATTTTCTAAGATTTATAAAATTTATTTCGACATTTTTGGACTTATAGTTTAAGAGATACAAAATTCGTAAATTTGGACTTTCCGTAATTAATTTAACAGTATAAGTTTAATTATAAATTTCATGAGAAATACTGTAGAAAGGTATTAATTTCTACTAATTAACAAAATTTGTTGCAAACGATTCGGACTTAAAACGAATTTGTAGCGAAAAAGACAAAATTCGCAATTTCCAGAAATGAACACATCTAACTTAACTTTTACTAGCCTTGCATGGTACTGTTCGGCGTGGGCTTGGATTCATGCACGTACTGATTCGGCTTAATACACATGAAGATATTTATATTCAAACATACACGTATACTAATTTCTAGTTTCCTTCGCATGGCACTATTCCTGCCGTGTACACGTATTCAATAGAAGCATCCAGACGACTTGGTTCACGTAAGGAAAAAAAATATATACACATATATATGCATGAGAGTTCTAATATAATCGTATACATGCATATGGAAGGTTATACTAGCGAATCGGTCGAATATATATATATATATATATATATATATATATATATATATATATATATATACGTATACATGTATTCACGTGTACAAACGAGTATATTTTCGTATACCTGCAAGCCGCTGTCTAATATATACGTATATACACACTAGCATATATAAACACACACATGTCTAACATGCTTACGTACTAATATTTAAACACACATGTAAATACACGACGAGATCTACCGATCAGTAAAGATAGAGCACGCGTGAAAGAAAAGAAATACTACCGATCGGCAGTAGAAACGATGGCGGTGATGCAGGGGAAGGCGATGGCGACGGCGACCAACGTAGATGACGGCGGCGGCGGTGGCGACGACGACCAACGTAGACGATGGCGGCGGCGGCGAGACGGCGGCGGCGACGGGGACGACGACCAAGTCAGGGAAAATGGTAGGGAGGCGTGGATGTAACAGAGGAGGTGCTTCAACTGAACAAAGGAATGTATGCTACTACCGGTTGGAGGAAATGAGTAAGATGACTGGAATGACTGGAATGTTGTGCGTGGGAATCGGTAGAGGCCAGGAACATGTGCGTGCGTTGCTAACCCAACATATATGTTAGTGCATGCAGTTACTAGTTCTCACGTCAAGGTTAATTGGAGAAGGCTAGTCACGTTACTTAGTGCTAGTGGTAATCAACAGGCAGGGAAGTGGTACGGCTAGAGTATATGCATGCACGTGGAGCAACATACGACGTTTCATTGGTATGCCACCACGCCATAACCACATATACATGCTAAACAGACTTCGTGAATGACTAAACGTGAATGCATGCAATACATACATATATATATACATATACATGTATATATATACATATACATATATATATACATATATATATATATATATACATGCAAACACAAAGCATGGTTAGAAGAAATAGCAAAAAGGTTCCAAAAATCTTGGAAAATTCCTCTAAAATACTAGGCACTATTTGGAACCTAACGAAGTTGGTTTCATGATTTTCCGACGTGTAGATTTTCCGCAGAAATTGTTTTAGTGAATTAGACACCTGTACAGATTTTGGTAAAATCAACGATTTACGTTATATAACAGGTTTCTCGAAAATATTTGAAAGAACACTCTCGTCTTCTAATTATCTTTATTTTAAACAAAATTTTAGATTTTATGTTTATGCCAAAATGCATGATCTTTATTTAACGCGATTAGTTCAATAAACTTGAATCCAAATTACTCGCGAGGGTTCCAAATAAATTTCAAAAAATCACAAATAATCCCAGAAACACACAAATATATTAAAAGCAATTTTTTGGATGTTACAGCCTTGCGTGGCTTTATAATTGTAAGGCTGATCATAAGGTCTTAACAATCGTATATGAGTTGAATGCTTTAATATTAATGTTTCCGTTGTGTATGTGTGATGGTATTCATCTCTGTTGTATCTGTGAGCACCAGCATGATCCTGGACTGGTGTATCACACAGAGTGTTCGGAATTCCGATTCCAGACGCGACAAAGCACCGGTGATCTTCTCATCCTCATTTGTAGTTCCTGCATATTAGATTGCATGCAGATAAGAATAAAAGAATAAGTGAATTAAAATAAATAATTTAATTAAAGTTAGAATTGCCGTCAAACCCGTATATTTTGGTATCGTGCACTGTGATACCTGAAATGTTTGGAGCCAGTTCGGCACCTCTCATGACTTAGGGTTTCATCATCCAGCAACTTAAACAAACTTGTTAGTTTTATTCGCGGGCTCGAATAAATTAAAATATCACGCGGTAGAGAAGTAAAGTTTTAGCAGTAAAAGGGGTAAAACCCTCATAGTAAAATAGGATAGACATGAGCCACTGTAGTTTAGGATAGAGCAGCAAAGCCGAAGCCATCTCTCCCGTGCCAATACTTAACTCTTAAGGCATCCATGCCCTAAGCATATAAGAAAAGACATTCGGCAAACCTACAACACAAGCCTCGTAAGCAAGCCATTCCAGAATCACCATCATTACCTAAAGCCAACAAACAAGCATAAGCCAAAGTCTCACCCAGTAGCAAAGCCCCAAAGCAAGAAGCAACTATCACGAACACAGCCTCAGGACTGAGCATCCAGGAGACCAAAATCCCGAGAGCTAAAACCAGTCACCAACCAACCTATTTCCCCTCTCAAGCCATCTATTTCAAGCACAAAGCCACCATGGAGGAGACAAGGAAGCTATACCAGGAGACCATCAAAGAAACAAACATCAGGAGCTCAAGTCAACCAGGAGCAAGAACACCACAGCACCATCACCTCCACAACTTACATCTCAGTACATTTCCCACATCGCAGGTACCCCACATTTGTAATCAATAGCATCAACATAAAAATATCAGTAGTAAGAATCAGCTTAGAGACTAAATATGTTAGAAGAACTAGTGGTCTCAGTTTAGTGATTGCAAATGGTGGCATCGTACGTCCCCGCGGTATTGTCTCACTCCCGGCGTGCGACAAAAACCGAAGGTATTGCCACAACCCCGTCAATTGCCGTCCAACTAAATTTTATTCATCACAGATCATAGGAAGCAATCTCTTGTATGAATCATCATCGACCATATTAGGCAAATCAGAACTTCAAGCCATCCAATTTGTAAACCAATCATTACCTTTAGTACTTGAATCCCTCAGTAAAGCAACTCGGTAGAGATTTTGAGAGAAAGGGGAGGGGTAGTACTTTATACCGGAGCAAGAGTTCGGCAGTAAGAGAGGGGGGCGCAGGGGAGCCAAGCCAACAGGACATGGAGTCGGGCCCGAGGCACAGGGAGGCGAGACCGGACGTGTGACGCAGCATTGGTGGGCCGGAGTAAGGTCCAGCGGTAACAGATCAGCCAGAGGTGAGGCTGGGCGTAGGCACGCACGCGTGAGGGAGGAGTAGGGGTGAAAATGGTACGAATAATTTCTGACCGACCGACTGACTGAAGCGCCTCGGATAGTGATTCAGATAATTTTTTGGATATCCGAATATTTTGTTCGGATATGGATCGGATACGGATATGGATATGGATATCTCGGATAATATCCGAGCATTTTTTTGGATACTATCCGCCGGATAATATCCGAATTCCCGCCTGTTTAGTTTAGCCCGGCTTGGCCCATATGTCACCGACCGACCCATCTAGACTTGAGTTGAAGTGGAACCTATAACACCCCAATTTTTTATTTTCATGAATTAAAATGAAATTTTGCACTTTTGGGAATTTTTGGAATTTTCTGGAATTTATTTGGATTTAATTTGAATTTATTCCCTTTTGAGATAATTAAAGAATTAAAAATTTTAAAATAAAGTTTTGTTAGAAATATTTTATTTAAGTCCAAAATATCTCAAAATATTTTTCAGAATTTTTCTGGAATTTTTCTGAGCATTTTGCTATTTTTCTCGATTTATTTGAATTTCTAGAAATTATTTTGAATATTAAATCGCTGGAAAATCTGAGCGGGTCTGTACTGTTCATCCGACCGAGCCGGACCCGAGTCGAACTCGAGTCTGACTTGAACTGGACCCAAACCCTAATTCTGCGACCGTTTGATCTTGATCCAACGGCCGAGATCTAGCCACGTCGCCCACGTGGGAGTCGAATTCGACCCGATCACGCCCGTGCGATCCCAGCCGTTGAACATACCACGTGGATGGCCCGGATGCAGCCACGTCACCCAGTCCGAGTCACTACCGGATTCCGCCGCAGTGCGTGTGTGGGCCTCGGTTTCCACGGTTTTCACGGACGTTGAGGGCGCTATTTAATGCGCCGCCACCCGTGCCGTGTTCCCCGTTTCCTTGCGCGCATGTTTCCCTAAGCCGCCGAGCTCAAGCCGCCGCCGCCAGCCCGCAATCACTCGCCGTAGTTGGAATTGCGCCCCACCGTGGTTTTCCGCCGTTTCCCACCGCGTCCGTCGTTCTCCGCCGTCACCGAGCCCAGATCCGAGACCGTCATGTCAAGGCGCTTCGAAGGGTACCACTCACCTCACCAGGGACGCACGGGAACGCCGTTGGGCTCATCATCGTCCCAAGCTCCGGTGACCTAGCTCTGCCGCGACGCCGTCGCCGCCTTCGAGCTTTCTCAGCCGTCCGATTGGGATCCAACCACGGAGGTGAGTCCACGTCACATGACCCCTGTACAAACCCAGATTGGATCTAGACCATTAGATCTAGATCGTAGCATCTAGATCCATCCACGTCACCCCGTGTAATTTCCCACGTTGTAGTTTTAGATCTAATCTTAACCGTTAGATCTAGATCCAACGCTCTAGATTGAGCCACGTAGCCGTAGACCACACCGTGCTAGGGTCAAACCGCAGCCGTTAGATCTAGATCGTACGGTCAAGATTAACCTGCGTTGTAGCGTTATATGCATTAGCGGCCGTTCGATCAAGATCGAACGGTGTAGATTGAGCCACGTGTCGCACGCCAAGACATGCCGCGTCACCCCCCTGACGCGGTGAAAGCCCGATCAGATCTCAACCGTCCGATCTAAATCGAACGGTCCAGATCAACCGCGTTGTCCTCAACGCGCGGGATCCAGATCTGATCTGGACCGTTGATTTTCAAATCAACGGCCCAGATCAAGCCACGTGTCCGGGAGCCGAATCGGCGCGGTCCACCCGGACGCACCCGGTCATCGCTGTGACGTCAGCGTGGGGCCCGCGTGTCAGCGACACGGCCCACCTTGCGGTGATGTCATCCGTGACGCCAAGCTGACGTCACGGTGGGGCCCGCGTGTCAGTTCGCTCGGCCGAGCCGTGCTGACGTCAGCAGCTGGCGTCATCTAGTGGGTCCCACGTGTCAGTGACACGTGCGCCCGTGGACCGGGTCCACGGTGGACCGAGCCGAACCGTCGACCGAGTCCATGCGCCGGCTGACGCAAGCTGATGTCATAATTCGATATTTCAATAGAAAAATAATTCGGTGGAAATTCAATTTCCATGCTGACGTCATAATCGGATTTTTCAATAGAAAAATAAATGAATTAATTCGGATTATTCTTTTAAATGTATTGTCAAACTTCAAACGCTTATAACTTTTGCATTTTAACTCCGATTTGGGTGATTCCAATTTCTAAATTTGTATACAATTGAGCTCTACATAATGGTGAATTTTATTTAATTTTTGGACATGAGTTTTCTCTATTTATATTTATTTAATTTATTTTCTAAACTTTAAACAGTTATAACTTTTGCATTTTAACTCCGATTTGGACGATTCAAATTTCTAAAAATTTATAAAAAGGTGCTCTTTCTATTTATGAGCTCTATTTGAATTTTTGGATACTTTTGGCCTACTATTTATTTATTTATTGCTATTTACACGCGTTACGAGTAGACGTTGAAGTGCCCGACGGCTTCGAAGGTGAGGTTTTGAACCAGGAGCTAGCTCAAGACCAAGAACGAGTACTTCTTGAAGGCAAGTTATGCTTTGACCATACTGATCCCACTTTTGAAATTAATTTAATTTAAATTATTGCATGCTAATTTAATTATAAAATGCTTTAGTTAATTCCGGGAAATTAGATAAATGCCAGCTTTGCAATATAACACCTTGGTTATTTAATTATGTGCCATGAACCCTTGTCACCCTAGTTGTGGATTATTTCGTTGGGCATTATTAATTTGCCAACATGGGTAAATAGACCGCTATAGTACAATGCTTAGCCCTACCACGTAGTCATGATATGATTTTGGATAATTACATGTTAATATTGACCTAATGAGATATGGAACATGTTTTTGAGAAGTATCATGTGTTATTAATGTTGAGGTTGATGGCACATGGTGCATGGTAAACAACTGAGTTTGATAAATAGATTTAGACCGGGCATGTGGCAAGAATGATTGGGTGGGCCAGGTGTGGCACCGGGAAAGTCGATTTGGTTCTTCAGGTAGTCTTGCCCTGGTCACCCTAAGGACTCAACCTTGCAAGCCTTTGAACTGAGTCAATCATGCAACCACATAACTGGAGTGGGACGGTACTAGTTAAGTAGGTTACTAATAACTTGCAGGTGATACCTCGGGGTGTCAACTACACCTTTTGTGTAGCTTGAAAGGGGAGCGTACCAGGGCTACAGCATGGTACCCGTCCAACGGTATGTCGGTCCCATACTTCGTCTCTATTAAGGGAAGGGATGGTGTATGGCAAAAACCGGAGAGGTTCGCTTGTATAGTTAGCGGTTTCCGAAAGGCTTTGTTACGGTCACTCGCCCTTGCGGTGTTTGACTCTATCTTGTGGGAAAAGTGCATAACCTCTACTGAGTGTAAAATCTATTCGAATAGCCATGTCCGTGGCATTGGACATTGCTCGGGGATTACAGTCAATTAAGGGTTAGACTTTCATGAAAACAACTTGGTCTTCGGAAAATGCTTGGGTTTGGAATGGTGAATTGGATATAGGATTGAAAAATGCTTACTTGTGCAATCATTGTGAAAGTACTCTATTTATTATCGTTTTACTGCTTTGCAATCTATTATTGTATTTACACATGCTGCTTTACTGCAAATGAACCTGTTGGCCTATCCTTTGTAATAAGCTATGCATATAGAGTATTAGCTTGCATTCTATGCATGACTTGCTGAGTACCAAGTACCCACCCTTGCAAAATACAACATCAGTTGAAGAAGAAGCGACGCCGGCTTTGGATGAAGAATTTCAGGAGGAGCCGTCTACTTAGGGAGCGAGCCCAGTCAGTTGCCTGTGGTATACTGGATGGCGCCACGCGTTTCTCTATTTTCTGCTGCTATTATCTCTCTTAATAAGTTTTCGCCCTGCGAGGCGTACTTTTGTAACTTGACCATAAGGTCAAGCAACCAGTTATATTTCCCTTTTAATAAGGTACTTTACTATTTCGTTGAGTATGATTGTGATATATACCGATGTTGAGACTTTGTGCACTAGCGTGATCATGGACTAGTGCTGAATACACAGAGGGTCCGAATTTGCAAATTCGAGTCCCGACAGAACCCTAGGTCCCTAGCTGACTAACTGCCACTTTAGGTCCCTCATTCCCTGCCGAGCCCCTACCTATCTAGTCCACATCTCCAAGACTCTAACTCCAGGTCGTGGCGGCGGCTAATGGCCTGACTGATGCTTAGTGCCATGCATGTGCTTTGTTACTTTTATATACTTCTATGAATTGTGTGCAACTTCTATGGATGATGTACAACAGTACAGGTGCAATTATGAGATGTGACTCAGTGTATTACTATAAACTGTATCCATATCCGTATCCGGCACTATCCGTGTCCGAATCCGATCCGATAAAATTATATGGATCAAATACAATATGAGTGTTTTTGATCCATATCCGATCTGTTTCACCCCTAGGGAGGAGGCCAGTGGCGCAGGGAGTCAGGCCAGCGAGGGGCCGACTGAGGGAGGCTTGGAGGTTGCGGTAGACCGGCATGGCACTACTCAGGCCGGCACACACTGGCACGCAAAAGGTGCAGGTAGGTGGGTTGGAAGCCAGCGGCATCCAGTGCCAATGGCAGCACAGGCTGGAGAGGAGGGAATCGGCGGTGATGGCCAGAGGAGCAGACGACGAGGAAGGGATTCCCGATCGGGAATCGCTGGAGAGAGAGAGAGAGAGAGAGAGAGGCATGTGAGGAGAGGGTCCTGAATGGATAATGCTAGTGGGGAAGAAAAAGAAAAATAGGAAGAAAAGAAAGAGCAGAAGGGAGAGAAAGATAGAAAAAAGAGGGGATTCCTAAAAGTATGTAAATTTAGTGTAATTGATCAAATAAATAATCATATTATAACATTATGTTATTAATCACGTGAAAAAACGTTGTAATCAAATGAATTATTAGAAAAATAAAATAAGAGAAAAGAAAAGAAAAGAGAAAAAAATGATTTTAGTTGAATTGGTAAAGTATAAACTAATTTGTCCATGTAAACAATTCACCTGTAAGCCAAATCCGTTAAAGACCTATTGAGCCAATAATTCAAGTCAGTCGAATATTTAACTAAAGCGTGACAGAAGAAAATGTTATAAAGCTCTAAAAAC
Organism: Rhipidocladum racemiflorum; assembly: GCA_036346355.1. Classification (NCBI taxonomy): domain Eukaryota; kingdom Viridiplantae; phylum Streptophyta; class Magnoliopsida; order Poales; family Poaceae; genus Rhipidocladum; species Rhipidocladum racemiflorum. The sequence goes on from CM070590.1 coordinate 18,407,438, forward strand.
CACAATGTAAAATTTATAAATCTTAAATTAATAAGTGAAAAAAGTTGGACACTATAAAATAAGGAAAAACTTATTTGCCACTAAGTATGGCATTTATGGAATTCTATGAATTAATTCTAATCGGACCGTTGATCCGCAACCAGGTAAATAAAGTAAATATTTTTACCGGTCACCATAATAAGCCAATGATTAAATAATAAATTAGAGAGTGCCATCAATTCTCATAGTAATTTAATTGGTTGTGCCATATCTAAGCCAATGCGACAAGCTCATACCTTCAAATTGAAATAAATATTCCATATTCATCAAATTAAATCAAACTAGAGCTAGAAAGGATAATGATCAATTAGTTTCCTACCCGTTAAGAAAGAAAAGATGATGATGATGATAATGATGATGATGATGATGATGATGATAATGATAATAATAATAACAACAAACAAGAAATAGCACTAGTAACAATGATGATAATAGCGGGATTAATAACTTAATAAACTGAGGTAAATTAAGATGTCCATATTATAACCGTAATATTATGGGTAAAAGTTTGAATAGGGTAAAGAGGTGTACGCACACAAGAGATAAACAATACTAACAACCTCACTTGAATTAAATAAGTAGATAGCAATATATCGAGTAAGCTTGTGATTAAATCTTAATGACCAAGAAAATAAAGATGAGCAGGCAAATATAACCTACTATAATTCAGCAAAGAGTCGAATTCTGTGACTTACTTAATAAATCAACCATAAATCGAACTAGCAATATTCTAATTATTTAAGGAAACAAAGTAAACCGGTTAAGAGGAGAATAAACTCGATTAGATAAAGAAATTAAAGACTAACTAATGATAGCAATTGCCATATTAATTGAAACAGTCAAGTCCCACCTAGGCCAAGGTGTAACTCAAATGGAAATGGCATTAATGTAGAATGGAATGAATCAAATTATTTCAGACAAATACACCTAGTTAAAATATGTTAATTTAAAGAACCTCGAAGGAAATATGCAGTAAGCATTCAACAATTTAATAGAAGTTAAAGAAAAGGTTAGACACCCTAAAATATGTTAAAATCTATTAGCCACTAAAATATGGCTTCTTTATAATTTCAGGAATTAAATTCAACCTGAATAGTGGTCATGTTCATCAACCTTGAGAGGACGGTTATTTTCACCAGAATCTAGGCAAGCTCCCTTGTCCATGTTTATGAAATGGTTTTGCAAAAGATTTGTGAAATTTTCTGATGCATGATAAAATCCTATTTAATTAAAAATTTAAATCGATTGTTGGATAAGCTGACTCAACCGACTGGTGAAGTCAGGGTGAGTTGTGTTGTGGATAAACTGCGACCGCATTTGGAATTGGTATTTTGACTCAACCGATAGGTGAAGTCAGGGTGACTTGTTAAATGGCGGGTAGAGGGCGCCATGTTTGTTGTTGCCTGTGGGGCCCTGTACATAGGGATATAATATAGGGCTAAAACCACTTCACTCGGGCAATGAGCCGTATTAATTCGTATCAACCATAGTGTATAGGAAGCAACCAGAAAAGGTTGTCCTATGATGATGTTTTGGGTAAGTAAGATGTGTTAAGTTGGGATTGTCGGAGTCCTGGTGAAGTACATGTTTGTAACACCCTACAAATCTAAACTGTCGTACAAGAAAATTTCGACAGCATCTCTCCTAAAATTAGGACAAAACGGAAGCGACAATAAGATTCATAATAACCATTATAAACAGGAATAACATAAAAGCATCAATACTAGAGATAACAAGTCTAAATCAACCAGAAAACAAACATAAACGTAAAACAGCTCCAAAGAGGACATCAACAGGTCTATGATTAATAAAATTTCAGCAAGCTAATGAATTATTAAATGCACTAGTCCATGTGATTCGTGATGACCCGGAGGGTTGATTGTGCTACTAAGCCCACCCTTCAAGCTTACGACTCGCGAGAACTACACGAAAACAACAAAATAACAAGGGGTGAGATTGGGTAATCTCAAGTAAGCGGAACAACTTCTAACGAATAACACAGCCTACAGTAAAACTAGCATACCAAATTCCTCATGTCCAATACCACATTATAGAGTCCACACAACCTCGATTAAAATGCATATGATTGTGCACATGCTTATGCCATGATCCTCCTCCGTGCCCTTCTCCAGGAACACCGCGGTGTTGTACGTGCTCTTAGATCGCGCCTGTTGGCGTCGACAAACTTCAATGCATGATTATGCGTTAATGCTTCATGCATAAATACATGCATAACTTCCCACTCTGAATTCACATGCTTGCATACCATCAAATAACATGGATAGAATCGAACATCATTGAGATATAATATCTCCACAATTAATCTTTCAAACAACATCTTTCTTCATTCTTACTCATGATTCAAAAGCCAAACAACAACATCACAATTCAGGATAGGATTTTGTAATCTCATAAACAAGTAGTTAAACCATGTAGGTGTGCTGCAATTAAGGTTTATATTGAAGACTAAACAAATAGCGAGTTATAGTTTATCAAGACCGCTACTTCCACTTGCCTTTACCAACGTGGATGACGAACCTAGTTGCGTCCAGAAGGGGCACCACCTGTACAAGTATTATTTCAGTACATAGCGACATCACAAATGATCACACAACTTTCGAACACATGCTTCCTAATCCTCGCTCCCTTCTTAGCGCCAAAACCCCAATCTGTCCGGGTCAAACAGCAGCACTCTCTTCACAATTTCGTATATTTTTTATACAGATCATAAAAATACAAAAAACTTACAGTAGCTTAGATATTGACGAGATCTATAACTTTCATGAAGATCACAAATTTCAATTCCACTGTTAAATAAGCCTAAACAAACGTCCAACACAGTGGACAAAATCTGTTTCAGATTCTGTCCGTCATCTTGCAACAGCGATAACTCTCAGACCGACGCCCCAAAAATTCTGAAAAAATTACAGAAGCTAGATCTCGACGTTATCTACAACTTTCTAGTTATAGGTTTTGCAGGAAAAATCGTCTATGCCACGTAAAATGCGAAATAATCCGCTGCACAATCTCCCCTTCCAAAAACAGCACCACGTGAACATCTACCCTTTTCCCCATCAAGATCCATCTAAAACACTCACCACCAGATCTAATACACTCCTAATCCCTAGGTAGAACAGGGGTAAGATTGGGAATTTTACCTTGAGTTCTCCCTTGAGAACCCAGCAGCAGATTCCCGAAAGCAGAAATCTGCTCGTCCTCCACGCCTCTCACGGATCCTCTTCTCGCTTGCTCCTTCGGCGTTTCGGCGGTGGATCTTGAGCCACCACGCCAAGGGAGGAAGAGGAGGGGTGGTGTGGCTGCTAGAGGAGGAAAGGGTGCCCTAGGGCTTTGGGGTGACACCCCTTTATGGTGGGCCGGCCCACTAGGAAAGAGAGAGGTGGGAGGATTCGCAGCCAGGCGGGTTTTCCTCGGCCCACTGTTTCTAGCACCGACAACTCAAATTTAATATTAATACGCGGATAAACTTCAATTATTTCATCCCCCGACAAATCCTTCATTCCTCTCCGAAACAAAACCAGGAAAAGGAACCCTAGAATCGCTCACGGCGCTCTAAGGCATCACATTCTCCCTCTCCTTAAAAGGATTAGTCCCGAATCTACTCCTTTGCTACGGAACCTAAAAAAAAGGAAGGCAAATTGGTAATCAACACTTTACCTTCAGCATCCTCAAAAAGTGTAGGATACTTCTTCCGCATCATCTGGTCCTCAAGTTCCCAAGTTGCATCCCGCTCAGACTAATTGGTCCACAAATCTTTCATTGGACACTAACACGAACTATTCCTATTAAAAAAGAACACCTATTAGGTGAATCTGGTATCGATCTGGAATCTCAACTCCCACTTCTCTCTTCAACCCGATCGCTAAACTCCGATTCCAATCTCAACTCCCTCTACCACACTGTCGCGATTGCAGACGGCGAACCATGTGAGACACAGCGCTCTAGGTAAGTCTCTAAATCAACCCAAACACAAACTCCTATCTCCTACAAGTGATTGATCTTTTACAAAAAGAACCAATATCCACCCTTACCAACCATGAGAGATAGCCTACTTTACAACCAGGGTCCGTGAAATCCATGAAACAATAACAACCGAACACAATCACTACGGTTGACACAAACTCGCTCGAACCCGCGACAAAAGTTCCAAAAAAAATTAATGTAATTACCGCAACTTCCAAGTTGTCCACTACTAAATTACAACCCCACCGAGGAACACATCAATGAAAACAATTCTCCAAAAAAAGTTTGAATTGAGTCATACACAACCTTCCTTTACTCTTCACTTTTAAACTACTTACGATCAGCGACCCACACTAATTTTCCTTGTAAGAAGGTTTCGCCAGCATTCTTCCACCAAGGACCAGGGCAAGGAGTACAATCCTTGAATATACTCAACCATAACATAAACATTCATTTTCTTACTCCCCAAGCTTGAACGTAAAAGAAATCTTAATTCTCACTAACACAACGAACGACAATCACCACCTTTAAACCAAAGGGCTGAAATTCACATACACGGGAACTCAACTTGGAAGAGGAACTCCATAGAACTAAAACCACCAAAAAAAAAATTTCTTCGGGAGAAGCTCTATTCAAAGAGAAACACCCAAAGTCTTCTGCAAATGCATTTCACTTTTACCAAAACAAATCATCTCACTTTTATCCAAGGCCAAGCCATTCCAGAAAAAAAAACCGATCAAGGAATTAAATGCTTCCACACAACCACCATCTCTTTTTCCTTAAAAGGAACCAAACTCACTTCCCAACAGAAAAATTGTTTCAACCATGAATATCATTCATGTCACAACCAGAAGAATCGTCTCTTAAACAAAAACTGTCAAACACCTCACACCACAACACAACTCTAGCCCAAAATAGAAATACAAATATTTCCAGATCATGAAGTTCCAAATCTTACATTGGATTAGCTACTTCTTTTGATCAACAATGCACCGATAACTCGACCTTGAAAACTACGGACACAGTCAAAGCATACATCCTTGAGCATAAATGTCGCATTCATAACTTAAGCTAGTTTTCTTATCAAAGATGAATGAATAGCTGATATTTAATAGAATAACATTCCAAAATCTCCCCCCATTACTGCAAGGTTAATCATCCTTTGATCCTTGTTTTAAGCCTCGAAATTAACCCACATTTGGCAGAATCATTCTAAGTTTAGGAAACTCAAACACGCACAAAGAATACTTTGACCGAAAGTATTCAACCCAAATATCAAACAAACAAACCAATCCATATGAATTTTTAAACATAAGTTCAGCATAACTCCGCCATCTATAGCATTCACTACCCTTACCATTTAGATTTCAATATTCCCTATTTACTCATTGAGAAGGCCCATCAGATTTAACAACAACTACACAACAAATTCTTACTCTTATTACCTTTTCCACAATTATAAATAAAGTTCACAAGTGCTTATCAAAAACACATCCAACCAACACTACCTCATCAAGATCCTACGGAGCAAACCTAACCTATATCATCATATTCTAAATTTGAAAGGCGATTGCTTCAACAAGTCTTTCAGCATGATGAACCTATAAATTCCATACCACATATGCGTCAACATCTCGACAATGGAAATTTATTCACCTAAAAGATGACTCAACAAGTAAATATTATCTCAACAAGGCACCAATCGTAAATAGAAGTTTAAAACATACATTTATTATGGACAAAATCACGCGTCATGCTAACTATCACTGGTTCACTCCATCACAACATGTTACAATTTCCACCATTTTAACAAAGGTTTTCAACAATTAATCTAATCGATTACCACCACTACTAAGTCATCAATATCAATAATTGGCATAATTGTAAAACAACAACATTGCTTTTAGTTACCCTATCCATAGGCTATGACAAAGCTGTCACTACACAACATACTCCAACTATGTAAAATAGATTGAATAATTTAAGCCATCCAAAGCTCTTATAACAACAACGCTAAATTAAATTTAATTTTTTTTAATTTTTTTAGCTACCCTATACACAGGTTATAGCAAAATTGCCACTCCAAAACATACTCGACCTTTTTTTTAAAGTGAATCGAATAGGTGAAATCATCACAAAGCTCTTACTGACAATGGCAAAAACTTATGTCTTCCCAATTGATATCGATACTAGCATTATTGGAGCATATTTCGAATCTACTAATAGTTTGCAACGTCATAAATATCAACTCTAATCAATTTCCAAGTTAAAGTCACTAGCCAACACGATTAAATTAGAACATCTTTAAACAACCAAAGATGGTTTCTTTAACAATATCGGTAGTCCACCATTACAATTAAATTGTTCTACCGACCTTATATTAAAATGTCTCTAAATAACCCACTAATTTTCTATTACCTTCACAGTAGTTTACATCATCGTAATGTTCTAACTACGCATCAAGATTTAAAGCTTTAAACATTGTCCATGGTCAAGGGCACATTAAAATAATGCAATAAATCCTAAGCATGCACATTAACACATTCAATCATTATCGCTATAGAGCAATCTACAATACTAGAAGATTATTTAATCTCAAGCTAAAGATAACAATTACATTTTAATTGATTCAACTCACAAATTAACTTAGAAGTACATCATTCCATAAACCACATTGTTACATACTCATTAACACGGATATAAAATTTCTAAACACCGTCATGGGTCACCTACCCTTGACAAACAGGAAACAATCCCAAACATTCAAAAAACAAACACAGTTCTAGATCAAGAACAAACAACGATAAAAATTTCTTCTTTTCAGACAAGGAAAAGCAAAATCCAAACATAAATGCAAGAGAGCTCGACCCTCAAATGTCCAATCATAGTAGCCAAAACTCTTCAAGAAATCCAAAACTCTACACTTTCCACAAAGGAAGACGGATGCAAAAGGGAAGACCAAATGTCAACTAAAATTTTCCGATAAAGATTCAAACTTAGCTCCATCCAGCTTGATCTGCAAAGAGAAACTCCAACCCCTTCTTTTTAAAAAAAAAAATCGAGGAAACAACAACCACAGAAATTTCCTCCCAACGTTCCATCACAATAAATCAAGTGCCAAAAGCAAAAATTGTGACCAAAGACGCCATAGCGTAGAACTCTTCTTACGTGTCTTCACTCAAAGGAGACAAAACCACAAACCGCCAAAAGGACAAATCAGCGAGTGCTCAAAACTAAGCATTTTCCTCGGTTTGAACCAACCACATACCCGAGAAAACCAGCCAAAACCGACCAGTCGGCCACGGTAAAGAACATCGAAGGAATCCATCACCAACCTCTTCTATTTGACTCCAGTCACTACCCGATCTCAGCGGAGACACGGATAAGTACTCTTTCCCTACAGGGGTTTAATAGTTCTTCGGTGGTGACTCTACTCCGCCACACCGTCAAACCACAGCCTCACTACAAACAAAGGTGACCCGAAACCCTTCGGCACCACAACCACACTTTATCACAAATGAAGCAACTCAATCAAATCTATCATAAATATAGCATTATACATCATCAAAAGTAGCATTCAACAACAAAGCTTAAATTCAACCTTTAAGCATAAGGCAACGATACCCATACCCTTTCCTACCATTGCATCCATGTGTGTCAAATTTTAAATTAGTGATTCCACTTACACAAGTTTTAATGTTGCTATCCTATGACAAAATTTTAGTTAAAACCTAGGCCATGTTTCTAAGTTATTCCACATCACATTTTAGTTGTATCCTATAGTATGACACTAAAAATAGACATTCAAGGACCTACACTCGGCTTCGATACCAAGCTGTAACACCCTACAAATCTAAAGCATGCATAAAGAAAATTTAAGATCTCTCCTAAAATTAGGACAAAGCAGGCGACAACAAGATTCATAATAACCATTATAAACAGGAATAACATAAAAGCATCAATACTAGAGATAACAAGTCTAAATCAACGGAAAACAAACATAAACGTAAAAACGGCTCAAAGAGGACATCAACAGGTCTATGATTAATAAAATTTCAGCAAGCTAATGAATTATTAAATGCACTAGTCCCTGTGATTCGTGATGACCCCGGAGGGGTTGTTGTGCTACTAAGCCCACCCATCAAGCTTACGACTGCGAGAACTACACAAAACAACAAAATAACAAGGGGTGAGATTGGGTAATCTCAGCAAGCGGAACAACTTCTAACGAATAACACGGCACTGATAAAACTAGCATACCAAATTCCTCATGTCCAATACCACATTATAGAGTCCACACAACCTCAGTAAAATGCATATGATTGTGCACATGCTTATGCCATGATCCTCCTCACCGTGCCCTTTCTCAGGAACACCGGTGTTGTACGTCTGATCGCCGCCAATGGCGTCGACAAACTTCAATGCATGATTATGCAGTTAATGCTTCATGCATAAATACATGCATAACTTCCCACTCTGAATTCACATGCTTGCATACCATCAAATAACATGGATAGAATGCGAACATCATTGAGATAGAATATCTCCACAATTCATCTTGCAAACAACATCTTTCTTCATTCTTACTCATGATTCAAAAGCCAAACAACCACATCACAATGCAGGATAGGATATTGTAATCTCATAAACAAGTAGTTAAACCATGTAGGTGTGCTGCAATTAAGGTTTATATTGAAGACGAAACAAATAGCGAGTTATAGTTTATCAAGACCGCTACTTCCACTTGCCTTTTACCAGCGTGGATGACTAACCTAGTTGCGTCCAGAAGGGGCACCACCTGTACAAGTATTATTTCAGTACATAGCGACATCACAAATGATCACACAACTCGAACACGCTTCCTAATCGCTCCTTCTTAAGCCAAAAAACCCCAATCTGTCCGGGTCAAACAGCAGCACCCTCTCTTCACAATTTCGTATATTTTTTTATACAGATCATAAAAATACAAAAAACTTACAGTAGCTAGATATTGACGAGATCTATAACTTTCATGAAGATCACAAATTTCAATTCCACTGTTAAATAAGCCTAAACAAACGTCCAACACAGTGGACAAAATCTGTTTCCAGATTCTGTCCGTCATCTTGCAACAGCGATAACTCTCAGACCGAAGCCCCAAAAATTCTGAAAAAATTACAGAAGCTAGATCTCGACGTTATCTACAACTTTCTAGTTATAGGTTTTTGCAGGAAAAATCGTCTATGCCACGTAAAATGCGAAATAATCCGCGCTGCACAATCTCCCCTTCCAAAAACAGCACCACGTGAACATCTACCCTTTTCCCCCATCAAGATCCATCTAAAACACTCACCACCAGATCTAATACACTCCTAATCCCTAGGTAGAACAGGGGTAAAAGATTGGGAATTTTACCTTGAGTTCTCCCTTGAGAACTCCCACAAAGCGCGACGATTCCCGAAGCGGAAATCTGCTCGTCCTCCACGCCTCCACGGATCCTCTTCTCGCTTGCTCCTTCGGCGTTTGTGGTGGATCTTGAGCCACCACGCAGGAGAGAAGAGGAGGGTAGTGTGGCTGCTAGGGGAGGAAGGGGGTGCCCTAGGGCTTTTGGGGGGTGACACCCCTTTATATGGTGGGCGGCCCACTAGGGAAAAGAGAGAGAGGTGGGGAGGGGATTCGCAGCCCAGGCCCAGTTTTCCTCGGCCTTTGTTTCTTCGACAACTCCAAATTTAATATTATCGCGGATAAACTTCAATTATTTCATCCCCCGACAAATCCTTCATTCCTCTCCCGAAACAAAACCAGGAAAAGGAACCCTAGAATCGCTCTGACGCTCTAAGGCATCACAATGTTTGATAACCAGTGCAGGTTATCCTCGATAATCAATTGGAGTTGAGTTACCAGGGTGCTATATTTTAAAGCCATTGGATGAGTAACTCTGATTTTGAGATGGAGTTACAACTGGCTACCCCAATGTCTTAGTACCACTGATTTGTGCAGTAGCATAACTGGCAAGTGGTCAGCGGATATGATTAAATTCGATTTTGAGATGGAGTTACAACTGGCTGATCCAGGAATTAGTGCCTCAAATCAATATAGTGACAAATGGAAGGCGCTAGGGTTGGAGATTAAATACCAAAGTAGCGATAAACATTCTAGGTTCTCGATTGCAGTTGAGTTTGCTATGGGGAAAGTGATACAAAACCTGTGTAGGGTATAAAATTATGAATTCATGCCTGTCTCCTGAACTGGAGGCTACGGAGCATTGTATACGGGTGCTACTAGAAATTTTTCAAATAAAAATCAAAACTCAAGACTTTCTTAATAAAACCTATTTTGGATAACTGGTTTTGAGGTATGATTTGAGGAATGGAACTGGTGAGAGTTCCGGTTGATAAAAATTCATTTTTAATGGAACTGGTGAGGGTTCCGGTAGATAAAATTCATATTGCTATTAACGCTTGTTGAGTAAATCTTGTACTCACCATTTATAACTCTCTTTACTAGATATTAGATATATGGATGAAGGATCGAGATGGTGATCAGAGGGGGGGTGAATAATCCCTAAATGAAATTTTCCCACTCAAAGTAATCCAAACAAATCCGCAATGAAAATCTGAAACACCCAAAGATTCTCCTTCAAACTGGTGCTCCTCAGATTCGCAAAACCCGTAAAAACCAGAATGACTAGACAACTATGTGTACCCCTAACTGATCTCCTTGAGGTGCAGAGATGGAAACTGGAGGCACCTCAGGAGCATGAATGGAGACTAGATCAGGCAAAACACCTTCATCTCCGTCATCATCATCCTCTGCGAAAATAGACTGGGAAAGAGGAGAAGAACCTAAAATGTCTGGTCTAGCACCGGGACTAACCTCATCAAAGGTCATCTCGCAGGTCTTTATCATCCTACCCAAGTCTACAGCCCAAATCCTATAGCTACGGGAAGAAGCCGACTAACCCAGAAAGATCCCGTCAGCAGAACGTGACTCGAACTTATCTAGGTTCTCAAACTTCAAGCAGAAGTACTTGCAACCAAACACACGAAAATGGGATACACTGGGCTTCCGCCCATATCTCAACTCATAAGAAGTGCGGCGCAAGTGTGCCCTAAGAGAAACTCTATTGGCAACATGGTATGCCGTAGCTACAGCCTCAGCCTAAAACTTCCTAGAAGTATTGTACTCATCTAGCATCGTCCTGGCCATTTCAACCTGGTTCCTGTTCTTCCTCTCTACTACGCCATTCTGTTGAGGGATGTATGGAGAAGAGAACTGATGCTCTAAGCCTAACTCCTCACAAAAGCTACTAAAGTAGGAGTTCTTGAACTCTGTGCCATTCTCACTGCGGATCGCTCGTAAGGCACATGGGAGCTCAATGGACAACCTACGGACCAAACACCTAAAGTAATAAAAGGACTCATCTTTCAAGGCCATGAAAAACACCCAAGAATATCTTAAAAAATCATCAACTATGACAAGAATGTACCACCTCCCTCCCGCTGACTGTACTCTAGCCGGACCAACCGTGTCCATGTGTAAGAGCTGTCCTGGTGTATCAGTCATCACTCGGGTGACTGGGAGATGTGAAGCAGCAACCATCTTGCCATACCGACAAGGAGAACGCATGACATTTTTTACCATCTTGAGTTTGGGCAGACCATGAATGAGATCATGGCCGCTAACTCGAGTCAAATGATCAAAGCCAATGTGACCAAGTCTCCTATGCCAAAAGGAGAGATCACGGGACTTTGAAGCAATAAGGCAAAGGAGAGAGTCTCCAAAAGAGGAGGAAAATCAGTACAAAAGACTCTCCCAAACCGAGAAATCCCGCAAACAAACTCCCCAGAAGAATCGAGGATTCTATAGGAGGCACTGCTTTTAAAGCTTACCTCAAAATCGTCATTGATAAGTTGTGAGACTAAGAGCAAGTTATATTGCAGCTTACTAACTAAGGCAACGTCCTTAAGAATGAAATGGTCATTAATGTAAATGGTACCTGTAGCGATGACTCTACCTGACGAAGCATCCCCAAAGGTGATCAACTCATCACCGGGAGCTCAGACTAGGGAAGAGAACCACTGTGAGTCTCCGGCCATGTGACGTGAACAGCCAGAGTCTACGATCCAAACCTCTCCCTTCCCTATCCTACGAACCTAAATCAAGGAGAGCGAGATGCAGATGACTCAGTACCGGGATATATCAAAGCAAATCTTGGAACCCAAAACTGAGTCACTCGAGAAGAAGAACCAGTCACAGAAGCAGATGAATGCAATGTAGTGCTTCTCCGTGACTCTACTCTCACTAAGTCGAAAATCGCTCCTGTAGGACATTTGGGAACAGGTACTGGGATAGCCAGCCGGCGTGCAAAGGCCAAACCATCCTAGTGCTGCTGCCTAGACCTCATGTTGGAGGAAACAAAATCATGCCGCTGATATCTACCTCGATAAGAAGTGCAAGGAATATCATGAGGACGGCAGAAAGACTGACTTGGGACAGCTCCGGGGTGAAAACTAGAGGTAGAAGCCTGAAAACCAAGCCCCGTATGCCGTCCAAGAACAGGAGACTCTCTAGCATGTCTACCCTGTCTAGAAGCAGTGTGTGCCTTAGGAGCACACAGAGTCTGAGGATAACCCTGAATACCTCTAAGAGCATGAACACGCTCACGACGAGTGATCTTGGTGCATCTGAAGCAGAAGTCAGTAAGGTGTCCATCCTTCTGACAAAAGGTGCAAGTATACTTCGCCTTAGAAGCTGAAGTAGCATGTGGTGTCACCTTCTCGTCAGAGATCCCGTTAACCATTTCAGCTGACCTAAACACAGTGGTGCTCATCTGTGGAGTAACCACGATCTCTCCACACTTGAAGGCACGCACAACAGTAGGCGGATGCGCCCGTGCATGCTCCAAGTGATCAAACCCTAGACCTTGATTGAATCTGCTAATCTTAGACTGGTCTAGGATAAGATTGAGCTTCTTCTTGCCTCCAACAAACTTCTCGAAAGTGCTTATAAGATACTGACACTCCTGAAAAAGTGAGGCACAAGAAGAGCAAGGGGAAGGAGTAGAAAAAGAGCCAGAAGAAGAGGATCGAACAGCGCGTGCATATCTCTCCCTATACACAGCTGCCTCAATTTTGAGAGGCTCACAGGAAACACAAGGAGCATCTCTAATTCTACCAACTTGGGCCTCTAACTTCTTCCTAAGCTCTACGTGGACCTTATCCACGTCATCCTTAAACCCAGTACACAGCAAGCAACTATTTGGTGACTTAGCTAGTAAGTCCTTAACAAGTTGAGCACACTTGACATTCAAAGCATCATTGTCAAGTTTGCGTTGCTTATAGTCCTCACATGAGCTGACTGGATCCTTAGAAGCATGCAATTCAAGTTCATCATTCCTAGCAAAAAGCTTCCTAAGGTGTGAACTCATGGCATCAATCTCAGCAAGAAGTTTAGGGCAATTATTACAAGATACAGTTGTGTGAGCATGAAGAAAACTAGCATCACCAGGAATGACATCAGAAGAACTAGAGCTAGTCTTCATTAACCTAAGACCATCAAGTTTAGAAAGCACACTATCATGCAAGGTCCTTAGGTTTTTCATCTCCACAAGCAAAGCATCACAGAGAGTACAGCTATCAGAGTCTCGGGAAGAACATGATTTAAGTGAAGCTAACTCCCGAGACAAGGTACCTACTTCCTTCACTAACTCTGTACACCTAGCTCTAGATCTAGCATGGATTTTTACTAGCTTGCAGAAGGCATCATTGAGCTGGTCAAAGGAGGGTACCTCATTCATGTCGCTGTACAGCTCAGAGTCGCTGATGCCGTTGGCGTCCGCCATGAATGTAACAGTCCAAATTTTTGCTTTTATCCAATTTAATGAGTTGTTTGAATTTTTGGAATTTATTTTGATTTAATTTGAATTAAGTTCTTTATTTGATTAATTAAATATTTGAAATTTTCATAAAAGTTTTATTGGAAATATTTTATTTGAGTCAAAATGTCTTAAATTATTTTCCAGAATTTTTCTGGAATTTTTTTTTGAGTATTTTGCTATTTTTCTCTATTTATTTGAATTTTAGGAATTAATTTAAATAGTAAAAAGGAAAAAAAAGGAATTCGGAAAACCCTAACAGGTCCCACCCGCGCCACCGAACCGGATCTATTAACCCGTTAGCCCGCAAACTCTAAAACCCTAAACCGCGCGACCGTTGGATCTTAATACGACGGTTGAGATTACGCCACATTACCCCGATCAAATCCGGATCAGATCCGATCGTGCCGTTTGATCGAGACCCTTGATCGTGTTCGTGTGGACGGCTAGGATGCGGCCACATAGCCTTACCGTGTTGAGCTCGGACTCCACTGCCGCCGCCAACCGCCTTCGCGAAATCCGTGTTTAGCTCGGCGTCTATGCCAGTATTTAATGCTTGGACTCGTGCGCTGTGACCGCCGTTTTGTCCTTCACGTTTAGCCCTAGGTTGCGCCGCCAAATACGCCGCTATGCACCAGCAAATTGCTCGCCGGAGTAAGGTCTGTGCACCGCCGCTCGTTTGCCTTCTACCGCCGTCATTCGCCGTGCTCCACTGTTGCTGGACCCAGATCCAAGCTCACGGAGACAAGGCGTACCCAGAGGGATGATCCACTTCACCGGAATCACGCTGGAACACTGGTGCGTTGGTCGTCTTCCTCGGCTCCAGTCACCTCTGCCTGCTGCACCATCGCTGTACGCTCGCGAAGCTCATTAACCGTTCAATCTCCATCCAACCGCTGAGTTGCGTCCATGTAGCCATTCTGTTGATTGCGTTAGATTGGATCTAGACCGTTGGATCTAGATTGGAGGGTCAAGATTAGGCCACATAGACCCATACTGACGTGAACTAGTTAGATCCTATCCGTCGGATTTAGATTGAGCGGTACAAATTGACTTGCATAGCCCCGTATTGATCTATTTGCAGCTGTTAGATCTAGATCCTACAGTATAGATTAGCCACGTAGATCGGTCGTTGTACGGGGTTAGATCATTCTTAGCCGTCAGATCCAAAGCGAACAATTTAGATCGAACCAAACATAACCGTTTTGATGTACTCTTAGCCGCACGATCCGAATCACACCATCCAGATGCGCCCACGTGTTGCGGACCGGGACTATCCATGTCAGCGATGAAATCGTCCGATTGGATCCGATCTTGGCCATTCATTTTTGAATCAACGGTTACATCTCATTGCGCAGCCAGCCAATCCACGTGTGTCATGTCGTGTGTGAGATTCGAGGCATCGCCGAGCGGGCGTGGTTGCCCCTGACGTCAGCCGCGGGGCCCGCATGTTAGTCGCTGGCCACCGTGCGCGTGACGTTAGCGATGACGTCATGATGACATCATCGGTGAGTCCCAGCTGTCAGTCAACCCAGCCGAGCCGTGCTGACATTAGCAGTGACGTCATCTGAGCCGGGCCCACTTGTCAGCGACACGTGGTTTGGTGGACCGAGTCCTCCGTGGACCCGAGCCGGCGATGGACCTAGTCCATGAACCAAATGACGCAAGCATGACATCATAAGTTGATTTTCCTATATAAAAATAATTTGGCCGAAAATGAAATTATGTGCTGACGTCAGCCGATGATATAAATCCGGTTTTTCAATAGAAAAATAATTTGATTTATTCTTTTTAATTGTATTTTCAAACTTCAAATCGCTATAACTTTTGCGTTTTAACTCCGATTGAGGTGATTCCAGTTTCTACATTTTTGTAAAATTGAGCTCTATTTAATGCTGAATTTTATTTAATTTTTGGACCTAAGTTTCTCTATGTTTTTATTTATTTGTTATTTATTTATCCGTTTCGCGTAGACGTTGAATTGCCCGAAGGCTTCGAATGAGAGGTCTTGACTCAGGAACAAGTCCATGAGTAGGAACAGGACCTTTTCCAAGGCAAGTTGTGCTTTGACCATATTGATATTATTTTTGAAATATATATTGTTTTAAATTATTGCATGCTAGTTTACTTAAAATGATTTCATTAATTTGGGAATTAGATATGCGACCTATTTGTTGTATACCACCTTGTTTATAATAATTGTATGCCATGAATCATTTGTCACCCTAGATTTTGGAATAATAGTTGGACATTAATAATTTGCCAACATGGGTTAAATAGATCATATGTAGTATGCTTTGCCCTGCAACGTGTCGATGACTTTGTTTCGGATTACGAAATGTTAAATTTGACTTAATGAGATATGGAACAAATTTATGAAAGATGTGACATGTGTTGTAACATCCTCATTTTGGCTTTCTGGAGAAAAACCTAATTTAAATAAAGTAAATTCAAAATTTGGAGTTTCATTGGTGTTTATATTAATCTGGCATCCATTTCCCTCCAAACTCGGGAATTAATTCCCTCCCGAGCGAAAAATCGGATTTTCCAGTCCCGTCGGTACCCGAAAATTCACCCGAGTCCAAAAATGCTCCAAAAATTTCCAAACCACTTCTAAAATGTTCCAAATATTCCGAAATGATTTTAGGAATCATTCCCCGGATTTTTGGACCTCCGTTCCTATTTTATCTCGCGCGGCTTTTGTTTAATGCCTGCGATCCGCGCCCGAATATCCAATTCCACAAAAAGCATCCAAATTCAACCAAACCAATTCCATTGAGTCCCAAATAATCTAAAATGGCTCTAGGAATTTTTTCGGAATTTTTAGGCCATTTTCCCTAATTTTTCTCAGTGGCGGATCTTTCGCGTATAAACCGACCAACCGCAGGCTGCCATGTGTCGTGCTACAGTGCTTCATCTTCAAGCTTGGGCTGCTACGTACAGAACAAGAACTCAAGTTGCCATCCATGGCTAAGCACCTTCCTAAATGCTCATAACTTTCCACTCAATGCTCCAAATCCATCAAGGCCGGATCCGTTGGAAAGATTTCGGCAAGGGGATTCCGTTCCCGGCATTCATTTTTCCTAAATCGCAGCGAAACGGCCGCGGTTTGCATGGAAACCAAAATCACGTTTAAGGCCATAACTTGGCCGTTCCTTCGTCAAAGCAAGCGATTCCACTCCCTTTCCCTTCGTATAAGAGTTCCTTTTCCGGTGGTGTAGCTCTTCTTTAGCCTCTCCAATCAAATCGTCCGCTAGATCGAAGAAACCGCGAAGAACGCCGGAGCTTTCGTGTTCTTCGTGTTCTTGATCATATCTTCCACCTCGGTGGTTCAATCTTCCTTCCGTTTGTTTTGTTGTGTTCGTGAGGAAGTCTAGTCTCTAATCCTTCAATCGATTTTAGGATTTCTCAACCGTGGACGACGAATTTGGAGCTTTTGTGCATTCGGCCGAACCTCCGTTCTTCGTCGATTTCTCCGATTCCGGTGAGTTTTGGTTCAATCCCTTCCTCCTAGATGTCCCTAAGGAAGTTATCTAGAGGTTCTAGGCTTTTGTTTGGATCAATTCCATGCAAAAATAGTTGCAAAATCGATTTTTTTTTTGGAGAAAATAGAGTGGGCATTCGTTTTGGCCTTCTCTGTTTTTGGTTTGGGGCAAGGATGGGCCCGTGTGTGGCCGGCCACGAGCCGCCTCGCCGTCGGCGCCGCCCGCCGCCCGTTGCCTCGTGCCGCGCCCGCTCGGCCAGCGTGCCGTCGCTCGCCGCCGGCGACCCCCCCCACGCCGCCTTCCGCCGAGCTTCCGGCCTCCATCCCCTCCTTCCCAAGCTCCCTAGCCATTCATGGTTGCCATGCCCAAACCAAGCTAGAAGATGAGGCCATCTCAATGACGTGTGGGGCCCATTGCCATAGACACAAGGCCCAGTCAAAGTCAGTCAAAGCCCCGTTTGACCAGTCAACCCGAGAGAGAATATTCGGTTTTCCGATTTATTCGAAATTCAAACTTCGGAAGCTCATAACTTTCTCATCCGAACTCCGTTTGACTCCATTCAAATTTCTAAATTCATCTAAAATCAAGATCTACCTGCCAGTACTAATTTTATAATTTTTGGATTTTATTTATTTTCTGTTATTTATTTATTGCCTCGTTTTGCGTGTAGTCGACGATCCCGCCGCGACCGCCGATTCCGCCGCCGAACTTCCCGCGTACGAAGACCTACCCGAGACAGAAGGCAAGTCTCCTTGACGCATTTTGCTCCTATGTTTGCGAAATGATTTAAAATTGTTTATAAAGTTGCATGGCTATGTTTAATGAAATATGTCAAATATAAATGTTAGTTATACCGAAATTGTTGATTCCTCCTTGACATTGTTAATCATGTCCGTTGTAACCCTAGAACTTTGTTTATACCATGTCTATGTTTATATGGTCTCCTTTGCTTCGTAGTGCGGTAGAATTGCTTAGGACCTTTTCCGACGAAAACAACCCGTGGGTGGGATTATTCAAAAAGAATGTTATCAAACGTGATTTGAAGGTTATTACTATGATTTTAGTACTGTTTTCTAAAATAAAAAGAAAAGGAAAATGTTTGGGACTTGGGCGGAATGGTTTGTCGGGTGGGTGCGGTTGGAGCACGTTTTGTCTTGTGCAATTACCGCCCCAAGTCATATAAGGACCGACGCTTGTGATTGTCCATTCTAAGCAATACCATACTACCACATGTCTATAATGGTACGACCTGGCCCACTAATTTGTAGAAGCCTAGTTTAGACTCACCATTCGGTTGAATGTGAATGCCGGACGGAGGCAATGTTTTTTTTTCTCACATGGCGCAAGAGGGGGCTTCTGTACTGGGCGGTTGGAACCCTAACAGCGGTGAAACCTCAGCGGGTGGGTCTAGCTAGGTAGATACACTGTAACGGCCTTGTCACGATCTCTCTGCCGGCACACCAAAGGAAGTGTGTTAATCCGGAGTCAATAAGAGATGATCGTGTCGTGTGGGTAAAGTTGTACACCTCTGCAGAGTAAAACTATTCGAATAGCCGCGCCTACGGTTAAAGGCAAAGCGAAGAATGCTTTCATATTGGTAGCCTTTGATTTTGTTTTTAAAACTGAAAATGTTTGGTTTTGTGGTTCGGGAGTGGTTAGAACTCTCGAATGTTATTTGGCGGATAGAGCCAACCAGGTGGATAGAACCTGCTTTATATTTGACGGATGGAGTCACATGATTAACTTTGATCTTTTAACTTTTGGCGGATAGAGCCTTATGTTAGTGATGGTGGTTAGAACCTCACTATAACATTAACTACTTCAACTATTAAAAAGAATTGTAAAAGATGCTTTGTGAAATTATTTACTTAAGTATGGTTTAATAAAATGTGGCTTTATGCAAATAAACCCTACTAAGCTTCCTTTGGAAAGCCCCACATGATCATACTTTCCCGACTTGCTGAGTACTTTTGTACTCACGTGCTACACCAACATTGTAATCATCAGAGAATTTCCAAGATGCCAAGGAAGAGGAGGAGTTCTTCGAGGAGGACTGCCAGGAGGACTAGTCGCGTCGCTTGTCGTCGCCTGTGGCATTGTGGCGTTCGCTCGTTTCGTTTTGCTTTTTTGTTTCCGCTACTTTGTGTCCGGTCGTTGGACCGAGTATTGTAATAAGTGGCCATGTGGCCCATACTTGCATATTTATATTACAACTTTCGTCATGTTCGGCAATGAAGTATCACTGTGACTGTGTGTACTAGCTACTGATCTGGGACTAGTACGGAAATACACAGGAGATTCTGGATAGCCGATCCGGGGTCTCACATGTGTTATTGATGATGTTGATGGCACGTGGTGCATGGTACCGAGGCAAGTGGCAAGAGTGTTTATGGTGGGCCAAGTGTGGCACTTGGGAGGTCGTATTTAGTTTTTGCTGATTTTGGATACTCATGAACTTTTTGGGTAGTCTTGCCTTGGTCCACATTAAGGACTTAACCTTGCAAGAATTTGAACTGAGTCTAACATATAGCCACAAGTCTGGAATGGGACAGACCTAGCTGATTAATTTGTGATGTCTAGATTTCGGTACTGTCGTGGTGGTGTGGGTTCTGGGTGTACGGGTGAAAACTCACATGGCGCAAGAGGGGGGCCTGAGTGTGGTAACCAGTCCCTTCAGTGCTGAAACCTCAGCGGGCAGTACTGGGTCTAGAAGGAACATTGTAAAGGGTTTGTTACGGTCATTTGCCTTGGTGGTGTTTAACTGTATCTTGTGGGTAAAGTGTATAACCTCTGCAGAGTGTACAAACTATTCGAATAGCCGAGTTCACGGTATTGGACATTGCTCGGGGATTACAGTCAAGGGCTAAACTTTCATAAAAGTAACTTTGGTTACTTGGTATGGAAATGATGAACCTGATTAGGGGTGATAAAATGCTTGACATGAGAAAGTGATTATTGTTTTACTGCTTTCCAATCTACTATTGTATTTATGAATACTGCTTATTGCAAAAGAACCACTATAGCCTGTCATTTGGAATAAGCCATGCATATAGTTATTAGACTTGCATTTTGTGCATGACTTGATGAGTGCTTTAAGTGCTCACCCTTGCCACAATACAAACACCAGTTGAGGAAGAATGAACGCTAGCATTGGAGGAGGAGTTCTAGGAGGAGCCGACGAACTAGAGATTTAGCCCAGTCAGTTGCTTGTGGCATATTGGTTGGCGCCACGAGTTATTCATTTCTGCTGCAGTTTATTTAATTAAGACTTTGCCCTGTGAGGCGTACTTTTGTAAGTTAACCATAAGGTTGACTCAACCACTTTCATTATAATAAAGACTTATTTACTATTCCGCTGTGTATAATTATGATATTCATCGATGTTGAGACTGTGTGCACTAGCGTGATCCTGGACTAGTGCTGAAAACACAGAGGATCCGGATTTGCACATTCGGGTCCCGATAATGAAGCACATTCTAGAGAAGTCATCACCGCCCTTCGTCTTCTCTTGTGATTTATCCTCGCCCTCGTCGCTCCATGTCTCTGTGTCGGAGAAGTTAATGTCATCAAGAGCGGCGAGCACGCGGTGGAAGAGCTATTTATTCTTGGTGAAGTTGCGGTGCTTCTTCTCTCGCGACATCTCGCAAGCTGGAGGTTTCTTGTTGCGGTTCTTATTGGTGTAGTCGTTCTTGATCGAACTGCCTTGCTCGTTCTTTCCCTTCTCCAGCTTGGGGCAGGTTGCTCGAATGTGGTTGGGGCAAACACACTCGAAGCAAATAATAGTGCCGCTTCTGTAAATCATTTTGTAGATGTTAGAAAATTCGCGAGTGACAAGAGAAAGCTCATTTTCTGGAAATCATTCCGGAACTTCATCGCTTATGTCGCGAAAAGCAGAGAGAGAAAAACCTGAAGAGAAATCAAGACAGAGTCTAGAGGAAGACTTGATGGGATCGGTGACCAAGGCCATCGACTGAGATTTTGTCCGACGAGAGACGATGTCGATCTCTTGAGTCTTGAGTTGGGAACAAAGCCCGTCAAGAGTCAAAGTTAACAAATCAGTGGAGTCCTTGATGGTGGTCACCTTCATCTCCCAAACCCTCAAATCGAGTGTTGTCAGAAAATGCCTAGCATTCTTCGAATCAGGGTATGTGCAACTAACTGATCGGAGATTGCTAAGGATTTTGGAGATGCGAGCAAAGCACTCATCGAGGATCTCACCAGTGTGCCGCTCAAACCTATTCTAGTCACGCTTGTACTGGTCCTGCCTCACCGTCTTGATCTGAATGGTACCTGTTAGTGTTATGCCCTTGAGGCAGTTATATAGATGATTATAACATGACTATGTTTATGAATAATAATATGATTATTGGTCCAATCAAAGTATATCATTATATTGATCAGTAAGTATGTGCTCATTGATATAATTCTGTAAGTATCTCTGACCGGATATCATCGTAGTGGACAACAATGAATAGATCAACACATGTAATGATCGATGATCATGTTTCATAGATCATGGGATATGGAGATATAATCAATACATTGTGAACGCATGTTGGAGAACATGTGTTAGATGGACCCACAATGGGACACTGCGAGAATGTTGCATTCTTATATGTCATCAGTGTATCTCATACATAGTAGATGTATGATCCTTAGACCTGTGATTGTCACATTCCCTACATATGTAATAGTTTACTTTGGGGTTACCAAACACTATTTCCTAACCGGATAGTTATAAAGGTAGCTTTCATGTTTACTATGAAACATGCAGAGGGAAGTGAGCAGTCAAGATGGAATTTGCCACTCCAGTGTAACGGAGATATATGTCTTGGCGACTCGTGTGATATGATTAAGGAAGTGCATGGCCATGCCGTGATTGAGAAGTCAATCACAACTTATTAATATATCACGGATACGAGAGATGGGTTGAACTATCAAACGATGACATGGTTCTCGCCTTGAGTTCGATCTTCATATAGTTTGGCAAAGGTATTATTACATCAGTACTTTACTCATATGCGTTTGGGAGTTGGCATGCTCTGCAAGGAGCCGCTACCGACTATTGGATTAGAAAACGGTTTTCTGAACCCATGTCCAAATGCGCATGAACCTGAGGTCACACACTTAATCTGGGACGCATTAATTCGGATTGGATCCGTAATTAATGGACCTCGTGGGCTTAGCGCGTAGATGGGCCCTGACTGCCTAGGGTTTCACCTCGTGGCTATATAAGGAGGGGAGGAGGCTGGGCGCAGTGTCAAGGCCCCAATCTCAAAAGTTTGGGAAATCCGGAGTATCCGGATTAAACATCCGGAATGTCCGGATATAACCCAGAATTTCCGTATTAAATGTCCAGAGTATCCGAATTCGCTCGCCCGAACACCTCACACCGGAGTATCTGGACTAATTGTCCGGAGTATCCGGGTTAATCCTACCGAAGACCCCAACCCGGAGTCTCCGTGTTAAACATCCGTAGAGTCCGGACTTAGTGGGGGTTGAGTATAAAGGGCCCGTTTTTCTTGGTTTCTTCACTCTTTCTCCTCCTCCCCATTTGCTCTCCACTCCTTGGTGCGTCTCTCCTCCGCCCCAAGCTCATCATCGGTGACTCCCCACTGGCCAGCGTCCTCCCGTGCTTCTCCCCGGTGACTTCCTCACCCCGGTGTCCTCAAGCTCCCCTCCAAGCCGGCGTCTCCTTTCCCCTAGCCGGCCATCCCTCCTTCTCTTTCATCCTCCTTGAAGGTAAGACCTCTTCTTGGAGTTAATTCGTGGATTTTTGGGTTCTAGGGCGTCCATGGGAGTAGGTTTGAGGCTTGGTATGTAGATTGGGGGTTGGGGTAACTTTGGGAATGTTAGGGTTTTTGGTGGGTAGTTGGATTTGGGGTTGGAGTAGGCAATGCTTGGGCATAGGGTGAGAGATCGGGGTTAGATGATGCCGTGCTAAGCATCGGATTAGGTTTTGGTTGGAGTTTTTAGAAGTGAGCGTCGTTTCGTCGTGGTTTGAGCTAGATCGGAGCTTCTCCGGCTTAGCCATGTGTGGGAAAGTGGTAGATCGGGTTCTCGCGGTGTCATAGTACTTGGCGGCACCTCGATCCCTCGTGTTAGTTGGGCGAAATGCGCCATGTCCGGAGTGTCTAGACAATTTGTCCGGAATGTCCGAGTTGTCCGGATTGTCCAGATGAAACATCCGGACTATCCGGGTTGCCTGGTCTGTTTCGTTGGGGAATGCGTTGTATTTTGTTTCCTTTGCATTGCATGCATCTCATTCATACATTGTGTCCGTGTAGAGAATGAGACCGCGGTAACTGACGTGGCCGTGGTCGAGGGGGTTGCCGAAGAGCTAGTCACTGCCGATACTCAAGCAGAAGCACAAGGCAAGCACCTAAGCATATTCAACCCTATTTGAAATGTTAATTTTGTGAATCAATTGTCTATTGGTTGGCTAAGTTTTGCATTAGGAGTTGAATTGTGGTAGTGGTGTTAGAACCCAATTGTTGCACATATACCCCCTTGAGAATTGTTGACACCTCCTTTGGAGCTGGGCTACGGGTAAATAAATTGTGTCCATGCTTAGTTTTGCTTAGGTGTCGGGTATAGGCCAAGCGGTGAATGGTTCCATCGCTTGAGATCATTACACTTCACAGTATTGGGCTATAGTGGTTGTGATTATAAGGAGAAATGGAAAAATGAAATGGGACCGATCCGTTGTTTGCCATGTTGATCGAGCACACCTTGTCAGTCGCATGCCGGAATGGGACGGTAAAGCTTTTCTTTCATCGCATGCTATTCGATGGGGCATGCCCTCATGCGGTTGGGCGTGGTTGAGGGTGAGGCTTAGGCCGACTCTCGGGGGCCAAGCCTGGCTTGGCCGCTCGAGGGGGTACTAGGTGCTCGGACCGCATGAAGATGGCCCAACGAGTGTGTATGGATGGGAGGAGGGTTGACA
Organism: Rhipidocladum racemiflorum; assembly: GCA_036346355.1. NCBI lineage: Eukaryota > Viridiplantae > Streptophyta > Magnoliopsida > Poales > Poaceae > Rhipidocladum > Rhipidocladum racemiflorum. The sequence continues at coordinate 18,431,745 of CM070590.1, forward strand.
TGAGGTTCCTTGTGGCACATGTCGTGCGATTGATGATCCGCTGCAGGGTTAATAAGCGATTCGAATTGCCGCGCTCTCGGATATGAGAACACTCGCGTCATCCGACATTTAAACGTAGTAATAACTTGAACTTGATAATAGTTGGATATGGTGGTGATACCTATTTATGTTGGCGCTTGCTTTATTTTAATTGTAAAGTTTCAGATTTCACTTTAGTAATAGGTGCTGTCCATAAATGCTATAAAATTGTAAATGGAGTAGTGGAACGTAATTAAACAACAAAGTTAAGCTTTTCCGCACTTTTTACCTTACAGCTTGATTCCTTGCTACATCCAAATGCATGTTCTTTCAAGTCGGTCATATATGGACCACGGGTAAGTCTTGCGAGTACCTTCTGTACTCATGCTTCTGCTTTGTGGTTTTCAGGTGAGGATCCGGACGAATGCGAGTTCTGTCCGTACTGCCTCTCGGTGACCGGGCAGGGCACCGAGTAAAGGCTACCTACGTCGTCGTACACGCCCGGAAGTGTTCAGAGGCAGGACACTTCCGGAGATGTTTTATTTTGGTTTATTTTGGGTAGCTATGTATTCTTTTGTTGTATAGTTAGTCGTAAGTTATGTCATGTTCTAGGTTCGAATACTTGTTTCCTTATGGTTGAACTTGATGTACCTTGGTACTCCTCTCACTTTTATGTATCCTCCCTTCCTTGCCGCTCTTTGTGTTTTGTCGTTGTCGGTTGTGTGGTTGTGGGGTTTGGTCTTCGTGCCGGTGTTTGTTTGGTTTGTCTTGCTTCCGCGTTGTGGTTTGGTGGTGGGGTTTTCGAGTTCGTTGCCCCCTTTATGTGAATTGAGTTGATACGGCATTGGAAACCGATATGCGGGGATCCTGGGCAAGTTCGGGTCGCATACCGGGGGAATCCCGAGATTGTTGTCGAGTTCTTCGAAGGGTTCCAATGTTGTCTCAATGGGTCTTGGGTGCTAACACCGCGAGCGCCTTCGGCGATCCGTTGTTAGCCTCCAAATCCGATTAGGATGGCTAAACCTTTAAATAATCCGAGGACGGTCTGGGCGGCTCCTCTCACGCAGAACACACACTTTCGTGCATTTTAGAGGTGTTTCGCCAGAAACCCTAGCCACCTCCTCTCGTTGCCCCTGCCGAGCGACCCGGTGCTTGCATAACGACACATGACGTCCCATCCCCTGACGTGTGGACTGCTGTGGTGACGCTGATGCTATTGCGGCGTGGAGGATAATCCGCGGCGAGGACGATCTAAGGCGAGGACGATCCACGACCGAGGCGAGGACGATCCATGACTGCGGCCAGAACGATCCACTACAATGACGTGCGAAGGATTCCGCAACTGCGCATCTAGTGGTAATTGATCTATGATCCCTTTCTTGCGAGTAGCTTTTTTGGTTTTGCGGTAGAAATTTTAATTTGTGCTAGAGTAGCATACCACATTACTCAACAGTGGTATCAGAGCCATCTCGCGTAGATTCATGATCTAGATGTTGCACATATGGTATGTGAGGATAGTAGATTGGATCTATTACATGTTCAACCGATTCATGTGATGAATTGGTGGAGGCAGCCATCGATGAGATCGATCGGTTTAAGGTTTGAGGAAGGTACAAACCGAATCAATCTTGATTTGGGTGAGTCCGTTCATGGTACGACGTTGCCCTTACCGGTCGGGTTACCACCATCAGGGTTCACAAATCGCAACCATATGGGACCAAGCCAATCAGATTGAATCGGAATGGGATCGCCGCCAGGTGCACTGCCCCTTGGACCCCGCCAGGGGCGCTGCCCCTTGGAACCCCGCTGTCGTAGAATCTATTTTGTTTAATTCCTTTTTGCAGGATGTTATGTGGAATAGTATGGCCTATGTGTATGTGATGCATGTAATTATTACATGGCCTGTGTGCCGTGTCAAGCCATAAGGCTATTTTAATTGTATAACGACCTGCGTGTCGACTTGTAATGTTTGAAAACCTCATGTAAAATTCATTATCAAAGTTCTAAAAGTTGCATCTAAAATGATGAAGATGGTGGCATCAAGCATGACGCCAAGGTGAACAATCAAGCATGATGGCAAGATGAACAATCAAGCATGATGATGGAGATCCTAATGCTAAGGGCCATACTATTTCACATCTTAATTTGATTATATGTGGATGTGTGTTTAATCCTTGCTATTTTCTTTATGCTTGTTGCATGTGATGCCATGTTCATAGTAGATTTTGTTCATCCACGTAGTTAAAAATTTAAATCAAACCTGTCCACCCAATTGTTGCACCTATCAAGAATTTAGATCGTTATTAATATGACTGCCAAAGTAGTATATCAATGGCTATCTTAATATATGATAGGGATGTGTTGGACACATTGCGCATAACAATGGTTTATTTAATCAAGCTATCAAAACGGTTTTGGGCTTGAGGACATAAGAAGTTGGGACTTGATTTCGGTAATGAAGGAACAGATATAAGACAATTGGTGTCTAGGAAAACACACATGAGGCTAGGTTTCTTAATTGGCACCCAAAAATGGGAAGTGCTCCCTCCCTCATGTGAGCCCTAGGGGCGGGTTGATCTGGCCATGAGTCGAGTTGATGGAGGCATTCATTACCTATTTTCATGCTCAACTAACAAGAATTACATAAGATGTAATTAGCAAAGTTGTTGCTTACCTATGTCATTAAATTTCTAGCAGTGATACCAAAGCTCACTAGTGTTTGATGAATATGGATCTTGAATACTCACTATGTGTCCATAAAGGGGACATAAAGTAGGAGTGCTTTTTGTTAAAATGTTTAATGAAAGTTTCACATAAACATAGTGCTTAGAAACTTTCAATGTTTTTGTTGTAGTTCTATGGCACCTCCTACTCCTGCTCCTACTGCCACACCTGGTTTTGCTTTGAGATCGGTTTTGGAAAGGGAAAAACTGAATGGAACAAATTTTGTTGATTGGTATCGCAATTTGAGAATTGTTCTCAAACACGAAAAGAAGGATTATGTTCTAGAGAATCCAATTCCTGATGAACTAGCCGAAAATGCTCCTCGCAATTTGAAAGCTGAATATGAAAAACATGTTAATGCTTCTGTAGAGGTCAGCTGTCGCATGCTTGTCACCATGGACTCTAAGCTGCAAAAGCAATATGAGGACCAGGATGCTTACAATATGATTGTGGGCTTGAAGGTCATGTTTGGGAATCAAGCAAGAGATGAGAGGTATGGTATCTCGAAGCTTCTGTTTACTTGTAAGCTAGCTGAAGGCAGTCCGGTCAGCCCACATGTGATCAAGGATTCAAATTTCGTTTTCGGACTCCATCTCGGGCCTGGCTGAAATCCTAAATTTCGACGAGATTCGGAAATTTCGGACGAAATTCAAAAACCAAAATTCAAATCCGGTTTTTTTTAACCGAGAAATCCGAAATTTCGCTAAAAAAAGATGAAATTGTGACACTACGGTATGGTGTGACATTATAGAATGTGAAATTAGAGAATAAAACCTTTCGGCTTGAGGTTTACTCGCGTTTTTGGGCCGTTTGAAGTGATGTGTCACCACGGAGTGTCGTAACCTTTTAAATGGTGCATGTTAAGGTCAAAAACTTTATGAAATATGGTATGGCAGGTTAAAACCATAAGGTATGGAGGTTAATAACGTTTAGGGCCGTTTTGGGTTTTGGGCCTTCCCGGGAGTTTGGGCCTTAAGTGGGCTTTGGTGGGATGGAGTAGGTCTCCGTAACGGACTAGGATTGGGTGTGGGGCTGGTAAAGGGCTCCCCACCAGCCCTTGGGCGTTCACCCTGCCCCTTGTGCGCCTCTTCCCCACTTGCCCTTGCCCTAGCCGCCTCCCTCCTCCCTTGGCCGTGCGCCTCCCCCTCCTTTGCCCCATTGCTCCCCACCTCTCCACCACCTCTCCTCCACCCCCTTGCTGCCCTAGGGTGGTCTCCACACCTCTGCACCTTGTGGATCCATCCGTTGGAGCGAGGAGTGAGGAGCGAGGAGCGTGGTGCGAGGAGCGATCCGCAAGGAGATCTATTGGAGATTCGTTCGTTGGGCAAAGGTATGATCATGGGGATCCTTGGGTTTGATCTAGGTACTGTTCTTAGGGTGTTTATGAAGTTTTTAGATCAATTGGTGGTGCTGGGTTGGAGTTCTTTGGGTTAGATCTAGACGTTGCCACGTTTCTGTTTTCGGGCAGATTGAGCAATCGGGCTAGGGTTCGAGTTTTCGTCGATTTAGGATCCGAATCTGTCCGTACGGACTTAAAAGAAGTTGTAGATAATTTAATTATCTTTCCGTGGACATAAAGCACGTTAAAATCCGATCAGCTGATTGAAAGTTATGGCCGTTTTACCGACTATGTTAAAATCTGTGACGCGATTGGAACAGATCGTAGTAATCTGTAGATTAAACAATTTTAGAGTCCGAATCAGTCTTTCCGTATAACTAGAAAAATATAGGAAATTTCCTAAGCTTCGCGATGGTGTACTCGTTTAATCGATTTGGAGTCCCAGAACTCAAGTTATGGCCTTTGCAAGGCTGCTGTCCCGCCGGGACAGAACCTCTGTTTTAGGTTTTGCGAGTAGGGAGCAATGTCGGGTTAGATGGGGGTTTGCGTACTGTTTTGTGGTTATGATTGTGAGTGTGTGATGCCTATGTGCAGGTGGTGTGACACCGGGAGTGCCCTCTACGTCCCACAAATCCGTCCCCCCGCGGTTGAGGCAAGTGTGTTGTAATGTATAGCGGATTGTAGGTTGTTTGTTGATATTGGGTGAAAGATTGAACACTTGCTATGCTCACTTGCCATGCTTGCTGTTTTCCAATGAAATATTGAATATGATTATCATGATTCGATGCCATGTGTTTATATTTGTCATGATGAGTTGCCATATGTTTATGTACATGTGAAATATGATAATTGGCATAGTTGCATGCATGACATGTTACATGGCCCGGGCGGTGAGAAAGTCATTAACTAATCCGGGAAGGTCGGTGAGAAAGTTATGACTAATCCGGAGAGCCATTAGAGTAAGTCCTACATCGTGATTCCATCTACCGTGGGTTGTGGAAGCGAGAAGTAGGCACCCTCCATCTTCGGGATGGAAGGGGGGAGAGGGTGCACACCGACGGGTGTGTACTCAACCATACCAGTATGAGTTTCCATGGAGATATGAGCATAACATTGCATTGCATTGCATTGCAATACATTTTTTTTAATGATGATGATGTTGTTATGTGCTCAAGTATGAGATGTTATATGTGATGTGAGGTATTATTGTCTTGTAAATGATCTTGTTGTCCATTACAATATGCTAGCTGAGTTTCGAACTCACGCTTGTGTTTTATGTTGTTTTTAGGTACTTTGAGATCGGCATGCGGGAAAAAGGGGTTTAGTTACACTTCTACACGTAGCTCCACCATCATAGTCTATGATTAATCACTTGGAGACATGATTTTAAGAGTTGTGCCATAAAGTTAATGTATGGTTTAATCTAGCATGCTTGTGATCCCTTATTTGCTTCGTTATAGTTTATGAAGTGGTTGAGCGTGGTATTATTGGCGTAGTTTGATGATACATCCATTTATGTTGATGTTTTAGATGTCGTGTGCTATGATATATCTTGCCATGATATTGATATTGTGTTAATTCATGGAAAAACAATGGAGATGCTGCCGAAATATCGGTTTTTAGCATATGTACCTTTGCTGGAATTTATGTTTAAATGTGATATTTAGTTGTTGTTTAGCTTATGTTTGGTAGCATTCGGGCATATTAAATGCCGGGGTGTTACAGTTGGTATCAGAGCGGGCTGTAGGTCCTTGGAATGTGTATTTTTAGTGTCATGCTATAGGGTACAACTAAAATGTGATGTGGAATAACTTAGAAACATGGCTTAGGTTTTTACTAAAATTTTGTCATAGAATAGCAACATTAAAACTTGCAAAAGTGGTATAACTAATCTAAAATTTGACACACATGGATGCACAGTAGGAAGGGTATGGGTATCGTTGTTTACGCTTAAATGTTGTACTCTAGCCTTGTTGCTAAATGCTATATTTGATATAGTACGTTGCTATGTCTATGAGATAAATGATTGAATTATTCCTGTTGTGGTGGTAAAAGTGGGGTTTTGGTGCCGAAGGGTTTCGGCCACCTCTCTTATTTCATAGTAAGGGTGAGGTTTGACAGTGTGGCCGGTTAGCGCCACCACCGAAGAACTATTGACCCCTGTAGGAGGAGAGTGCTTATCCTTTCTGTCGTTGATCGGGTAGTTGACTGGAGTCAAATAGAAGAGTTAATGGTGGTTTCCTTCGTATGTTCTTTGCCGTTCTGACGGTCGGTGTTCTTTGCTTTTCTTGACTTTAGTAGATTTGAATCAAATGAAAAGTGTTGGGTTTTCATGATCGCTCCGCATGTGTGTGTGGTTTTCTCTTCCTTGGTTGAAGACGAAGAAGAGGAGACTAGTGTTGCGCTTCTTTTGGGCGCCTTTCCAGTTTTGATGCCTGTTGATTTCATTATGGGGAACAAGCATTCGATTTATTCCTGTGGTTGTCTGTCTCCAAGGCTAAAGGAGTTTTGTTCGGAGTTGTGCCAGACCTGGCTGTCAGGACTGAAGTTCTGTGGCTTCATAGTAGTAAGTGGTGTTTGATTTCATCATTTTGCTGGTTTAAGAAAATCATCTTTGAAGAACCCTTCCTATTTTGTGAAAGTTTGGAGTTAGGGTTTATTTGCAAAGGTATATTTGATCGATTGGTTCCCTCCAGTAGGAGTCTTTGAGATTTAAAAAGTGTTTTGGAGAATTCCTTTGCATGACCAAGTTTGGGTTTGTCTCATCGCAATTTTGAGAGTCAAATTTTCCTTATGAACTTGGGATGAGTTTTAAAACTAAAATGCTGTAAACAAAGTAGTCTTTTGACTGAAATCGTTTGTCCCTAGTAAGAATTGATGTTTAGCATGTTATGTAGTAGGTAACAATGTGGTTTATGGATTGATGTGTTGCTAAGTTAAATTTTGAGTTGAATCAATTCAATGTGATTAATATCTCTAGCTTGAGAATAAATAGACTACTAGTGTTGCAGTTTACTCTTAGCGAGAATGATTAAATGTGTTAATGTACATGCTTAGAATCTGTTGCCTTGCTTTAAATGTGCTTATGATCCTTGTTAATGTTAAAAGTTTAAACTTTGATGCATAGTTAAAACATTAAGATGATGTAGACTGATGTTATTGTAAAAGAAACTTTGCTGGTTGTTAAAGATGTTCTAATCTAATGGATTAATTGAGAAAATTTAATCGTGTTGACTAGTGACTTTAATTTGGATGTTGATTAGAGTTGCTATTTATGTTGTTGCAAACTACTAGTATCTTTGGAAGTATGCAGTTGTGTCGCTACAATACTAGTATTGATATCAATGGAGAAGACATAAGACTTATTGTTAATGATGTTGTTAATGGTAGTGTTAATGCTAGTATTCAGTCTATTTTAAATAGTGGGAGTATGTTGTGTGGTGGTAATTTTGTTATCACCTATGTATAGGGTAGCTAAAAGTAATGTTGTTGGTTGATGATTATGCCCATTTGTTGTTATTGATGACTAAGTAGTTGTGGTAACTGTTTAGATTATTCGTTGGAAAACCATGGTTAAAATAGAGGAAAATTTTAACATGTTGCGATGGAGTGAGCTTTGGATAATTAACATGATGTACAATTTCATCCTTAATGAATGTATGCCTTGGAATCTTAGTTATGAACTTTGTCTTGTAGAGATAATATTTACATGTTGAAGTCGTTGTTTAACTGAATAAGGTTCGGTTGTCGAGACGTGAATATATAGGTGGTATGAAATTTATAGGTTGATCTTGCTGAAAGATTTGTTGAAGTACTATGTTTCAAATTTAGAATAAGAAGTATTATGATTCGGTGATCCGTGGGGATCATATCATTATAGTCTTGGTTGGGTGCCTTCTTGATAAGCATCATAAACCCTTATTAAAAGTTTTGGGAATGGTAACTAGAGGAAGAATTTGTTGTGAAGCTTTTGGTTGAATTGAGTTGGGGCTCCTCAGGGAGTAAAAAGTGATTATTAAAGTCTTTTAATGGAAAGCGTAGTGGAGTTCTAGAGATGGTTCTTTTTACGCTGAGCTTGTGTTTAAAAGCTTTTGGACTGGTTTGGTTGTTTGCCATTTTGGTTGAAGGGTTTTCGGTCAAGGTGTTCCTTATCTTTGTGTTTCAGAGTTTCCCCAAAACTCGTAATGTTTGGTGTCGACCTTTGGTTTTGGCGAATTTGTTTAGTTCGTGGTGTGAGTTTGGATTTACATCCAAAAGTTTTGAGTCGATCGCGCCCTTTCGCGTTCGCACTGGATTATCTTTGGATTAATTTTAAAAGGAAGCAGATGGTCTTAAAGGGTTGTGTTGGAAACTTTTGAGTTGAGCCCTTAATGTGTAACTCTTTTTGGCTAGAGTTGGAGTTGTTTTGAAAATGTGTGTGATGTTGCGAGTGCTTCAAAAAGGTGGACTTTATGAAAGTTTTACAAAGTGATTTTGTTAGTGAGGTGTTCCCTTTTGGGAATGAGTTTCCCTCTCCTTGAGGAAGTTCGTGATGGTTGTGGGAGCAGATGCTCGACTTGAAATTTTGATGTTCTTTTCCAAAATGTTGAATTTGGATGAAATGCAATGTTGTGCAAGTTCAGTTTTCAAATGATGTGGGGTCTTTTACGACGTGGTGTTTTATCACAACTATGCTGCCGTCATAGTCTATATGAATTTCCGCAACCTTCGATGTTAATTGTGTTTCCATCATTTGATACCGAGGAAGAAGTCATTTGGTGAATGACTATTCGGTGCCGTTGTTACATGATGAATGAAGGGTGAAAAAGGAAAACGAGACATTGTTTATGCATAATTAATCATAAAGGAGTCGACGAGCCAGGTCGGTGAGAAAGTCATATAAGGATATATGACTAATCCGGAGTGCTCTTGAAAAGTGTGCATGCATGTCAAGAATCGAGATGTCCATTTCTTTCTAGTATGAAAAGAAAGAATGAAGGATTTATGCTTCCTTTGTGATTTGGCTTGGATGTTGCCGAATTCTTTCCAAAATGGTTGTTAACGCTTTGGGTTTGAGTTGTCGTGTGTACACTTGGGGATGATACCTAAGTGTTTTTGTGTGAGGGCGAGACCCTCTTAAGAAAGGAACCAATTGTGGTTTGGTAAGGTTTTTCGATCCTAGCTTGGGGCTAGGTGTCGAACCTTAGTGGTATAAGGGTGGTTTGTGATGGAGGTTGATGATGTATGGGTTTAACCTTTACTAAGAGTAGCGATGGGTGGAAGTGAAGTTGACAGTAGATCGGTGATAATTGCCCTGCCGTGAGCAGTTGTCTTCACTAGTTGTTTTTGGGTTTGAGTCTTGCCTGGGAAAGGATGGAATAAAATGTTAGTATGATCGTGTATCGGAAGGGCTAGTGTGCCTTAATGAGTTATTCCCCTCGATGGAAACTTTCGGGAATGAAGAGAGGTCGTTAAAGGAATTGTGACTTCCTTTGACTTTGTCATGTTGAGTTTATTGCAGTGTGTAGTCAGGTAGGTTGTGATAGAAGGGTGAGGTGTTTGTCGTGAGGATTCGAGCGTTTTGGGTTGTTGAAGCCCTTCGAGGTTGAAACGCAGATTCTGTTTGGGATTTGAATTGAAAATTGAACTGTGAGCGGTTGCCCTTAGTTGAGCTAGATCAACACTTTTTCTTTAAGTGTTGGTTTTGGGAACTCGTTTGTCGTTTGTTTCCGGTTCTAGTCGTTGTGCAAATGTTTTGTGCTGCAGAGAAGCCTTTTATCCCTTGGGGATTTTGTCATTGATTTTGGCGTCCTTCGGATTCGAGATCGAATCCTGTTGAAAGGCGGGAGAATGTGACACTACGGTATGGTGTGACATTATAGAATGTGAAATTAGAGAATAAAACCTTTCGGCTTGAGGTTTACTCGTGTTTTTGGGCCGTTTGAAGTGATGTGTCACCATGGAGTGTCGTAACCTTTTAAATGGTGCATGTTAAGGTCAAAAACTTTATGAAATATGGTATGGCAGGTTAAAACCATAAGGTATGGAGGTTAATAACGTTTCCGGGCCGTTTTCGGGGTTTTGGGCCTTCCCGGGGGAGTTTGGGCCTTAAGTGGGCTTTGGTGGGATGGAGTAGGTCTCCGTAACGGACTAGGATTTGGTGTGGGGGCTGGTAAAAGGGCTCCCCACCAGCCCTTGGGCGTTCACCCCTGCCCCTTGTGCGCCCTTCCCCCCCACTTGCCCTTGCCCTAGCCGCCTCCCTCCTCCCTTGGCCGTGCGCCTCCCCCTCCTTTGCCCCATTGCTCCCCACCTCTCCACCACCTCTCCTCCACCCCCTTGCTGCCCTAGGGTGGTCTCCACACCTCTGCACCTTGTGGATCCATCCGTTGGAGCGAGGAGCGAGGAGTGTGGAGCGAGGAGCGAGGAGCGAGGAGCGAGGAGCGTGGAGCGAGGAGCGATCCGCGAGGAGATCTATTGGAGATTCGTTCGTTGGGCAAAGGTATGATCATTGGGATCCTTGGGTTTGATCTAGGTACTGTTCTTAGGGTGTTTATGAAGTTTTTAGATCAATTGGTGGTGCTGGGTTGGAGTTCTTTGGGTTAGATCTAGACGTTGCCACGTTTCTGTTTTCGGGCAGATTGAGCAATAGGGCTAGGGTTCGAGTTTTCGTCGATTTAGGATCCGAATCTGTCCGTACGGACTTAAAAGAAGTTGTAGATAATTTAATTATCTTTCCGTGGACATAAAGCACATTAAAATCCGATCAGCCGTTTGAAAGTTATGGCCGTTTTACCGAGCGTGTTAAAATCTGTGACGCGATTGGAACAGATCGTAGTAATCTGTAGATTAAACAATTTTAGATTCTGAATCAGTCTTTCCGTATAACTAGAAAAATGTAGGAAATTTCCTAAGCTTCATGATGGTGTACTCGTTTAATCGATTTGGAGTCCCAGAACTCAAGTTATCGCCTTTGCAAGGCTGCTGTCCCGCCGGGATAGAACCTCTGTTTTAGGTTTTGCGAGTAGGGAGCAATGTCGGGTTAGATGGGGGTTTGCGTACTGTTTTGTGGTTATGATTGTGAGTGTGTGATGCCTATGTGCAGGTGGTGTGACACCGAGTGCCTCTACGTCCCACAAATCCGTCCCCCCGCGGTTGAGGCAAGTGTGTTGTAATGTATAGCGGATTGTAGGTTGTTTGTTGATATTGGGTGAAAGATTGAACACTTGCTATGCTCACTTGCCATGCTTGCTGTTTTCCAATGAAATATTGAGTATGATTATCATGATTCGATGCCATGTGTTTATATTTGTCATGATGAGTTGCCATATGTTTATGTACATGTGAAATATGATAATTGGCATAGTTGCATGCATGACATGTTACATGGCCCGGGCGGTGAGAAAGTCATTAACTAATCCAGGAAGGTCGGTGAGAAAGTTATGACTAATCCGGAGAACCATTAGAGTAAGTCCTACATCGTGATTCCATCTACCGTGGGTTGTGGAAGCGAGGAGTAGGCACCCTCCATCTTCGGGATGGAAGGGGGGAGAGGGTGCACACCGACGGGTGTGTACTCAAGCATACCGGTATGAGTTTCCATAGAGATATGAGCATAACATTGCATTGCATTGCATTGCAATACATTTTTTTTTAATGATGATGATGTTGTTATGTGCTCAAGTATGAGATGTTATATGTGATGTGAGGTATTATTGTCTTGTAAATGATCTTGTTGTCCATTACAATATGCTTGCTGAGTTTCGAACTCACGCTTGTGTTTTATGTTGTTTTTAGGTACTTTGAGATCGGCATGCGGGAAAAAGGGGTTTAACTACACTTCTACACGTAGCTCCACCATCATAGTCTATGATTAATCACTTGGAGACATGATTTTAAGAGTTGTGCCATAAAGTTAATGTATGGTTTAATCTAGCATGCTTGTGATCCCTTATTTGCTTCGTTATAGTTTATGAAGTGGTTGAGCGTGGTATTATTGGCGTAGTTTGATGATACATCCATTTATGTTGATGTTTTAGATGTCGTGTGCTATGATATATCTTGCCATGATATTGATATTGTGTTAATTCATGGAAAAACAAAGGAGATGCTGCCGAAATATCGGTTTTTAGCATATGTACCTTTGCTGGAATTTATGTTTAAATGTGATATTTAGTTGTTGTTTAGCTTATGTTTGGTAGCATTCGGGCATATTAAATGCCGGGGTGTTACAGAAATTTCGTCCAAAAAACCGAAATCTTGGCGAAATTTCCCGATACTATCATACTTTCAATTTTTTAGGGTTTTTTCAACTTCGCGGAAATTATGATTTACCGATTGTCCCACATGGGAAATGACTTGAAAAACCCAATCCGGTCAAAATCCTGTCAAATCCGATCAACTTTTATACAAATTTCGGTCCATTTAACCGAAATTTCGGTCCAAATCACCAAAATTTCGGTGAGATTTTAATGTACTGTAGCACTTCAAATTTTTTTGGGTTTTTTAATTTCGCTGGGATTATGAAACTCGGAGGGGCCCGAGATTCAAAATTTTGCCGAATTTCGCTGAGATTTTGAGCTCTGCATGTGATCAAGATGATCGGCTACATTGGGAGATTGGAAAAACTTGAATTTTCCCTTAGCATCGGTTTGGCTACAAATGTCATTCTCCAGTCTCTGCCTCAGAGCTTTGAGCCATTCATTATGAATTTTCATATGAATAGCATGGAGAAGAGCCTGACCGAACTACATGGGATGCTCAAAGCTGCCGAGGAAAGCATTAAGAAAAAACCCAATCATGTGTTGGTGGTTCAGAAAACAACTGCATTCAAAAAGAGGAAGGCTAAGGCTAAGGGAAAGGGCAAGGGCAAGGCTCAAGATGAGATCGTGGGCCTCAAAAATAAGCTTCAGAAGCTTAAAGTTGGTCCTCAGCCTGAAACCCAGCGCTTTTATTGCAAGAAGTCAGGACATTAGAAACAGAACTGTGAGAAGTACCTAACAGATAAGAAGAATGGGAGTGTGACTTCCACTTCATGTATTAATGTTATAGAAATTAATCTTGCTACTACTTCTTCTTTCAGCTCATGGGTATATGATGCTGGATCGGTTGCTCACATTTGCAATTCGATGTAGGGGCTGATAAAGAGTAGAGTCATGGCAAAAGGAGAAATGGATATTCGCGTGGGGAATAAAGCAAGAGTTGCTGGTCTTGCTGTTGGCACCTACCCATTGCATTTGCCTTCAGGATTAGTTTTAGAACTTAATAATTGTTATTTTGTTCCGACTTTGAGTAGAAACATTATTTCATCTTCTTGTTTGGAACATGAAGGTTATGAATTCAGAATAAAGAACTTTGTTTGTTCAATATTTTTGAATGATATGTATTATGGTCGTTGCCCCATGGTGGATGGGTTGTACGTCCTTGAACTCAAAGAAAAGCCTGTCTATAACATTAATGTAAAAAGGTCTCGACCTAATGATTTGAATCCTACCTTTTTATGGCATTATCGCATAGGTCACATAAATGAGAAGCGCATGAAGAAGCTCCATGGTGATGGACTTCTAACCTCATTTGATTTTGAATCATTTGAAACATGTGAGTCTTGTTTACTTGGTAAAATGACAAAAGCCCCTTTCACTGGTTTTAGTGAAAGGGCGAGTGAATTGTTGACCCTAGTACATATAGATGTATGTGGACCAATGAGCTCGAGTGCTAGAGGTGGGTTTCAGTACTTTGTAACTTTTACCGATGACTTTAGTAGATATGGATACATCTACTTAATGAGGCATAAATCTGAAACTTTTGAAAAGTTCAAAGAATTTCAGAACGAAGTACAAAATCAACTTGGCAAATCAATAAAACACTTACGATCAAATCGTGGGGGCGAATACTTGAGCCAAGAGTTTGGTGATCATCTAAAGCAATGTGGAATCGTTCCGCAACTTACTCCGCCAGGAACGCCACAATGGAATGGCGTGTCCGAGCGACGGAACCGAACTTTGTTAATATGGTTCGGTCAATGATGAGCCAAACAGATCTGCCATTATCCTTCTGGGGTTTCGCTCTAGAGACAGTTGCGTTCACATTGAATAGGGTCCCATCAAATTCCGTTGAGAAGACGCCATATGAGATATGGACTGGGAGAAGTCCCATGTTGTCATTTCTCAAGATATGGGGATGCGAGGCTTATGTAAAACGTTTGCAATCAGATAAACTCGCAACTAAATAAGAAAAATGCTTCTTTGTGGGGTATCCTAAAGAAACAAAAGGATATTACTTTTACAAAAGAAACAAGAACAAAGTTTTTGTTGCTTGAAATGTTATCTTTTTGGAGAAAGAGTTTCTTTCCAAAGAAAACAGTGGGAGCGATGTGCATCTCGATAAAGTTCGAGAATCACATGAATATGTTCAAGCTGCCACTGAACCTTCACAAGATGTACAAAGTGTTGTACAACCTGTGGAAGAGACACTAGCCCTACGTAGGTCGGGGAGGCCGCATCATGAACCCATAAGATATGGACATGACATATTATTGTTGGACAATGATGAGCCCACGACTTATAAAGAAGCGATGATGGATCCAAACTCCGAAAAAATGGCTTGGAGCCATGAGATCCGAAATTCAATCCATGCATGACAATCAAGTTTGGAACTTGGTTGATCCTCCTCATGGTGTAAAAACCATAGAATGCAAATGGATTTTCAAGAAGAAGATAGACGTGGATGGAAATGTTCAGATCTATAAGGCACGGTTGGTGGCAAAGGGTTTCAAACAAGTTCAAGGAGTTGATTATGATAAAACTTTCTCACCGGTAGCCATGCTTAAGTCTGTCCGGATCAGTTTAGCTATTGCTGCATATTTTGATTATGAAATATGGCAGATGGACGTCAAAACAGCTTTCCTTAACGGGAATCTATCTGAGGATGTATACATGGTACAACCTGAAGGTTTTGTTGATCCTAAATATGCTAAAAAGGTATGCAAACTTCAGAGATCCATTTATGGGTTGAAGCAAGTATCTCGGAGTTGGAACATTCGTTTTGATGAAGTAGTCAAATGATTTGACTTCATCAAAGACGAAGAAGAGCCTTGTGTTTACAAGAAGGCTAGTGGGGGCGCACTTGTGTTTCTGATCTTGTATGTGGATGACATATTATTGATCGGGAATGATATTCCTATGCTTGAAGATGTTAAGACTTCGTTGAAAAGGAGTTTTTCAATGAAGGACTTAGGAGAAGCATGTTATATCTTGGGCATAAAGATCTATAGAGATATATCAAAAAGGTTGATTGGATTAGCCAAGAAACGTATATTGACAAGGTATTGAAGAAGTTCAATATGCATAAATCCAAAAGAGATTTCATGCCAATGTCACATGGCATCAGTCTTAGCAAGAATCAGTGTCCCTCGACAACTGATGAGCGAGACAGGATGAGCAAGTTTCCGTATGCTTCGACTATTGGGTCTATTATGTATACCATGATCTGTACACGCCCAGATGTCTCATATGCTCTAAGTGTCACGAGCAGATACCAAGCGGATCCCGGTGATGGTCATTGGACAGCTATGAAAAACATCCTGAAGTACTTGAGAAGAACTAAGGATATGTTCCTAGTTTTTGGAGGTGAGGAAGAACTGGTTGTAAAGGGTTACACCGACGCAAGCTTCCAAACTGACAAAGATGATTTCCGATCACAATCTGGGTTTGTATTTACACTAAATGGAGGAGCGGTAAGCTGGAAGAGTTCCAAGCAAAGCACGGTGACCGACTTTACAACAGAAGCGGAGTACATTGCGGTTTCAGAGGCTGCAAAGGAAGCTGTGTGGATAAAGAAATTCATCTCAGAACTTGGTGTGGTCGCTAGTGCCTCTAATCCAATGGACCTCTATTGTGATAATAGTGGCGCCATTGCATAAGCAAAAGAGCCTAGATCACATCAGAAGTCCAAACACATACTCCGACGCTTTCACCTTATTCGCGAGATTATGAATAGAGGTGACGTGAAGATATGCAAAGTAGATACAGAAGCTAATATGGCTGATCCATTAACGAAGCCACTTCCACAGCCTAAGCATGAGGCGCACTCGAGGTCTATTGGTATTATATGCTTAATTGACTGACTCAAGTGCAAGTGGGAGATTGTTAGTGTTATGCCCTTGAGGCAGTCATATAGATGATTGTAACATGACTATGTTTATGAATAATAATATGATTATTGGTCCAATGAATGTATATCATTATATTGATCAGTAAGTATGTGCTCATTAATATAATTCTGTAAGTATCTCTGATCGGATATCATCGTAGTGGACAACGATGAATAGATCAACACATGTACTGATCGATGATCATGTTTCATAGATCATGGGATATGGAGATATCATCAATACATTGTGAACGCATGTTGGAGAACATGTGTTAGATGGACCCACAATGGGACACTGCGAGAATGTTGCATTCTTATATGTCATCAGTGTATCTCATACATAGTAGATGTATGATCCTTAGACCTGAGATTGTCACATTCCCTACACATGTAATAGTTTAATTTGGGGTTACCAAACACTATTTCCTAACCGGATAGTTATAAAGGTAGCTTTCATGTTTACTATGAAATATGCAGAGGGAAGTGAGCAGTCAAGATAGAATTTGCCACTCCAGTGTAACAGAGATATATGTCTAGACGACTTGTGTGATATGATTAAGGAAGTGCATGGCCATGCCGTGATTGAGAAGTCAATCACAACTTATTAATATATTACGGATACAAGAGATGGATTGAACTGTCAAAGGATGACATGCTTCTCGCCTTGAGTTCGATCTTCATATAGTTTGGCAAAGGGATTATTACATCAGTACTTTACTCATATGCGTTTAGGAGTTGGCATGCTCTGCAAGGAGCCGCTACCGACTATTGGATTAGAAAAGGGTTTTTCGAATCCATGTCCAAATGCGCATGAACCTACAGGGTCACACACTTAACGGGTTGGGACGCATTAATTCGGATTGCATCTGTAATTAATGGACCTCGTGAGCTTAGCGCGTAGATGGGCCCTGACTGCCTAGGGTTTCACCTCATGGCTATATAAGGAGGGGAGGAGGCTAGGGGCAGAACACACACTTTCGTGCGTTTTAGAGGTGTTTCGCCAGAAACCCTAGCCACCTCCTCTCGTTGCCAGTACCGAGCGACCCGGTGCTTGCACACCGACGCACGGCGTCCCATCCACGGACGTGTGGACTGTTGTGGTGACGCTGCTGCTACTGTGGCGTGGAGGATAATCCGTGGCGAGGACGATCCACGACTGCAGCCAGAACGATCCACTACAACGACGTGCGAAGGATTCCACAACTACGCGTATAGTGGTAATTGATCTATGATCCCCTTCTTGCAAGTAGCTTTTCTGGTTTTGCGGTAGAAATTTTAATTTGTGCTAGAGTAGCATACCGTATTACTCAACAGTACCCTCATGGTAAGAATTGAGGGTCACCCAGATCTAATGAGTGGATCGTAGGTGAGAGACCTAGTCATACTCACTGCGACTAAGTCCCTGTATGAGGATGTTTCTTGCCTTAGCGTTTGCCTCAACGCCAGCCATGTTCGTGGCATTGACGTCCTCATCGGTAGGAACCACATATGGGAGTTTCACCTTCTGCCATTTCAGGAAGCCCTAGGCAGTGATATATGACCCCATCCGCATTTTCAAAACGGATAATCAACTCCAACAAAAATTGGAGGCTTCGTCGAGTACTTGTCCATCGCCATGGCTCTCGAGACCGGTCAAGATCTAAAGAGAGCAAAACCAGCTCTAATACCAATTGAAGGATTGAGATGGCGTTTAGAGGGGGTGAATGATCCCCAAATAAAATTTTCCCCACTCAAAGTACTCCAAACAATCCTGCAATGAAAATCTAAAAGACCCAAAGATTTTCCTTCAAACTGGTGCTCCTCATATTCACAAAACCCTCAAAAACCAAAACAACTAGACAACTATGTGTACCCCTAGCTTGCATGGATGAGAGCCATGAAACATGTGAGGGATTTCTGAATCATAATCCTGGCTGTCAAGTGTCCAAACAAAAAGGAATCAATCCAAATACTTCTTTTCTAAATGAGATCAAGCCAAATCATAAAAGTCTCTTTTAGAAAAGCAAAAGCAGATTTTTCAGGAATTGTCCTCACTTGGAGCAGGTGGTTGGTGGATTTATGTTGCTCTAAAATTTTTGGGAATTTTTCTCCCTGTGAGAAAATGAGTCGTGAAACACTCCACCTTGTAGAAAAATCAGTAAAATCAAGAACTACATATAGTCAGGAACTTCGATCAGAAAGTTTAGGGCTCGGTTTTCACCTCATAGCGCCCAAACGGTGCAACCAGTGGACTCCAAAATTTTTCCACAGATGTATATATGAGTCATGCACCTTCTCCAAAAAGAATCACCCAAAAAGGATTTTTCTATATTTTTTAAAAAATTGAAGACGGATTGCTGCGCGAAGAACAAGTTCAGGACAGATTTGCAATCTTGATATAAACTTGATCGCTAGTCTATCCTAGGGTGCAAGAGAGATGTAAAACCAAATGAGCACCCTTAAGACATCCTTGATCAACAACATTTAGAAGGAGAGGAGGCAAATCCAAATTGCAGGAATTTAAGTGCGGGAAAGTAAATGCTGAATTTAAATTGCGTAAAGTAAAGACATAATGTAAATGTGCAATTTAAATTCACAAGAATAGTAAAGAAAATCTTTGTATTTTCTGGATGGAAGGTTTACAAAATCTCACTTCATGTGGGTAAAGCTCAAAGGAGCAGCTCAAACCTTCAAGTGAGGGAGGGCATCCCTCCCCCTCTATTTATACTACTCTTAGGCCACCTACCACCCTTGGATGAGTCCCTCAACCCTAGAGCACTCCACCAAGGGCTAGGATTAACCCACTCACACAACCATGCAAGGGTAACCCAAAACCCTACACACATATTGGGTTTTCTTGCACGGTTTTCAAAGCATACTACCTAGACCCGCTAACCTCTCAACTAGACCACAATCCAACGGCCCTCATCAATCCTCACGGCATCTAGTAGTATCATCGCCTTTATTTGTCTTCTAGACTTGCCCAGACTCCGTCTCTGATCATCTTCCGGCAATCTTCGACCGTCTGGACCTCCGACGCACCTCGCCTAATCCCGGTCATCCTCCGCCTCACCATGACCTAGCACCGTCGTCCTACAACCATCAAAGACAAGGAAAACCCATCACATAGCAATGTCCAACAATAATATGCAATAATCATCACACATGCTCAAACAAAGATCTTATCTTGATCGTATGCATGAAGCTGACACAACTCAAATAGCTTGCTTTTGAATTCCAATTCAAATCAAACTCAAACCTGAGAGCACCTTGCTCAAATAAAGTCAAATACTCATCACAAACATGGATGGACCTCCACATGGTCCTTCAGTGGATAAGCATCTAATAATCGGGTTATGGACAACAGTGGAGTGCAGTCGCTATTGACAGCTTTTGGGTAATTAGTATTCCCGTATTATATTAATGTTGTACTTAGACCGTCTGTATAATTAAAGTATTGAACATGTAGCCTGCGTGGTAATGGAATGTAATAAAGTTCTATTCCAGTCTCTAATTATTGTTTCTATTCTAACACTCTGAATTTGGTGTATTAACTAATAAAGTGTCAGGTCCACTTGAAGTTTTATTAATTAATATGCCTAGATCAATGAAGTTAACTCGAGATTAATGGCAAACTATAGTCATTATCTAGGGTTAATTATGCAGATCACCACATATGATATCAGAGCAATGATTACGAGAACCACGCATATTCAATGTCATACCTTATAACTGCATTCAAGCAAACTACATTAGCTCCATGTTAAATATTTTAGTGCATAAGGATAAGTAGATAGGTTCATTAGTTGTAGTATAAAAATTTGTATTGTGAAATGTACTATGTGATTGAATTGCTGAGTACAATAGATAGAAATAGGAGCTAAGGATAGAAAATGCTCCCGGATGCAGAATCCATGGCATACTTGGATATGTGAATCCAAGCGTTTCTCAAGCACGTAGCTCGAGGAGTTCTTGGTGCTCAGACATCAGGATTCCTACAGCTTTTTGATTTTTTGTCAAGTTCTTCTTTAGGTTTAGTCGGGGGCTCTAGTGCGTCTGTCTTGAGAAGTTTTGGTGTGTGGGCACCATGTTCTTTATCATTTCTTTACTTGATTTTGATCGTTGTGTTATTTTCTTTCCAAGTTTCTTTTTGTTCATCTTAATTACTTCTTATTCGTTATTTCGTATTTCACCCTGAGACAATTAGCTAGATAGTGTCTTATGATTCCTAAAATAGAGTGGCGAAGGAGAGCGAAATGGTCTCAATTCTTTCCTTACTCCAAAAACAACACTTATTTAGAACCATAATCTCTCTAATAGATAAAATACTTCTTATCCTACAAATAAAGTGCTGATAATAATAATCGTCCAACCTGATCTCTGAGAAAATGCTGTTAATAACAAAAGGAAATTTAACTATGAACTATAATCTTTCTGAATAAATCAAAAGAGTTACATAATTAAATTCAGGTGGTAAATTTAAACATTAATTACACTATATAAAAACTTGTTCCCTTTTTGCAGGATGTTGGACTAGCAGATTAGAGAGCCATATCTCACTCTGAGGCTAGGTTCCTTCGAAAATATCTCAAACTCAGATAATAGGCAAACCACTCCTTTTAGCAATCTTAACCAGCCAAATGTCCAAGGAACCACACCTCAGCTACTACAGGGAAGTAGCGCCCGTATCACTCTAACACTTGAAAACCCAGAAGAACTGGAGGGAGTTCTGAGGTATTTAGAAACAACCAGAAAGAAGGCTAAATTAGATATACATCTTCTTCTTTCTTCCAGCCTGTACCTTTTATGCCAATCATGCCGAATAGAAACTCTTCACCTCAATCGCGTATGATTGCACCACCTCTGCATCCCACTATCATTTCACCAAATCCATTCCTTAAGTGTTTCAATTACAGAGGACCACACTATGCTAGCACCTGTCCAAGGAAATTCCCCAGTTACTATAAGTGTAGCAAGAAAAGACTTCATTGGAAGAACTGCCCCTGCATAGCTAAACAGATGGGGCCGTATAATCCGCCAAAACCTTCACTGAATTGTTACAATTGTGGAGGCCCTTACAATGTAAATAAGTGCTCTCAACCACAAACCTGCAAATGTTACCATTGTGACCAAGAGGGACACAAAAGGTACAATTGCCCATTTTTTTAACAAATCAATCCATACAAGAAGAGTTAGATAAACCACCGAGCCATGCACCAGCTGTAGAGTATAGTCCAGGAGATCCCAATACTGCTTCTCCCAAAGAATCCAATTGGGAAGCGCCAACTGACGCAGATATGGATACGCTTCTCAATCTCTTCATAGTGACTTTGTTCTAATTGATTGAGCATCTAGATTTCCAATTCTCCAAAGAATGTTCAATTACTAGTAAGTTATAAATGAGTATTGTTAACAGAACCTTAGGTTTACGTATTTCTATGTAGGTAATCTCAGTATCTTCCACTTAGGAGAGACCCACGTAGAGTTACTTAACACCTCCCATATCTAGAAATTCACATATCATATAATTCATCCAATTTAATAGAGTCCGTTAGAGGAAGACTATTTTAAAAAAAAGGCCACAGTGAAAGAAAGGGCAATCCACGAGGAGTTCACCCATACCCATTAGATGAGCCAGATTTCGTGGATGAAATCTTTTTAAGGGGATAGGATTATATGATATATATATATATATATATATATATATATATATATATATATATATATATATATATATATATATATATATATATATATATATATGACACCGACTCAATCATTGTAGAAGCCATTCCACATGCATCAACAAATCACTGCCTCCTCAGCAGTTCACCATCCATCCTTTCTTTTCCAATAATCAATCCATTTATTCCACCTATTGTGATTTAGAGTTTTCTTGAAAAGGGTTTTCCAATGCATCGATGATAACACGTATATCCAAATATATTTATTGAAATTATTCCAAATATGATCAATAATTGCTTGCTTGAATTGGTGCAGAAATAAACGTCCTCACTCGGATTCCAGAGATAATCTCCTGTTTGATTTATCTTGCTTCCTAAAATTTGTGGGATACTATATTTTAGATTTTGATTGTTTTATTACATGTTTCATGGAGTACAAATTTTCTCTGAATTATGATAGGTTTTACGAATTTATGTGGCTTGATTTATTTTTTCTTGATTGCTATGATTTCAGCAACATGTTCACTTCATTTGTCATATTATTTCCCTCTTTTAATTAGTGGTGACGGTCAGAATTTTTTACTTCGTAATTCTTTTATCTGCTTGCGTACGTCTTCCTCTTTGTCCTATTTATGCTTTTAATTATGACTATTATTTGACTACCTGTGAGACCCCGGATCGGCTATCCGAAATCTCCTGTGCATTTCCGTACTAGTCCCAGATCAGTAGCTAGTACACACAGTCACAGTGATACTTCATTGCCAGACAAAACGGAACTTGCAATATAAATATTCAAGTACGGGCCACATGGCCACTTATTACAATACTCGGTCTAAAGACCGGAAACAAAGTAGCGGAAACAAAAGCGAAACAGGCAGACGCCATAACGCCACAGGCGACGACTAGAAACGCGACTAGTCCTCCTGGCAGCCCTCCTCGTACTCCTCCGCGTGGAACTCGCCCTCCTCTGCTGCGTCTTGATAAATCTCTGATGATGACAACGTTGATGTAGCATGTGAGTACAAACGTACTCAGCAAGTCTGGGAAAGTATGCTTATGTGGGCTTTCCAAAGGAAGCTTAGTAGGGTTCATTTGCATAAAGCCAAATTTTATTAAACCATACTTAGGTAATAGCATTTCACAAAGCAACTTTTCACAATTCTTTTTAATCATTGAATTATGTAATATCGTAGTGAGGTTCTATCCACCATCACCGATATAAAAGGCTCTATCCACCAGATTTTAAAGGATCAGGGTTAATCATGTGACTCCATCCGTCAAATACAAACACAGGTTCTTTCCACCTGGTTGGCTTTATCCGCCAAATAACATCCGAGAGTTCTAACCACTCCCGAACCCCAAAACAAAACACTTTTCAGTTTTCGAAACCAAAACCAAAATCTACCAATATGAAAGCATTCCTTGCTTTGCCTTTGACCGTAGGCACGGCTATTCGAATAGTTTTACTCTGCAGAGGTGTACAACTTTACCCACAAGACACGACCATCTCCTAGTGCCAAGCTATTAGCACACTTCCTTTGGTGTGCCGGCAGAGAGATCGTGACAAGGCCGTTACAATGTATCTACCTAACTAGACCCACCCGCTGAGGTTTCACCGCTGTTAGGGTTCCAACCGCCCAGTACAGAAGCCCCCTCTTGCGCCGTGTGAGAAAAACAACATTGCCTCCATCCGGCATTCACATTCAACCGAGTGGTGAGTCTAAGCTAGGCTTCTACAAATTAGTTGGCCAGGTCGTACCATTATAGACATGTGGTAGTACGGTTATGCTTAAAATGGCAATCATAAGCGTCGGTCCTTATATGACTTGGGGCGGTACTTGCACAATAGGATCAAGGCTCGATCCGCTCCCACCCGACATTCCATGCCGCCCAAGTCGAAATCATTTTTCCCTTTTTTTTATTTTAGAAAACAGTACTAAAATCATACTAGTAGCTTTCAAATCACATTTGATAACATTCTTTTTGAATAGCCCCACCCCTGGGTTGTTTTCATCGGAAAAGGGTCCTAAGCATTTCTACCGAACTATGTAGCAAAGGACACCATATAACCTAAACATGGTATAATCAATGTTCTAGGGTTACAACGGATATGATTAACAAGGTCAAGGAGGAATCATCAAATTCGGATTAACTATCACTTATATTTGACATATTTCATTAAAAATAGCCATGCAACTTTATAAACAGATTAAAAACATTTTATAAACCAGGGATCAAAATGCGTCAAGGGACTTGCCTTCGTTCATGAAAGGTCGTCGAACGCGTGAAGTCCGGCGGCGGCGTCGGTGGTCGCGTCTACGCGCAAAACGAGGCAATAAATAAATACCAGAAAATAAACAAAATCTAAAAATTACAAAATTAGTACTGGCGGGTAGATCTTGATTTTAGATGAATTTAGAAATTTGAATGGAGTCAAACGGAGTTCGGATGAAGAAGTTATGAGCTTCCGAAGTTTGAATTTCGAATAATTGGAAAATCGGGAATATTCCCGGAATATTCCCTCTCGGGTTGACTGGTCAAACGGAGCTTTGACCGGACTTGGACTGGGTTTGACTTTGACTGGGTCTACCCATGCAAGGCCCCACAAGTCATTGGGATGGGGGAAAGCTTCCTCATGAAGCTTGCCATCTCCATGGCTATGGAGGAGAGAGAGAGCTTGAGGGAGAGAGAGGGAAGGGGGCGCCACGGAGGAGGCGGCGACGGCGGCTCGGCGGCGGCGGCGCGCTGGCGAGCCGGCGGCGGCGGCGGCGAGCGAGCGGCGCGGCGGGCTGGCGCGACGGTGGCGTGGACGGGCACGGCGGCGGCATTGGGGCGCGGCCGACACGGGCGCGGGCGCGAAGGCCGGCGGCGGGCGGGCGGGCGGCGGCGGCCGGGCAAGACGGCCCAAGCCCCAAACACAGAAGCTCCATCCCAACTAACAGAGAGCCCAAAACTAGAAAAAGAACACAAGTCCTTCCCAAAAACTTGATTTCTCTCCCATTTTTGCACGGATTTGATCCAAACAAAAGGCTAGAACCTCTAGATAACGTCCTTAGCAACATCTAGGAGGAAGGAATTGAATCTAAACTCACCGGAATTGGAGAATTCGACGACGAACGAAGCTTCGGCCGAATGGAAAAGAACACGAAATTCGCCGCCAAAACTTGATCCCACCTAAAACCAATTGTTAGATGAGCTTCTAGACTTCCTCACGGTCATAAGGAACTAAGACACAAGAAGAATGGCTCACCGGAGAGAGAGAAACACGGATGAACACGAAGAACGCCGAAAAAGTGTGACCCGACTTCGGTTTTCTTGAGTTGGAGGATGAACGAAGAGGATATGTCAAAAGAGGATCATCCCACCGGGAAGAGAACGTTTATACGGAGAGATTAGAGGTGGTGGTGCGCCGTTTGGAGCCGAAACGACCGAATTAATGAGGATTGAATACAATTGGACGGTTTTCGGTTTTTGCTCGATCGTGCGCACTCCGGCGAGAGGTGGTGGGGAAAGTGAAGAGGACGACGCTACGAATCCAATGCCACCGGTCGTTCGTCGTTTGGAGTTGCGTGGAGGGAGTTACAAGCATTTAAAGAAGAGCACCTCCATTGTTGCTTGCTTGAGCTCCACCCCACCATGCATGGCTAGAGGTTGAAGATGATGAATAGTGTTGGCCACGTGTCACTCCCTCATTGGCCCTCTTTTACGTAAAAGATTCGCCCTAGAGAAAAATTAGGAAAAATGGCCTAAAAATTCCGGAAAAATTCCTAGAGCCATTTTAGAATATTTTAAACTCAAAGGAACTGGTTTGGTTGAATTTGGATGAAATTTGTGGAATTAAATATTCCGGAGCGAATTGTGGGCATTAAACAAAAGCCGCGCGAGATAAAATAGCAACGGAGGTCCAAAAATTCGGGGATAAATTCCTAAAATCATTTAGGAATATTTGTAACATTTTAGAAGTGGTTTGGGGATTTTTGGAGCATTTTTGGACTCGGGTGAATTTTCGGGTACCGGCGGGACTGGAAAATCCGATTTTTCGACTGGACGGGAATTGAATCGCGAATTTGGGTTGGAAAGGATGCCAGGTTAATATAAACACCAATGAAACTCCCAATTTTGCATTTACTTTATTTAAAATAGGTTTTTCTCCAGAAGGCGAAAATGAGGATGTTACAACCTACCCCCCTTAGAGAGAATCTCGTCCCCGAGATTCAGACAGAGAAAGAAAGAGGTTAGGAAACTCTGCTCGAAGATCCTCTTCACGCTCCCAAGTCGCTTCCTTTTCAGAGTGGTTGCTCCATTGAACCTTGCAGAATTTGATCACTCGGCTGCGGGTGCGACGCTCGGCTTCATCCAAAATCTTGATCGGGTACTCTGGGTACGACAGGTCTTCTTTGAGCTCCATCTCTTCCAACGGCATCTGATGTTCAGGAACTCTGAGACATTTCTTTAATTGGGACACATGAAAGACATCATGCACTCCTGACAACTGAGGTGGCAACTCCAGTTTGTAAGCCACTTCTCCTTTTCTGGCAATCACTGGGAACGGCCCGATGTAGCGGGGTGCTAATTTTCCACTGACGCGGAACCGTTTCATTCCTTTCAACGGGGATACCTTCAAGTACACATGGTCTCCAGGTACAAAGCTTAATTCTCGTCGACGATGGTCCGCATAGCTTTTCTGTCTTAACTGAGCCGTCTTCAAATTTGCACGGATCTGTTGGACTTGCTCTTCGGCCTCTTTCAGAACAACTGGTCCAATGATTTGCCCTCCTTCGGTTTCTTTCCAATACAATGGTGTCCTGCACTTTCTTCCATAAAAAGCTTCAAAAGGCGCCATTTTCAAACTGGCTTGATAGCTGTTGTTATAGGAAAACTCAGCATAGGGCAAACTCTGATCCCACAAGCCTTTGTATGTTAGAGCACAGGCTCTCAACATGTCTTCTAGGATCTGATTGATCCTTTCTGTCTGACCATCTGTCTGGGGATGGTAAGCAGTGCTGAAGTTAAGATTTGTGCCCAATACCTCATGCAACTTCTGCCAAAACCTCGAGGTAAACTAGGAACCTCGATCTGACACAATCTTCTTGGGCACACCGTGTAGACACACAATCTTGGCCATATATAACTCGGCAAGCTTGTCTCCAGAATAAGTCGTCTTTACTGGGAGAAAGTGAGCCACTTTAGTCAATCGGTCCACAATAACCCAGATGGAGTCATAACCGGATTTCGTTTTGGGAAGTCCGGTTATAAAATCCATTCCAATTTCTTCCCATTTCCAAACAGGCACTTGCAAAGGCTGCAATAGACCGGCTGGTCTCTGATGCTCTGCTTTTACCAACTGGCACACATCACAACGTGCCACAAAATCAGCAACTTCTTTCTTCATATTGGACCACCAATACTTGTCTTTCAAATCAACATACATCTTGGTTCCTCCGGGGTGAATGGAGTATACTGAATCATGAGCTTCCTTCAAGACCACCCTCTTGATTCCTTCTTGGTTAGGGACCACCAATCTTTTCCTGAACCAAACAGTACCTTGGTCATCTTCCGAAAATCCAGGGTATTTTCCTTTCTTCAAACCCTCTTTCAGATCCGCAATACCCTTATCATCCTTCTGAGCTTCTCGGATCTGATCCTCAAGGGTTGATTTCACCTCCAAGTTGTAAAGGCACCCTTTCTTTACTATTTCCAGGTTAAGACGCCGAAATTCCTCCTGAAGCGCCGACTGGCTGTCTTGTACCGAAACATTGTTGCAGTGTGCCTTCCTGCTTAATGCATCTGCAACAACGTTTGCTTTTCCCGGGTGATAATGAATTCCCACATTATAATCTTTCACCAACTCCAACCATCTTCTCTGCCTTAGGTTAAGATCAAGCTGGGTGAAGATATACTTTAAACTTTTGTGATCGGTATAGATCTCATATCTATTACCGATCAAGTAATGCCTCCATATTTTGAGCTCATGCACAACTGCGGCTAACTCCAAGTCATGAATAGGATAGTTTTCTTCATGAGGTCGCAGCTGTCGTGAAGCATAGGCTATAACCTGTCCTTCTTGCATCAAAACACATCCAAGTCCTTGTTTCGAAGCATCACAATACACTTCAAAGTCCTTGTGGATGTCCGGCAAAATCAACACTGGGGCTGAGGTTAATCTCTTTTTCAACTCCCGAAAACTTTGCTCACATGCTTTCGTCCATTCAAACTTCTTTTCCTTTTTCAGAAGTTGGGTAAGAGGTCTGGCTATTTTCGAGAAACCTTCAATGAATCTTCGGTAATAACCAGCTAATCCAAGAAAACTTCGGATCTCGGGGACTGACTTAGGCTGTGTCCAATCCAAAACATCTCTCACTTTCGCGGGATCTACTGCTACTCCTGCAGCAGAGATGATATGACCCAGGAAAGATACTTCCTTCAGCCAGAAGTCACATTTACTGAACTTAGCATATAGCTGATGCTCTCGTAACGCCTTTAGGACGATCCTCAGATGATCTTCATGCTCTTTTCTGCTCTTGGAATAGACAAGAATGTCGTCGATGAAGACTACGACGAACTTGTCTAAATACTCCATAAAGACCTTATTCATCAGATTCATGAAGTACGAAGGGGCATTGGTTAATCCAAAAGACATGACCGTGAACTCGTACAGTCCATATCTGGTAGTGAAGGCTGTCTTCGGAATATCTTCCTTTCTTATCTTCAACTGGTGATATCCCGATCTCAGATCTATTTTGGAGAAGACTTGAGCTCCCTTCAACTGATCAAACAGATCATCTATCCGAGGCAACGGATACTTGTTCTTGATCGTGACCTCATTCAACGACCTGTAGTCTATGCACATCCTCAGACTACCATCCTTCTTGGTGACGAAGATCACAGGCGATCCCCAAGGTGACGAACTGGGTCTGATGAATCCTTTCTCTTGGAGTTCCTCAATCTGCTTCTTCATCTCAACCAACTCGTTAGAAGGCAAACGGTACGGTCTCTTCGAGGTTGGAGCGGTACCAGGTACTAGCTCAATCACAAATTCCACATCTCGATCCGGTGGCATACCGGGCAACTCGTCCGGGAACACATCTGGGTATTCATTGACTATCGGCACCTTCTCCAACGAAGTACCTTTTAAACGGTTTAGGGTGCTACCCCCTTAGAGGCGAGATTAGATAAGAACTCCACTCTAATCCCCTCAGGGCTGGTAAGAGAGATAGCTCTACTAGCACAGTCTATCTGACCCTTATACTTGGTTAACCAATCCATTCCAAGGATTACTTCTATACCCTTAGTATCCAACAGTATTAAGTTCGCTAGGAACTTTACCCCTTTTATTACTATATCCATTTTCGGATGCATGAGTTGTTCTTAATTCTTTTCCAGGGGATTGCACTAACAAAGGGTTTCTTAACTGTATCGTATTCCAGTTATGCTTTTTAACCAAGTATTCCGATATAAACGAATGAGTGGCGCCAGAATCGAACAAAACTGAAGCAGGTACTGAGTTCAAATGGAACTTACCATATACTACGTCAGGCGCATCCTGAGCCTCCTCTGCCGTGATATGGTTCACGTGTCCTCTTCCAGCAGTCCTCGGGGTGCGCGGGGTCTGAGGCGTTCCTCTCCCCTGAGCTGGCGCTGGAGCACGGGCTGGCGTCGATCCCAGGTTGAACCTCACTGGGGTGACGGGCTGGCGCTTCTGTGGGCAGTTATTGGCGTAGTGCCCCATCTCCCTGCAATTGAAGCACTGCACTCCTGCCAAAGCAGTCCCACTCTTCTGAGCTTGAGCTCCTGCATTGCCGGCAGGGGCTTGTCCAGTGGGATGTGGGGTGGACATTGGGGTCCGAGGTGCATTGGAGGCTGCTGGTCTGCTGGGCTGCTGCTGCTGGAAGGTGCGGGGCCTGGAGCTGCTGGCACCGCGCTGATTTGGGAACATCATCTTCCTCTTTCTGGACTCAAAAAGCTGACGCTGGGCGTCCTCTTGGATTAGCGCCTTATTGATCATGTGTTGGAACGACGGGAAGTCGCTCGACACTAGCTGCACCTTCAAGTTTGGGTCCATGCCCTCCATAAAGCGCCATGTCTTGGCCTCATCAGTAGCGACATCGGCGGCCGCATAGCGAGATAGCTGAGTAAACCTGTTAAGGTACTCGGAAACAGACAAGTTTCCCTGCTGCAGCTTATGAAATTCCCGACGTTTCATTTCCATAATCCCTTTCGGGATGTGGGTAGCTCTGAAGGTTTCAACGAACTCATTCCAGGGAATGTTCTGCGGGTCGGCATGGGCGGCACAGTAATTCTCCCACCAGTTGGCTGCCGTACCCTTGAGCTGATACGAAGCAAAATGCACGCTCTCGACTTCATCACACTGAGCCAAATGGAGCTTCCGCTCGATTTCCTTGAGCCAGTCATCCGCATCCAGTGGGTCTGCGGATCCAGCAAAGGTCGGGGGTCGAGTCCGCATGAACTCCCCAAACTTGGATGGGGGAGGTTGAGCTTGAGCCGGTGCTGCTGCGGCTTGAGGCTGATTCAGGACATTCTGAGCTAACGCCTGAAGGAGTTGAATTTGCATCGCCATCATCTGCTCCAGATTCGGCGGCTGAGCTGGAGGTGGGGGAGGCGGCGGATCATACTGAGCTGCCGGGTGCTGCATCTGCTCTTGTCCTTGCGGCTGCGGTGGCTCCACGTACTCTGCTTCTTGAAAGTGCACTGGACCACGAGCACGTCCACGGCCTCTGCCGCGGCCTGCGGGTCTTCCACGGCCACGACCACGACCAGGGTTCTCCATCTGCACAAGGCGGTCAAGCAAAAGGAAAGAGGGAAAAGCACAGGTAAGCAACAGGGGATTAAACCACATCCTCCACAGCAAGAACACAACCACAAAAGCACACAAATGTAAGGGAAACCAATCGAACTTCCATTAAAACAAAATAGTTTTGGAGATGGTCAGATCACAAGCGCCAAAGGGCACGATACAATCGAACAATCACTTATTCATCGTTCTAATCGAAAACAAAACAAAGTAAAGGTCCTTCAGGCTAGACAACTAGTCACTAGCGTCGCTCGCCGAGCCACGCGGGGACGGGTCCTCCTCCTCCTCGCTCCTGCTGCGGGAAGGCGTAGCAGCTGAAGACGGTCCTGCTCCTCCAGAGGCAACCAAGAAACCCAGGGACACTCCTAACGGCGACTGGGGCCGAACTGACTTGCGCGCCGTAATCCGAAGCTTCAGGCCCTGGGGACGCCGGACTGACTGAGCGTCCATCGGTATGTCGCGGATCGGCGGGTCCTCCTGAACCGGGGCGGGTGGTGGTGGCGACTGGTTGTCCCTCCTCTCCTCCTCGAGTCGATAGATCGTTTCTCGCGCTGCCGTCAAGTCCCGACGCAGCCCCTGCAGCTCGTCGACCATCCGCACATAGGCCTCATCCTGCGCCTGGACGAGGGATCCCAAGTGGACCACGGTCGGGTCAACCTCCTGCGCCAAACTTTGGAACAGACTGTGCCTCATCCCGAACTGGAAGCGGGGAAACAGACGGTACGGGGAGTCCTCCAAGCGGTCGCGGTAGCTATGCCCCAACATGAGGATAGCCTTCCTGGCCGCGTCCTAAAGCGCGTACGCCAGAATCGGTCTCTCGGCCGTGAATTAGAACGGCCGGTCCTCGTCGCGAACTCGGCTCCTCGCGAAGACTAGCAAGCGGACCTGCCACATGTCCTGGCCAAGACCAGGCATCGTCCGGTAGCGATACTCCGGGCGATGGGAAACCCCAACTCCTGGAGCATCAGTAACAGCTCCTCGCAAAAGCCTCCCGCCTGGGCAGCGAAGGTGGTGAAAGTCGGCATCTACAATTTGAAAAACAAAGGGGAATTAGTAACCAAATTTTTATAAAGGATAGGATGAGCGCAAGACACTAAGATAGAGGAGATAGAAGCAAAGGAACTTAAACTTTTGTAAATATGTTTGTATATAATATAAGTCCTTAAGGCCTTGCCATGCTAACTAGGTCACGCCCTACGGTCGTCCAGGCTCTGATACCACCGCTGTGAGACCCCGGATCGGCTATCCGAAATCTCCTGTGCATTTCCGTACTAGTCCCAGATCAGTAGCTAGTACACACAGTCACAGTGATACTTCATTGCCAGACAAAACGGAACTTGCAATATAAATATTCAAGTACGGGCCACATGGCCACTTATTACAATACTCGGTCTAAAGACCGGAAACAAAGTAGCGGAAACAAAAGCGAAACAGGCAGACGCCATAATGCCACAGGCGACGACTAGAAACGCGACTAGTCCTCCTGGCAGCCCTCCTCGTACTCCTCCGCGTAGAACTCGCCCTCCTCTGCTGCGTCTTGATAAATCTCTGATGATGACAACGTTGATGTAGCATGTGAGTACAAACGTACTCAGCAAGTCTGGGAAAGTATGCTTATGTGGGCTTTCCAAAGGAAGCTTAGTAGGGTTCATTTGCATAAAGCCAAATTTTATTAAACCATACTTAGGTAATAGCATTTCACAAAGCAACTTTTCACAATTCTTTTTAATCATTGAATTATGTAATATCGTAGTGAGGTTCTATCCACCATCACCGATATAAAAGGCTCTATCCGCTTGATTTTAAAGGATCGGGGTTAATCATGTGACTCCATCCGTCAAATACAAACACAGTTCTTTCCACCTGGTTGGCTTTATCCGCCAAATAACATCCGAGAGTTCTAACCACTCCCGAACCCCAAAACAAAACACTTTTCAGTTTTCGAAACCAAAACCAAAATCTACCAATATGAAAGCATTCCTTGCTTTGCCTTTGACCGTAGGCACGGCTATTCGAATAGTTTTACTCTGCAGAGGTGTACAACTTTACCCACAAGACACGACCATCTCCTAGTGCCAAGCTATTAGCACACTTCCTTTGGTGTGCCGGCAGAGAGATCGTGACAAGGCCGTTACAATGTATCTACCTAACTAGACCCACCCGCTGAGGTTTCACCGCTGTTAGGGTTCCAACCGCCCAGTACAGAAGCCCCCTCTTGCGCCGTGTGAGAAAAACAACATTACCTCCATCCGGCATTCACATTCAACTGAGTGGTGAGTCTAAGCTAGGCTTCTACAAATTAGTTGGCCAGGTCGTACCATTATAGACATGTGGTAGTACGGTTATGCTTAAAATGGCAATCATAAGCGTCGGTCCTTATATGACTTGGGGCGGTACTTGCACAATAGGATCAAGGCTCGATCCGCTCCCACCCGACATTCCATGCCGCCCAAGTCGAAATCATTTTTCCCTTTTTTTTATTTTAGAAAACAGTACTAAAATCATACTAGTAGCTTTCAAATCACATTTGATAACATTCTTTTTGAATAGCCCCACCCCTGGGTTGTTTTCATCGGAAAAGGGTCCTAAGCATTTCTACCGAACTATGTAGCAAAGGACACCATATAACCTAAACATGGTATAATCAATGTTCTAGGGTTACAACGAATATGATTAACAAGGTCAAGGAGGAATCATCAAATTCGGATTAACTATCACTTATATTTGACATATTTCATTAAAAATAGCCATGCAACTTTATAAACAGATTAAAAACATTTTATAAACCAGGGATCAAAATGCGTCAAGGGACTTGCCTTCGTTCGCGGAAAGGTCGTCGAACGCGTGAAGTCCGGCGGCGGCGTCGGTGGTCGCGTCTACGCGCAAAACGAGGCAATAAATAAATACCAGAAAATAAACAAAATCTAAAAATTACAAAATTAGTACTGGCAGGTAGATCTTGATTTTAGATGAATTTAGAAATTTGAATGGAGTCAAACGGAGTTCGGATGAAGAAGTTATGAGCTTCCGAAGTTTGAATTTCGAATAATTGGAAAATCGGGAATATTCCCGGAATATTCCCTCTCGGGTTGACTGGTCAAACGGAGCTTTGACCGGACTTGGACTGGGTTTGACTTTGACTGGGTCTACCCATGCAAGGGCCCCACAAGTCATTGGGATGGGGGAAAGCTTCCTCATGAAGCTTGCCATCTCCATGGCTATGGAGGAGAGAGAGAGCTTGAGGGAGAGAGAGGGAAGGGGGCGCCACGTGAGAGGAGGCGGCGACAGGCGGCGGCGGCGCCGAGAGGCCGAGCAGCGGCGTGGGCGTATGGGCGAGCGCGGCGGGCGGCGGCGGGCGGCGGTCCGGCAGGCGCACGGGGCCAAGCCCCAAACACAAGCTCCATCCCAACTAACGAGAGAGCCCAAAACTAGAAAAAGAACACAAGTCCTTCCCAAAACTTGATTTCTCTCCCATTTTTGCACGGATTTGATCCAAACAAAAGGCTAGAACCTCTAGATAACGTCCTTAGCAACATCTAGGAGGAAGGAATTGAATCTAAACTCACCGGAATTGGAGAATTCGACGACGAACGAAGCTTCGGCCGAATGGAAAAGAACACGAAATTCGCCGCCAAAACTTGATCCCACCTAAAACCAATTGTTAGATGAGCTTCTAGACTTCCTCACGGTCATAAGGAACTAAGACACAAGAAGAATGGCTCACCGGAGAGAGAGAAACACGGATGAACACGAAGAACGCCGAAAAAGTGTGACCCGACTTCGGTTTTCTTGAGTTGGAGGATGAACGAAGAGGATATGTCAAAAGAGGATCATCCCACCTGGAAGAGAACGTTTATACGGAGAGATTAGAGGTGGTGGTGCGCCGTTTGGAGCTGAAACGACCGAATTAATGAGGATTGAATACAATTGGACGGTTTTCGGTTTTTGCTCGATCGTGCGCACTCCGGCGAGAGGTGGTGGGGAAAGTGAAGAGGACGACGCCATTTAATCCAATGCCACCGGCCGTTCGTCGTTTGGAGTTGCGTGGAGGGAATTACAAGCATTTAAAGAAGAGCACCTCCATTGTTGCTTGCTTGAGCTCCACCCCACCATGCATGGCTAGAGGTTGAAGATGATGAATAGTGTTGGCCACGTGTCACTCCCTCATTGGCCCTCTTTTACGTAAAAGATTCGCCCTAGAGAAAAATTAGGAAAAATGGCCTAAAAATTCCGGAAAAATTCCTAGAGCCATTTTAGAATATTTGAAACTCAAAGGAACTGGTTTGGTTGAATTTGGATGAAATTTGTGGAATTAAATATTCGAGCGATCATGGCATTAAACAAAAGCCGCGCGAGATAAAATAGCAACGGAGGTCCAAAAATTCGGGGATAAATTCCTAAAATCATTTAGGAATATTTGGAACATTTTAGAAGTGGTTTGGGGATTTTTGGAGCATTTTTGGACTCGGGTGAATTTTCGGGTACCGGCGGGACTGGAAAATCCGATTTTTCGACTGGACGGGAATTGAATCGCGAATTTGGGTTGAAAAGGATGCCAGGTTAATATAAACACCAATGAAACTCCCAATTTTGCATTTACTTTATTTAAATTAGGTTTTTCTCCAGAAGGCGAAAATGAGGATGTTGCACTACCTAAATTTACATTATTTTAACATATTACTATTATTAGCATATTATTGTATTTATTTATTTATTATTGTTAATATTCTATGTATTTTTGTGTATTGATTTATTCTCCCCCTTTTTACTGGGCCGGCCTTCTAATTTGGCCCACCGGCCGAACCCTAACATTCCATACGCTCCCCCTCGATCTGGCCACCACAAGTCGGATTTCTCCACTCCTTCCGCACGCCCTTGTTGCTGGCCCCTATGCTTGTGCCACCTTCCCGCTCTGGTGGCCACTGAAACCGCGCACCGCCATGGCTTGGTGGCCACTGCACCTGCCCGTCGCCCTAGGATGATGCGCCACTCCGTTCTGGTGGTCGCTGGCCCACACGTTGACGGCACCCCGCTGGGTCCCTGTCTTCCTCACTCCCGCATCACCCTTGGTCCAATTTACTTCACCAGGTTGTTCTTGACTACTCCCTCTGTGGGGGCAAAGAGTACATTTTTAGTTTTTTTCAGACATGTTAGTATGCAAGGTAAAATGACTAATGTGACCTTTATTACTCCATGCACAGGCGTGCTGGTGTTTTGGCTTCCACCAGCACTTAAATGAGCATGTACACATTTACAGTTAGGCCCTACGGACTAAAGATGTACTCTTTGTGGGACAAATTTTGAACACTAGAAATGCACTCTTTGTGGGACGGAGGGAGTACTATTTCGCATGCTGGACTATTTTTTATTTGAGTTATTAATCTTTGGTTGATGATGATTTGGGGGTTGTTGGCGGTGCGGCGATGACACTCAGAAACCTCTCGTACATCAGGGAGTACAAAGCCCTTGTCGGGCATGCACTGGCCGCTCCTCGCTGCTACTCCCCCATGGTACTCTAGCCTCTCTACTAACTACCCTTTTCTACTTCGCTTGAGCACTATTGATTCTATGCTAGCATAGGAGGTATGTGTATGCACCTGGTGATATCGAGGGTTCTGAGGGAGATGGTTAGAGATAGAGGTGTGGTTGATAGTGATGTACTAATGGAAGACTGGAGTTCTATCCATGCATATGATAAGTAATAGTTTCCTTGGACAAACATTTCAGTAAAATTGCATGTTAGTTTGACTTTCTGCTTAAGATTCTTGAAGGGCAGGCTTATTTATACATTGCTGCTTTCCATTCCTAAGCTTCTGTTTACTAGAATTTTTCCTGAATGGTCTTTGTTTAATGTTTATTTTATATGCAGCAACCAAACAATGAGGATCCCTTGAACCATGAAGCAGCCGCAGTCCTTCGTGACAATCCAAAGATGTTCGAGGCAAATGTTAAAAGAGCAATGGCTGGAGGCTGTGGGTCAACACTATTACCCGAGATGTGCATGATGGTGCTTGCTGTGTAATGCTGCCTTGAAGCCACTTTGGCCCCTATCTCACACCAGCATGCAACTCTCTGGATTTGTGTGCTTTCAGTGCGTTGAAGTGCTGTTGGAAGCACGCAAATTGCTCCTGGTGCGATGCAGGGTTCACAATTTGGGTGGTTATCGTCGCACATATCGGTGGGATACGACATCTAAAACCGGCCGATAAACCGGTTAAATTCAACAAAATTTATGCTGCGTAAATATCGCGATAATCGGTGAAAATCGCTCTAAAATCGATTTTTCGAGAAACATTCAATTGGCCGGTCAAAATATCACGAAAATCGGTGAAAATCGTGATTTTTTTAATTTTTTTTTTTTAAGTTTGAATTTCGAAACCATACGATTTTTAGCGGTTTTCTGGCGATTTTCGGCAAAAATCGGTACCGAGAGGAGCTCGATTATCTATTGTCAAAAGAAAAAGTTAACCCTGGTGCGATGTGCTTATTTGCCTATCGTTGTGGTATATTTGAAACGGTAAATTGGTGATCTGATGGTGGTACAGATGAACAGGGTATGTATCTGAACTGTGCAACTTCATATATCCTAAATGAATTTATTGTTTTCAGTGTGGACCTATGTTTAGCACGAAAAAGATTGTCTTCAGCAAAAAAAATGTCTATTCTTGGAAGAATGTCAATTTTTTTGTTCTGTATGGTCTCGAAGTATTTTTTATTAAATAATCATTTTTACCCCTGTTAATTTTTATCTATACTAGACATGTCCATGTGCAGCTGTTGAGACCCGAATCTGCAAATCCGGACCCTCTGTGTATTCTGTACTAGTCCAGGATCACGCTAGTACACACAATCGTACAGGGTTGAATATCACATTCATACACAACGGAAATATAATAAAGTACTTCAAACACAATATATAAATTGGTTGCACGACCTTACGGTCAACTTACAAATAGTCTGCCACGCAGGGCTTACAATAACTCAAGTAGATAAACAGCAACGGAATGAAGAACGTCGGTGACTCCCATCAATATGCCACAGGCAACTGACAAGGTTCAACTCCTAGATAATTGCCTCATCGCGGAACTTCTCCTCCTTCAAAGTTGTAGTCTTCTCCTCAACTAATGATTGTGTTGAAAACAAGGGTGGGTACACACAGTACTCAGCAAGTCATGCACAGAAATGTAATTCTAGTACTATATGCATGGCTTCTTCCAAAGGAATGGCTTAAGTGGTCATTTTGCATCAAGCAACATTTTGCTTTTACCAAATAATCTTAATAGATTCAAAAGCAACGAAACATTATTATAGTAGTAATAAATTCTCAATTTCTTTCCAAACAGTTTGGCGCAAAACCCTAAATCACTTTATCAATTATCACTGGCACATAGCCACCCTTCCCACAATTTATTTTCGAAGATCTAACCCTTGACTGTAACCCCCGAGCGTTGTTCAGTACCATGGACTCGGCTATTCGAATAGTTTTAACACACTCTGCAGAGGTTGTACACTTTACCCACATGATACAGTCGCACACCACAAAGGCGATTGACCGTAACAAAGTTTTTCAGAAACTTCCATCTATACCTATGACCCTCTCCGGTATTGCTTTCACTACCACCCCTCTCACGAAGAGTCGAAGTATAGGACCGACAAACACCGTTGGATGGGTACCAAGCCTTATCTCTGGTACGCTCCCCCACACAGTTACCCTGATGTAACTATCATCCTGAGGTATCATAGATAAGATTTCAGAATCCTACTAAACTAAGACCGTCCCACTCCAGCCATGTGGTTGTACGAGTAACTCAGTTCAAAGGCTTGCAAGGTGAAGTCCTTAACTGTCCAGGGCAAGACATCCTTCTCTCAAGTTTTGGCACAAAGTCCTCACATCACTCATCCCGTTGCCACGAAGGCCTACCTAGCACGAAGCCATCTTGCCACTTTCCCCAGTCTAAATCTTTTTCCACCCCAGTTTGGTTATTGTGCAACACATGCCAACAATAATTTCAATTACAATGTAGAACCACACAGGTGTCTACACTTTATATCATCTCGTGGCAATATTACCACAGTTTCAGAACTCATTCCATATATCATTACTCAATATTCTTTTGTAATTTGAAATATCATTACACGTATAAGCAAGACTAAGCAACTATTCACGGTCTAGCCTCCCGTGTTGGCATAATAGTATATCCAACTAATTAAACCAAACTAAAGGTGACAAGGAATTCATGGAATACAAATATTAACATCAAAGTGATATTAACAATTAGGTTGATTAGCTACTTGACCCAAATTGATTTAATTCATTTTAATCAACATAGCATGCATAATTTAAATAAAGATACATTTCAAAATTTAGGAGCAACATGGTCAAAGCACAACTTGCCTTCGTAAAGCAGGAGTCTTGGTCTGGAGCTTGATCCTCGAAATCCACGTCCTCACATAGCTCGACGTCTACGCGTAACAGATAAAGAACCAGATAAACACGCAAAACAACGTACAAACACACATTCTGAGAAAGGCCACAAATCAAACTAATTCATAATTTCATGAAAATTTTCAGATAACTAGTTTAGAATATTCTATGAATTATAAAATTTATTTTGACATTTTTGAACTTATAGTTTAAGAGATACAAAATTTGTAAGTTTGGACTTTCCGCGAATAATTTAACATTATGAATTTATTTATAAAATTTCATAAAAAATACTGCAGAAAGGTATTAATTTTTACTAATTAACAAAATTTGTCGCAAGCGATTTGGACTTAAAACGAATTTGTAGAGAAAAGACAAAATTCGCAATTTCTGAAAAATTAATACGTACAAGCAACTTTGGTTTTGCATGCATGGTACTATTCACTATGTATATGTGTATTCATCTATTCGGCTAGGCTATGGAAAAGCAACTTGGCCACGGTTAGTATGAATGCATGAATCCGAATATATATGCTTCCTAATATATTTACATGTATACATATATATATATATATATGTACAGCAGATTGTATACATACACGGATACATGCTACGACTGTTATAAATTCATGCATTCGCCTAGTATATGCATAAACAGACTAACATATATACGTAAACACACATACATCTAACATATATTTACTTCCATTCATGCGTATAATCCTATTACTTCCATGTATACAAGACTAAGTACTAACATATATATATATATATGTATGTATGTATGTATACGTATACAAGCCTAACACATAAATCCGAACCGGACTTATCTGCAAGTATACACGCACGTACATGCACAAGTACATACGGGCGGAATCATCCGATTTATACATGTGCTCGCCTAACATACATACGAATGTATAAACTTATGCATGCGTTCAATATATATCTATATATCTGTGCTAGCATATATAACGCTAATAAGTCTATACATGCATAATACATGTGACAAGATCATCCGATTGATAAAGATAGAGCGCGCGCAAAAGAGAAAATAAAATGAGTACCAATCGGCGGTGGCGGCAGCACAGGACCATCGGCGCAGGGGAAGGCGAGTCCGGAGAGTGCACTGGCGGCGACGTAAACAGCGATGATGACGGCGAAGGCGGTGTCAATGGCGGCGGTGGCGACGACGACGTAACCGATGGCGGCGATTGTTCCAGCACTTGCCAGAGTACCCGTCGCAGGAGACGAAGTAATAGCAAATAAAAATACTTACTGGAATGATGCGGCTAGAGAATGGAATGCTCATGCATTGGAATGCTTCATGCGTTGCTTGGGAGGATGGAAATGGCTGGAGGACTTTGGACGTTAATTATAAACGAGTGGACGTCTATGCCTTAGTTGGCATTGATGACTACATGGGAAACGGCTGGGAACTTGGAACCTCAAGCGTTGGAAATAGATGGAATGAAGGAGCACGTTACTTGTAACACCCCGGCATCTAGTATGCCTGAATGCTACCAAACATAGACTAAACAACATCTAAATACCACAAATTAAAGTAAATTACAACAAAGGAGTAAATGCTAAAACCAAAAATTTTGGCAGCATCTCCTTTGTTTTTCCATGAATGGAGCAATAGTAATAACATGGCAAGTTATATCATAGCATAAGACATCTAAAATAGCAATATCAATGAATAAAGCATCACTTAAGTCTAAAATAAGGAATTCAACCATTCCACCAAATATAACAAACTAAACGATGAACTCAAGCCCATACACCAAGGTTCATGGCACTAATCATTATTATCATGACTCCCAATGATTAAACTGTATAATAATGTGAAGTTACGTGTAGAAGTGTAGCTAATGCCCTTTTCCCGCATGCCGGTTTTATGGTACATAAAAAACAACATAAACACAAGCGTGAGTTCATCACTCAGCAAGCATATTGCAATGGGTCATAAAGAATAATTCAATGCCACATCAATACATACCATACTTTAACATCATGTTCAAATCATAATCTCAACTACCACATCATAGCCATGACAAAGCACATCGTACACAACTCATTATCATCATCATGTATGCAATGCAATGCAATGCACATGTCTCCTGGAAGCATATACCAATATTGCTGAGTGCACACCCGTCGGCGTGCACCCTCTTCCCCCTTCCATCCCGTAGATGGAGGGTGCCTACTCCTCGCTTCCAATCACCACGGTGGATGGAATCACGAGGTAGGACTTACTCAGTGGCTCTCCGGATTAGTCATAACTTTCTCACCGACCTTACTGGACTAGTTATGACTTTCTCACCGACCGGGCCAGATCACATGCCATGTATGCGATTATGCCATAAACATAATAACTTGCATCAAACTGAACTAAACATGGCATAGCATCATAATACTCCAATTTCATCATAACATGGGCAAGCACTAATCATGGCAAGATATCACAACATGTAATCATGAAAAGATAGCACATCATGAAAGCAATTTGCACCTAGTCACAGTTAGCATCATACAATACGCTACCCATTACAATACACTTGCCTTAACCTCGGGCGACAGATTGGCGAGAGGTTGAGGGCACTCCCGGGGTCACACCACCTGCATAAACATACCACACACTCAAAACGTGCCCCCAAAACAGTACGCAAAAGCTCATCTACCCCGACTTCACAAACTACTCCCAAAACCGAAAAATAGAGAATCTGTCCCTCCGGGACAGCAGGCTTCAATCTAGCATAACTTTAGTTCTAGGACTCCGAATCGATTAAACGAGTACATCATCGCGAAGCTTAGGAAATTTCCTAGCTTTTTCTAAGTATTGGGAAAAGCTGATTCGGCCTCTAAAATTGTTTAATCTACAAAACACTACGTTCTGTCCCAATTACGTCACAGATTTGAACACGCTCGGTAAAATGACCATAACTTTCAAACAGCTGGGCGAAATTGGACGTTCTTGGTGTCCAATTAAAGTTATTGAAGTTACCTACAACTTTCTCAACAGGCTGCCGACCAAATTCCGACTCTAAAATCACTAAAACTCAAACCCTAGGTCGACTGCACAATCTGGCTGAAACAGAGAACGTGGCAAACTCTAGTTTCCATCCAATCTACCCAATCATAGCACCACCACTTGACCTAAAAACATCATAACGACCTCTAGAACAACACCTAGACCAACCCCAAGGAACACCCATACCATACCTCAGCCCGACGAACAACGAACGCCGAAATCCTTCCTCCCGGGCTCCCCGATCGTCCTCCTCGCACCGGAACCGCCGAATCTCCTCGTCGCGGGGCTTCCCGATGGAGGGGACAACGAGATGGCGTGGTGGGGAGCTCCCCTAGGGCAGCAAGGGAGGTGGAGAGGGGAGGGGAAGGTGGTGGCGCAATGGGGGAAGGAGATGGGGGCGTCTGGAGGAAGAAGAGGGAGGGGGTGGCGGCTTGGGGGGTGAGAGGGGAGGGGAGGGAGGCGCCTAGGACAAGGGGGGCGCATGGGCAGGGTCATGCTACCCTCCTCCCCCCACATGGGCCGAAAAACTCCACCTTTGGCCCATGTGGGGTTCCTCCTAAGGCCCAAATTGCCCCGGAAAGGACCAAACTCCCGAAAACAGCCCGAAAACACGAATTAACCTCATACCGTAAAGTTTTAACCTTCGATTTCACATTTTATAATGTCACTGTAACACCCCGGCATCTAATATGCCCTGGATGTCACCAAACATAGACTAAACAACATCTAATAACCACATCTAAAGGTAAATTACAGCAAAGGAGTACATGCAAAAACAAAAAAATTTCGGCAGCATCTCCTTTGTTTTTCCATGGTACGGAGCATCAACAATAATATTACAAGTTATATCATAATGGGAAGCATCTAAAGCAGCAATAACAGGCGATATATCAACTATTTAAGTCTAGCATAATGAATTTAACCATTCCATGATCTAAAACGAAGTAAATAATATGACCAAGCACAAAAATAAGTCATACCCAAGCTCTCAACGCATTAACTTATAATTACAACTACGAATGGCAAAGTTGCATATATCTTAATGAGTGAAACTTTGTGAAGATGTGCCACTAAGCCCTTTTCCCGCATGTCGGTTTCATGGTACCTAAAAACAACATAAAACACAAGCGTGAGTTCATCACCCAGCAAGTATATTGCAATGGGTCATACAGAGCAATTCAAATATTATCATCACTACATAACAAACTCAACATCATGATCAAGTCATACTTCATATGCAACATCATATTCATGTCTCAACCTCATCGAGATCATTTCATCATCATCATCATGAATGCAATGCACATGTCTCCTCGACGCAAATACCGGTATTGCCAAGTGCACACCCGTCGGCGTGCACCCACGCCCCCCTTCCATCCCGTAAATGGAGGGTGCCTACTCCTCGCTTCCACTCACCGCGTGGGTGCAATCACGAGGTAAGTCTTACATCCATGGCGCTCCGGATTAGTCATAACTTTCTCACCGACCTTACCGGAATAGTTATGACGTTCTCACCGCCCGGGCCAAGTTTCATGCCATGTATGCAACATATGCCATAATCATAGATAACTTGTACATTAACACATGGCAT
The DNA here is from genome assembly GCA_036346355.1 of Rhipidocladum racemiflorum. Taxonomy (NCBI): domain Eukaryota; kingdom Viridiplantae; phylum Streptophyta; class Magnoliopsida; order Poales; family Poaceae; genus Rhipidocladum; species Rhipidocladum racemiflorum. The sequence continues at coordinate 18,475,477 of CM070590.1, forward strand.
CACAACATAATAAACCATATTCATCATATCAATGGCAAACATTATAGCATGGCATGTGAACATATCATATATTCAATTTCAACTCAACAAAACTAGCAATCTACAACCCGCTACCCATTCCAATACACTTGCCTCAACCACGGGCGATGGATTGGCGAGAAGTAGAGGGCACTCCAGGGGTCACACCACCTGCACATTGGCATCACACACTCAAAATCATGCCCACAAAACAATACGCAAACACTCTTCTACCCCGACTTCGCAAACTACTCGCAAAACCCAAAAACAGAGGTTCTGTCCCGTCGGGACAGCAGACTTCCAACGAGCATAACTCGGGTTCTAATACTCCAAATTGATTAAAGGAGTACATCCTCGCGTAGCTTAGGAAATTTCCTAACTTTTTCTAAGTATACAGAAAAACTGATTCGGCCTCTAAAGTGGTTTAATCTACAGAATACTGTGATCTGTTCCAATCTAGTCACAGTTTTTAACACGTTCGGTAAAACGAGCATAATTTTCAAACGGCTGGGCAGAATTGGACGTTCTTTATGTCCACAGAAAGGCATTGAAATTACCTACAACTTCCTCAACAGGTGGCAGACCAAATTCCGATTCTAAATTGGCGAAATCTCAAACCCTAGGTAGACTGCTCAATCTGCCCGAAACAGAGAACGTGGAAAACTCTAGATTTCATCTAATCTACCCAATTACAGCACAACCAATTGATCTAAAAACATGATATCAACCCTTAGAACAGTACCTAGACAAACCCCAAGGATTCCCGTGGCCATACCTTCGCCCGACGAACGAAGATCCAACGGATCTCCTCTCGGTTCGCGCGATCTCCTTCCTCGCTCCAAATCCACCAGATCTCCTCTCGGTTCGCGCGATCTCCTTCCTCGCTCCAAATCCACCAGATCTCCTCGTCGCGGAGCGCTCCAATGGACGGATCTGTGGGGTGGTGAGGTGGAGAACCCCCCTAGGGCAGCAAGGGTGGTGGAGAGGAGAGGAGAGGGGTGGTGGTGCAATGGGGAGGAGGTAGGAGGAGGGTGGCGCACAAGGGGGAGGTGGCGGCTAGTTTGGGGGATGAGGAGGAAGTGGGGGGCGGCTAGGGCAGGATTGGGGGCGCACAAAGGGCAGGGGGAGGCGCCCAACCAGGTCTCCCACTCCCACTTGGGCCCAAACACCTTCCCACCAAAGCCCACGACCCTTTCCCTCAGGCCCAAACTTCCCCGGAAAGGCCCAAACTCCCGGAATCGGCCTGGAAACGCGATTAAACGGCATAACGTATAGTTTTAACCTCCATTTTCACATTTTATAATGTCGCATTCTCCAATTTCACCTTTTACGGTGTCCCGACATTCCGTAGTGTCACATTCTCCCCCCCTTAAACAGGATTCGACCTTGAATCCGAAGAACGCCAAAATCAACAACAAAGTCCCCGAGGGACAAAAGACTTCTCTGTAGCACAAAACTTTCGCACAAAGACTCAAACCGGAACAAACAACAAGCGAGTTCTCAAAACCAACACTTGGCGAGAAAATATTGATTTAGCTCAACAAAGTGCAACCTCTCACGGTTCCACCTTCACTTCAAGTCCCAAACAGAATCTGCGTTTCAACCACAAAGGGCTCCATCAACCCAAACGCCCGAATCCTCATGACAAACACTTCACACTACTATCACAACCAACCTGACTACCACACTTCATTAAACTCAACATGACACAATCAAAACGGGTCACCATTCGTTTAACGACCTCTCTACATTCCCGAGAATTACCATCGAAAGAAATAACTCATTAAGGCACATTTGCCCTTCCGATACTCAATCATGCTAACATTTCATTCCATCCTCTCCTAGGCAAATCTCATACCCAGAGACAACTAGTTAAGACAATTGCTCACGACAGGGCAATTATCACCGAACTACCGTCCACTTCACTTCCACCCATCGATACTCTTAATAAAGGTTAAACCCATACATCATCAACCTCCATCACAAACCACCCTTATACCACTAAGGTTCGACACCTAACCCCAAGCTAGGATCGTAAAACCTTACCAAACCACAATTGGCTCCTTTCTTAAGAGGGTCTCGCCCTCACACAATAACACTTAGTAATCAAGCCCAAGTGTACACATATTTCGCATACTCAACCATAAACCAAGAACATTCATATCCTCACTCCCATCTATAGAGCAAAAGAAGTACAATTCTTTTGAACCCAAGTGGACCACATACGACAACTCAAATCTAAAGCGTTAACAACCACTTTGGAAAGAATTCGGCAACATCCAAGGAGCATTCATCATTTTTTTTCCAAGCCAAATCGCAAAGGAAGCACAAATCCCCTACACCACAACCAAAATACCAGAAATTCTTCATTCTTTCTTTTCATACTAGAAAGAAATGGACATCTCGATTCATGACATGAATGCAAACTTTTCAAGAGCACTCCGGATTAGTCATATATCCATATATGACTTTCTCACCGACCTGGCTCAACGACTCCTTTATGATTAATTATGCATTAACAATGTCTCATTTTCCTTTTCATCATTCATTCATCATGTAACAATAGTACCGAATAGTCATTCACCAAATGACTTCTTCCTCGGTATCACATAATTGAAACACAATTAACATTGAAGGTTGCGGTAACTCATATAGACTATGACGGCAGCATAGTTAACAGTAAAACACCACGTCGCATCCCATCCCACATCAATTGAAAACTGAACTTGCAAAATATTGCATTTCAACCAAATTCAACATTTTGGAAGAGAACATCAAAATTTCAAGTCAAGCATCTGCTCCCACAACCGTCACAAATTTTCTAAAGGAGAGGGAAATTCATTTCCAAAAGGGAACACCTCACTAACAAAATCACTTTATAAAACATTTATAAAATCCACCTTTTTGAACCACTCGCAAACATCACACACATTATGCAAATAAATCCAACTCTAGTAAAAAAGAGTTACAAATTAAATATCAAGAGTTTTCAATACAACCCACTATGTCCATCTGCTTCCTTTAAAATACTGATTCCAAAGATAATTCATTGCGAACGCGAAGAAGTGCGATCCACTCAACAATTTTTGGGTGTAAAAAAATCCATACTCATAGCACAAACTAAACAAATTCGCCAAAACCAGAGATTGGCACCAATTTCTACAAGTTTTAGGGAAAACTCTGAAACTCAACATAAGGAACACTTTGACCAAAAGCATTCAACCAAGATAGCAAACAACCAAACCAAATTTTAAGGTTTTAAACACCAGCTTAGCATAAATGCAATCATCTCTAGTATTCCACTACGCTTTCCATTAAAGACTTCAAAATTCACTACTTACTCATTGAGAAAGTCCAACCGGATTTAACAAAATTTACATAACAGTTTCTTTCTCTAGTTACCATTCCCAACACCTTTAATTAAGGTTTATGATGCTTATTAAAAAGGCACCCAACCAAGACTACATTGACATGATCCCCACGGATCACCAACTCATAATACATCTTATTCCAAGTTTGAAACATAGTATTTCAACAAATCTTTCAGCATGATCAACCTATAATTTTTTTTATACCATCCATTCATCAACTTTTTGACAATCGGAACTGATTCAATTAATCAATGACTTTCAACATGTAAATATTATCTCTACAAGACAGAGTTCATAACTATGATTCTAAGACATACATTCATTAAGGATAAAATTCTACTTCATGTTAATTATCCATGGTTCACTCCATCACAACATGTTACAATAATCTCCATTTTAACAATGGTTTCCAACAAGTAATCTACACAATTACCACCACTACTAAGTCATCAATATCAATAAACGGCATAATTATAAACACCAACATTGCTTTAAGCTACCCCATACATAGGTTATAACAAGTTGCCGCTACTCAACGTACTCCAACTATTAAAATGAATTTAATAAGTTAGACCATCACGACGCTCTTAAAGCAACAATAAAACCAATATCTTTCCAATTGACATCGATACTAGCAATATAGGAACACCACTGCATACTTCCAAATATACTAATAATTTGCAACATAAAAATAACGACTCTAATCAACTTCCAAATTAAGGTCACAAACTGACATGATTAAATTTCTCTACTAACACGTTAAATTAATATGTCTTTAATTAACCAACAAGGTTTCCTTAAAAATATCAGTAGTTTAAAATTTTAAACATTAACAATTTTCAGCTACACATTTAATAAATGGGGCGTACTACCTCTCTTCAAAATAAAGCAACAAACTCTAAGCATGTTCATTAACACATTTGATCATTACTCGCTATAGAAATAAATCTACGGCACTAGAAGTTCATTTAATCTTATGCTACAAATAAAAATTACATTGATTCAACTCGCAAATTAGCTTAGGAGTACAACATTTCCATAAACCACATTGTTACATACTTCATAATATGCTAAACAACAGTTTTCACTTTTGACAACTACTTTCAATCAAATGACTACTTACTTTGTTTGCAGCATTTTCTTTCTATCACTCAACCAAAAATTCACAAAGAAACTTGACTCTCAAAGTTGCAATGAGACAAACCCAAACTTGGCCATGCAAAAGGAAATTCTCCAAAACACTTTTCAATCTCAAGACTCCCATGGAGGAAAATGGTTGAAAGACAATTTTCTTAAAAGGAAACCAAGCAATCAAGTAATCCTTTGCAAATAAAACCTTAACACCAAACCCCAAACTTTCATGAAACAAGAAGGGATTGTTTTCAAAGATGATTTCTTAAACCAGTAAAATGACGAAATCAAACACCACTTACTCCTACAAAGCCACAGAACTTCAGCCACTGACAAAGTGTCCGCATAACACCGTAATAACCCCTTTAACCTCGGAGAAAGACAAACATAGGAATAAATTGAATGCTTCTTCCCCATAAAGCAATCAACAAAATAAGCATCAAAGCTGGAAAGGCGACCAAAAGAAGCGCAACACTAGACTCTTCTTCTTCGTCTTCAACCAAGGAAGACAAAATCACACACAGCATACGGAACGATCCACGAAAATCCAATACCAAACACTTTTCTTTTGGTTTCCATCAACTAAAACCAAGAAAACCAACCAAGACCGACCACAGATCGATAAAGAACATCGAAGAAATCCACCACCAATCTCTTCTATTCGACTCCAGTCAACTACCCGATCTAGGATAGAAAGGGTAAGCACTCTTCTCCGACAGGGGTTAAAAATTCTTCGGTGATAGCGTTAACCGGCCACACCGTCAAACCACACCCTTACTATGAACAAAAAAAAATGGTGACCGAAACCCTTCGGCACCACAACCCCACTTGATCAAACATATAGCATCTCAATCAATACTTTCATAAATATAACATCATACTTCATCAAAATGCAGCATTCAACATCAGAGCATAAATACAACATTTAAGCGTAAAGCAACGATACCCATACCCTTTCCTACTGTTCATCCATGTGTATCAAATTTTAAATTAGTTATTCCACTTACACAAGTTTTAATGATGCTATCCTATGATAAAATTTTAAGTGTAACCTAAGCCATGTTTCTAGGTTACTCCACATCAAAATTTTAGTTAACCCTATAGTATTCCACTAAGTTCATACACCACGGACCTGAAGCCCACTCTGATACCAACTGTAACACCCTAGCATCTAATATGCCCTGGATGTCACCAAACATAGACTAAACAACATCTAATAACCACATCTAAAGGTAAATTACAGCAAAGGAGTACATGCAAAAACCGAAAAATTCGGCAGCATCTCCATTGTTTTTCCATGGTACGGAGCATCAACAATAATATCACAAGTTATATCATAATGGGAAGCATCTAAAGCAGCAATAACAGGCGATATAGCAACTATTTAAGTCTAGCATAATGAATTTAACCACTCCATGATCTAAAACGAAGTAAATAATATGACCAAGCAAACAAATAAGTCATACTCCAAGCTCTCAACGCATTAACTTATAATTACAACTATGAATGGCAAAATTGCATATATCTTAATGAGTGAAACTTTGTGAAGATGTGCCACTAAGCCCTTTTCCCGCATGTCGGTTTCATGATACCTAAAAACAATATAAAACACAAGCGTGAGTTCATCACTCAGCAAGTATATTGCAATGGGTCATACAGAGCAATTCAAATATTATCATCACTACATAACAAACTCAACATCATGATCAAGTCATACTTCATATGCAACATCATATTCATGTCTCAACCTCATCGAGATCATTTCATCATCATCATCATGAATGCAATGCACATGTCTCCTCGACGCAAATACCGGTATTGCCGAGTGCACACCCGTCGGCGTGCACCCACGTCCCCCTTCCATCCCGTAGATGGAGGGTGCCTACTCCTCGCTTCCACTCACCGCGTGGGTGGAATCACGAGGTAAGTCTTACATCCATGGTGCTCCGGATTAGTCATAACTTTCTCACCGACCTTACCGGAATAGTTATGACGTTCTCACCGCCTGGGCCAAGTTTCATGCCATGTATGCAACATATGCCATAATCATAAATAACTTGTACATTAACACATGGCATCACAACACAATAAACCATATTCATCATATCAATGGCAAACATTATAGCATGGCATGTGAACATATCATATATTCAATTTCAACTCAACAAAACTAGCAATCTACAACCCGCTACCCATTCCAATACACTTGCCTCAACCACGGGCGACGGATTGGCGAGAAGTAGAGGGCACTCCCGAGGTCACACCACCTGCACATAGGCACCACACACTCAAAATCATGCCCACAAAACAATACGCAAACACTCTTCTACCCCGACTTCGCAAACTACTCGCAAAACCCAAAAACAGAGGTTCTGTCCCGTCGGGACAGCAGACTTCCAACGAGCATAACTCGGGTTCTAAGACTCCAAATTGATTAATGAGTACATCCTTGCGTAGCTTAGGAAATTTCCTAACTTTTTCTAAGTATACGCAAAAACTGATTCGTCCTCTAAAGTGGTTTAATCTACAGAATACCGTGATCTGTACCAATCTCGTCACAGTTTTTAACACGTTCGGTAAAACGAGCATGACTTTCAAATGGCTGGGCGAAATTGGACGTTCTTTATGTCCACTGAAAGGTATTGAAATCACATACAACTTCCTCAACAGGCGGCCGACCAAATTCCGATTCTAAATTGGCGAAATCTCAAACCCTAGGTCGACTGCTCAATCTGCCTGAAACAGAGAACGTGGCAAACTCTAGATTTCATCTAATCTACCCAATTACAGCACCACTAATTGATCTAAACACATGATATAAACCCTTATAACAGTACCTAGACCAACCCCAAGGATTCCCGTGGCCATACCTTGGCCCGACGAACGAAGATCCAACGGATCTCCTCCCGGTTCGCGCGATCTCCTTCCTCGCTCCAAATCCACCGGATCTCCTTGTCGCGGAGCGCTCAAATGGATGGATCTGCAGGGTGGTGAGGTGGAGAACCCCCCCTAGGGCAGCAACGGTGGTGGAGAGGAGAGGAGAGGGGTGGTGGTGCAATGGGGAGGAGGTAGGAGGAGGGTGGCGCACAAGGGGGAGGTGGCGTCTAGTTTGGGGGATGAGGAGGAAGTGGGGGGCGGCTAGGGCAGGATTGGGGGCGCACAATTGGCAGGGGGAGGTGCCCAACCAGGTCTCCCACTCCCACTTGGGCCCAAACACCTTCCCACCAAAGCCCACGACCATTTCCCTTAGACCCAAACTTCCCCGGAAATGCCCAAACTCCCGGAATCGACCCGAAAACGCGATTAAACGACATAACGTAAAGTTTTAACCTCTATTTTCACATTTTATAATGTCACGTTCTCCAATTTCACCTTTTACGGTGTCCCGCCATTCCGTAGTATCACAGTCACGACAAACCGTAGTGTCACATTACTAGTCCATGCATGCAAGGAAGTGGAAGGAGCAATGGGAAATAATATGGTGACTAGAAACTGATGGAGATATTATGACTAGTAACGGCTTGGAGTATTCATGCGTGGGAATGGAAACAGCCAGGACGTGGAATTGCTCATGCATGGCAATGGGAAATGGTTGAGGCAAAACCAACGTCTAGGTACACATGCATACACATATACGCATATACGTTCTCAAAACGTGTTGAGAAAAAAAAATAACAGAGAGGTTCTAAAAATCTGGAAAATTCCTCTAAAATACTAGGAACCATTTGGAACTTAACAAAGTTGGTTTCGCGATTTTTCAACGTATAGATTTTTCGTAAAAATTCTTTTAGTGAATCAGACTGTGATGCCCTAGAACTTTAGAGCGATCCTAGGGTTTTTCTTTCTCTGTTGTTTCGGAAAGAATGAGGGAAATTGTTGGGGAATTAATTAATTGAAGTTTATGCGGCGTATTAATATTAAATTTGGAGTTTACGGGCTAGAAACAGTGGGCCGTGTAAAATTTGGGCGTGGGCGGTTAATTGTTCTCCCACCTCCCCCTCCCCCCGCCATATGTGGGCCGGCCCACCTCCCCCACCCCAAGCCCTAGGGCGCCTCCCCCTCTCCCCCTAGCAGCCCCCACTCCACCTCTTCCTCCTCTTGCGTGGTGGCTCAAGATCCACCGCGAAACGCGAAGGAGAAAACGAGAAGAGGATCCTTGGAGGCGAGGAGGACGAACAGATTTCCGTTACGGAGATCGTTGCGCGTTCTTCGTGGGTTCGCAAGGGGGAACTCAAGGTGGTGCCCCTTCTGGACGCAACTAGATTCGTCATCCACGTCGGTAAAGGCAAGTGGAAGTAGCGGTCTTGCTAAACTATAACCCGCTATTTGTTTCGTCTTCAATATAAACCTTAATTGCAGCACACCTACATGGTTTAACTACTTGTTTATGAGATTGCAATATCCTATCCTGCATTGTGATGTGGTTGTTTGGCTTTTGAATCATGAGTAAGAATGAAGAAAGATGTTGTTTGCAAGATGAATTGTTGAGGTATTCTATCTCAATGATGTTCGCATTTTATCCATGTTATTTGATGGTATGCAAGCATGTGGATTCAGAGTGGGAAGTTATGAATGTATTTATGCATGAAGCATTAATCGCATAATCATGCATTGGAAGTTTGTCGGCCTTGGCGCTTGTGGCCGATCTGCAGACAACACCGTGTGTTCCTAAGAAAGGGCACGGTGAGGAGGATCATGGCATAAGCATGTGCACAATCATATGCATTCTACTGAGGTTGTGTGGACTCTGTAATGTGGTATTGGACATGAGGAATTTGGTATACTAGTTTTACTGTGGTCGTGTTATTTGTTAGAAGTTGTTAAAACTTGCCGAGATTACCCAATCTCACCCTTGTTATTTTGTTGTTTTCAGGTATTTCTCGCGAGTCGTAAGTTTGAAGGGTGGGCTTAGTAGCACAATCAACCCTCCGGGGTCATCACGAATCACATGGACTAGTGCATTTAATAATTCATTAGCTTACTGAAATTTTATTAATTATAGACCTGTTGATGTCCTCTTTCGAGCTGTTTTACGTTTATGTTTGTTTTCTGGTTGATTTAGACTTGTTATCTCTAGTATTGATGCTTTTATGTTATTCCTGTTTGTAATGTTTATTATGAATCTTGTTGTCGCTTCCGTTTTGTCCTAATTTTAGGGGAGATCCTGTCGAAATTTTCTTGTATGACAGTTTAGATTTGTAGGGTGTTACACAGACACATGTACAGATTTTTGTAAAATCAACGACTTACGTTACGTAACATGTTTTTCGAAAATATTTGAAGAGAACACTCTCGTCTACCAATTATCTTTATTATAAATGAAATTTTAGATTTTATGCTTATGCAAAATGCATGATCTTTATTTAATATGATTATTTCAATAAACTTGAATTCAAATTAATTCCGAAAAATTCCAAATAATCCCAAAAACACACTAAATATATTAAAGGCAAGTTTTGGGATGTTACAGCAGCCCAATTTGGCACAATTTTCTCAGCTGGCCTTACAGTACATTTTAAATTATATTTTTATATATTTATATCATTTGCCCTTTAAATAATAAATTGTTGTGAAAAAAGGGAAATATGGGGAAACCCATCGTTTTGGGGTCTCCGTACCAAGGGAACTAGTCTGGCCAAGGTTTCAAATATCGGTTTTGAGTCATATCTTGGACGGGATGAAATCCGAAATACCGGTGAGATCTTGGAATTTTAGTTGAAATTCTGACGAAATTCAAAAGGTGAATTTCAAAAACAGTTATTTTGACACAAGGAAAACCGAGATTTCGCCGAGAAACAACGAAATCTCGGCAAATTTTAACCGAACGAAAAATAGTTCAAATTAAGTTAAAAAAATTTAAAATTTTTTGTGGATGGTCCTAACGCATCACTAATGTTCCTATAAAATATCATCAAGCCTGAGGAATTTTAAAATTTCTGACAGTGTTATTGTTCTGATAAAAGCTTTACCAGCAAATTTCAACCAAATGAAAAATCGTTCAAACCATGTTATAAAATCTTGAATTTTTTTTTTTTTGAATGGTCCTGATACATCACTAATGTTCTCATAAAATTTTTAGATAATGATTAAGCATAAAAAATTTAGACAGTGCTACCTAGCTTTGAATGTTCGTCCTGATTTTTTTGTTAGCTTGCTTAGTTACCATACTAAGCCAAACTACTACACTAGCAACACCAATCATTAGCTAGTACAAATGCTCAGGGATGACATGCAAATAATGGAAGCACACCAGAACAGCGTTAGACCATCTCCAACCATGTCCCTTCCCCTCTCATTTTCCCTTCGTGAAGGGATTCTCATTCCCTTCAGCGCTCCAACGGGTTCCCTTCAGCATTCCCTTCAGCCTGGGATTCTCTCTCCCATTCCCTCCAGCAAGGGATTCTCTCTCATTTCCCTATACAATTCCCTTTAAAGGAAATCTGTTGGAGATGAGGGGAAATAAAGGGAATGGGAACAGGGAAGGGAATGAAATGAAGGGAATATGGTTGGAGATGGTCTTATGGAACTGAGCACAAATGCTCAGGGATGGCATGCAAATCTCCTATGTTTGCACTGAGCAGTATATGGAAGATGTTCGCGTATGTATCCAACACCCTTATCATTCCCAGGCTCCCAGCTAAACTATCACTGCACACTGAGCACTGACCAGGACATGTATGTTCATGTATGCAAATTGCAATGAGCACTGACCAGTACACACTACCTGACTAACTAGCAGCTCTTCCTTTTCCTTATCCGGCCATGAAGCAAACTAATCCGGCCATAAATCACAGCAATCCGTCACATAAATGTTATAATATGGGTATTTACTGAGCACTGACCAGTACACACTACCTGGCTAACTAGCAGCTCTTCCTTTTCCTTATCCGGTCATGAAGCACACTAATCCGGCCATAAATCACAGCAATCCGTCACATAAATGTTCTAATATGAGCAAAAAATACCGAGATTTTAGACAAATTTACCACGAGATTTTGGACACACATAACAAGATTTCTCTACTGGCTATGTTGCTTAGCTCCGGCGAGATTTCGTTGAAGAATGCCGAGATTTTGTCCAGAACTACCGATTAGGGTCTATGGACTTATGATTAGATTAGGTTAGGATTTATGGACTTATGATTAGGTTAGTTTAGGATTTATATATGGACTTATAATTAGGTTAGGTTTATGATTAGGTTACTTAGGTACTTATGTTTAAGATTTCATGTGACCAAATATTAGAATTCTCCATTGATGTTCTCATAACATTTTCAAATCACGTTACAAAATTTTGAAAATTTTTGTGGATGGTCTTGATGCATCAGTAATCTTCTCATAAAATTTTTAGATAATAATCAATCCTGAGGAACTTTAAAAATTCTAATAGTGATAATGTCCTGATAAAAGCTTTCATGTATAATTTTGGATCATGATTTGATTGAGCAACCAAAACAGATTTAGAATTTTTTAAAATTTTAGAGAAGGGTGATGAGGCAATTATTAAGCTCTCCTAACAATTTTGGATCATGATCACACTTGAGAGAATTTATAAAATTATTCAAGGTTACTGTCTCATTTATGTTCCTTCTTTTTTTTTTTGGTTTTTTAAAGATAACAAATGAAGTTCAATTCTTTTCAAAATTTTCCAATATGATCCTAGACTGCTAAAGATGGTACTATAAATTTTTCAGAACATGATCAAGCTTGTATATTTTTATAAAAATTTGACAATATTTCTGTTATTTTTATAAAAACGTCTCAAAAATTCGGTTTTTCAACATTTTTTCATGAAAGATGACATTCTTAAGAGATATTGACCCAAATCTGGTCTTACTGTAGCAATTCGAATAGATTTGTAATCTCGAGTGGAGGGGGAGGGAGAGATTTCGCTGGGATTTTGAACTATGGGCCTTGCTGAGCTCTGCCCTGAATTCAATCTGACATATGTTTGAACACGTTACAGATATATCATGGGAAACCAACAATTTAGTGGAATTGTGGAAACCCTCTGGTTTTAGGTGCCAAATCAACATGAAATTTTTTCAAAAAATAATGGTGTACTTTTCAACTTACTATTTATATATAAAATTTCAAGTTCAAAGTTAACCTATGTGAAAAGTAATAAAAATGAGAAACTTGTGGCAGATAATAATAAAAAAAAGGAAACACAAAAGTTACTATTCAAATAAAAGTTTTCCTCTCTCAAAACATTTTTATTTGAAGTTGAAAATTCAAAGGGTGCGAAAAATTCCAAAGGAGCGTCATTCTTTTTCATAATTTTCCATGCCGATTTGGTATATGGACATAAATTCACCATTCTTTTTTTAAAGTTACACAAATATTAAAGCATGAATAAATTGTAGATAGTGATTACTTACACTTTCGTTTGTTTCAATATTTTTGCGACTTGTACTGAGAAAGAAAGTATAGAAACGCTACTCTGGTTGAGAGCCTTCACGCATTTTCTCAGGAAGAAACTGGCTAACTAATGCATAATGTTACAAAAAATGGTTCAAATTTCTACCAAATGTACAAATTATGGGAGGGTGTTCGGTTTGCCACCAAACTTTTCCACACAGATCAAGTTGAACTATTCGTGGCTGCAATTGTAACGTGCAACACTTTCTTGACCGTTCTCCCTTACCACTAACATAATCAAGAACCAAGGAACCGAGTGTATTCCACTCAGGTTCGAGTCCTATTTGATTCGAATTTGGGTGCCTTTCTTCTTATTATCTTATTAAATAATCAATAGCTCTCTCTTCAAAAGAACAGAGCACATTCGAAATCTGGGTCATACATGGCATTTGACAACTGAAATAGCAGAAACAACCAGGCAAGGACTCTAAATTCCAGTTAGCACATAAATGGAGATGAATACAATTAAAACTTGAAGATAGCAAAATGCTCTGTTGCGTCACCTGCTTCAGAAGGAAATGGCAAATGATTCAATTCTCCACCAAATGTATTGCATTCTTATATTCATGTCTCTTGAACTCTTCCATAGGTTCTCGAAAGATCAAAACGTTGTGCAGATGGGAATCCACCATCGACCACCACCCGGCCCAGCTTTGCTGGTTCTCACTTCCATCAGTCAAAACCAAACTTTAGGACTACCGAGTTTCAGAAACCAAATTTTACTAATCTTCACATAATGCACTCGAATCACTATCAAGTATCAACTATGACCTTAAGATCTACTTCTACAGCTTTTGGCTTTTCTAGGACGATCACTTAGCCAGTTAGTACCAAAATTTCGAGGCGTGAGGTAAAACTATACATCGAATTCAACTCCCAGCAATGCTCTTCAAGCTGAGCGAGAGGAAACAGAAAAATTGCCTTTTGACTTGGTTATCTACCGTCTTGTTTCAGAGTTCCTTTGGTATTGAGACCCTTCGGTACTGTAGTCCTCAGGTAAAGAAGAGAGTAGTTCCTTGATGCACCTAACAAGATTCTCAGTTTCCTGGTTATCCTGAAGGGGGTTCCTTGGATAGGTCTGCAGTATACTCACATCTTCAGTATATCATATAAATAGAAACTATGACAAAATCTCGCTACTTTATCAGCACAACAGCCACATATTTTGACAATCAGCAAGGCATAAATGGAGATCTAGATAAATTTATTATTACCTCTGAAGACCACAGCTTATCATCTTTGCTACGGGGAATGATGTGGACATGAGTCTGCAATAAAATTTCTCAAAAAGAAACTTGGTATATACAGATATTCAAAGTTGAGCAGCTACTGGCTTAAATATTAACAAGACATTTCTTCAAGGTCCGGTAGTTAACAATAACAAGACGACTCACGTGAAAAATAACTTGCCCTGCTTCCTTTCCATTGTTGACTAGCACATTAAATGCATCTGTATTCCAAAGATACAATCAGTCAAACCAAAGTAATATGTTCACATAAAGTTTTAAGTAGGTGATTCTGTATACAAAGAGATGACATAGATGAGCTCCATAACGCAAGCTCTTAACATGATTAGAAAGTAAATGATAGAGAAGAGTTATGATTTACGATACATTAGACATCCATATATAATCAAATAAGACCAAAAATGCCAAATGCTTATCCAGAACATACGATGCAAACTAATACAGTGTGCAAGCATTACAGTCGTATTATAGTAATCCAGAGAGCAAATTTAATTCAAAAACATGTTGTAGTGCCTTATGGTCCAAACAAACTAACGCATACCCACAATTCAAATGTATCTAAGTTATACACAGTTAGCATTGGAGCCAGAATAAAATTGCGAAGTGTATTAAAAAAATTCACCTGCTATTTGGCAGTTAAGTTGAAAACACTAAGTTTAGCAGCACAACAACATAACAGATACATGCCAAAATTACTGCTTGTAAGAAGTCCAAAACAATCCTAACTTGCACTGATGCCGTCAAAGACTTTCATTTGTGCTCTTAAGCTCCCCAGATTTATAAGGCTAGGTTAATCCATTTCAAGCCAAAATGATGAAATAACTTCATCTCTAGCGTATAGAAAGATATCCTTTACATCAAGGACGATGAAAACCAAAAGAGATACTACCGTCAGGATGTATTCAATTTTTTAGGATATAGGACATTTCATTTTTCAGACCATTCTTTGATTGCTTGAAAGTATAACTTGGGCAGGGAAAATATACATTTACTCAAAAAAAAATCTTAATTCTCAGCAAGGCTAATGATATTTAATGCAGACAAGAATGAGAAAAGGACTTCTCATAATGGCATATGTAAAGATATCCTTGATGTCAAGGAGGATGAAAGACCAAAAGACATACTCAAAGGTCATCAATATGTATATAGAATATTTCACTTTTAAATCATCCATTATTCACCTGACATTACTACTTGAGCCCCAAAAAACCTGCATTGAACACCGCTGTACCAATATTATTACTATATATTCCTACAAACATTTGAGCATGTTACTGTCGCTAGGTGGATAATAGGAAACTTGAGCTATATGTAGTAAAAAAAGCATAGAAATCCCACACAGATAAGACTTCACGACAAAAAGCAACAGCAAGAAAAAGATAATGCTTAAAAGAATTGTTTTATTAATAGCATGGACTAGTTTACACAAGCGAGGCCCGTTTGTTCCTCTTCAGTGTTGTCAGAGGACAGTGCAAAATACTAGCTGAATTGTCCCAATGACTGTAAAGTTGTAGTTTACCTACCACATTGACTAGCCTTCACAATTGCATTGCCAAGAAGAGGCAGTTTAGAACAGATGGCTGCTATTACCTGGACATAAAAAATTAAATATTAATCTAGAGAAAACTTGGCAAGTATGTGATGAACTGAAGCAAACAAGCAGCATGCAATTTCTAATGAATTCTAGCATGCAATATTTACTACCAAGTAAAAATTTGATGAAGAACGGAATTAAACACTGTCATGAAAGGTTCATGACAAATATATAGTTAAAACAAACAGAAGGAAATATTTTGACGTAGTCACGAGCAGAAATCAGTTTTTGGACATAGCAGTGCAACACAACCTACATTTATTTTCTTTTCATATTTAGAATGGTCATGCCTAACGAAACCATTCAAATCATAAAGAAAATTAATTGCATTAATGACTCATTCCATTAAAATAAAATAAATGTAAGTATCAAATGATAACAACGCTTCTAATAGCTGTACAATACCATTTATAAAATGAATTTAATAGCTTGATTAGCTAATCTTGGGGAACAAGAACAACAGACCGCTAGCTCCCTCAGTTATTCTTGAATTAATAGGCATAACACAACCAAAACTATGGATAACTTGCTAACTCCAGATATACTTGTATTTTGTAGCAAGTTTTGATTAGACTCACACTGAGAAATTGTATATACTTTCTAATGCATTGTCTAACCAAGCAAGGCAACAATTTGCAAACTAGCCACTCGACTCACTAGTATGACTTGGAGCCACCTCCCCAAAAGGAGTAGTTATGAAAGCTGAATATTAAATATTATGGTTCTAATCCACAGGAGGTGTTTCGCATCATTAATCACAAACGATGTTGTATGCACCTCCTCAAGATGGACAGATTCAATCTTGTCATGTGATTTTTTACAATAGAAGATCTCGAATTGAAGTTTTTGGAAGAATTGTGTGTTATATTGGATCCCACACCCTTTATTTATAGTGAGGAGTACAACCGTAATGAAATTAAACTCTATCTCTAACTTCCTAATCTATCTCTGATTTAACTGGATTCAATCCGAGTTCTATCCCAACACTCACCCTCAAGATGGGCTAAAAATATCAATCATGCTCATCTTGTTACATATTGTAGTACCTTCGATAGGACCTAACCCTTTAGTGAAGTAATCAACCAACTGTTCGCTAGACTTGACATACTGTAGCTTAGTATTCTATCATCTAGCCTCTCCTTGATAAAGAACCTATCAATTTCAACATGCTTGGTGTGATCATGCTGTACTAGATTGTTAGCAATGTTGATCGTATATTTATTGTCACAATGCAATACAAAGAGACCATTCATCAACACCTAAAGTTCAGACAATAGACCTTCATCCAGATCATCCCACTCAAGCTTAACACAGTTGCTCTATGTTCTGCCTGTGCGGTAGATCAAGTCACAACTTCCTGCTTCTTACTCCTCCATGACACGAGGTTACCGCCCACAAAGATGCAGTATCTAGATGTAGACCTATCATCTATACTACTTGTCCAATCAGCACCACAAATTCACAATATCCTTCCATATTCAAGTTTTGATTCTTCTTGAACCAAAACCCTTTCCTAGGACTACTCTTCAAATATCGTAGGATCTGGAAGACAACTTCCATATATCCCGTTCTAGGATCACGCATATATCGACTTACCACTCACTGCATATGAAATATCAGGTCTTGTATGGCAGAAATAGATGAGACGCCTAACCAATCTTTGAGAAGTCCTTGTCAACTGGATCACCAGACTCGCCACAAATTTTGTGATTCCTGTTGAAGCATCTAGGCCCCTAACTTTGATTTGTTTTGGTAATTAATGATAATCAATGTTTAAGAACTAAAAATTTGGTTTAAGTGTGCAAAAATAGGTTGGCCCTTGTCAATGAAAGATGAAAAGTGAAATTCTCAAGGTTAAGATGAAGCTCAAGACCAAGGTGTAAAAGATTTAAGGTCCTTTTCATAATTTTTGTTGATCTTGGTGTTTGGAGAAAGATCGAGTTGCTAGATTAGGCGTTGTACTATTAAGAGGGATCTTTGGTTAGTAGCTTAATGAAAATCAAGAATGATGTCTCAAATTCATGCTCATACTTAGTCATTTGTATTCCACAAAAAACCCTGAGGATTTAGTTCTGAAAAACTCTTGACTAGCATTACCGACCATCTAGGTGTGGTATTGCCGCAGGTGCAGCAATACCGGCCTAGGGCTTGGTCGCTCTTTTATAGAACGCATTGTTTTCAGGCAAAAATCCCTTGACCGGCACTACCAACCATCTAGGTGCAGTATTGCCGCACCAGCCTAGGGAACAGTAGTTCTATTCCAAAGCGCATCGTTTCTGGTGGTTCATTCTCAGTCGGCACTACCGCTCAACTGGGAGCGGTACTACCGCCAGTGCCGTAGTACCTGCCTCAGAACACGGTAGTCCTTTTCCAGAATGCATTGCTTTCGGGGCTTTCGCCTCAGCTGACACTACCGCACATCTGGAAGCGGTACTGCCACAAGTGCGGTAGTATGGCACTTTTTGTGCGGTAGTCTTTTTCCAGGAGGAGGATCAAATTGCATCATTTAAATTCTTGGGGCCGGCACTACCGACCCTACATGTGCGGTAGTGCTGGGTCTCTGTTGCAATGGCTATCACCTACCGCATTAAATGTTGCAGCCGACCGTTGAGCTTGAGGCCGGCACTACCAGCCTACACAGGCGGTAGTGTTGGGTTTACTGATTTTTTTCATAAATTTAATGTTAACGGCTAGATTTGTGGTTGGGGGCTATAAATGCACCCCCACCTGCATCAAGGGCTTCTTCTTGGTCATTCATTGCATATTAGTGAGCCCTAGCTCCTCTCTCTCTTCATTTCTAGAGCATTCAATTCTCATCTAGTGGATTGTTGAGAGATATTCAAGTATGAGCATTTAAGTTGAGCCATTAGACACTTGATCAACCTCAAGCAAGAGCCAAACTTCTATTCTTTTGGAGGTTGCCACCTCCTAAATGACTTGGAGGTGTGGAATTGGTGACCTTCTCAAGAAGCTTGTGAGAAGGCCCAGTGAATTGTGAAGGCTGAAGCTCGCCTACCCAGAGCGGGGAAGGGCTACCGCTAGTGATCGAGGAAGGCTCATTTGCGCAATGAGCCGGCTTGAGTTGGTCAAGCTACCTCAACGTGGATTAGGGCAAATCGGCAAGTCTACGAGACCACGGGATAAATCTTGTGTTCATCTTGGTGGTTTGATCCTCTCTTTTCTATTTGTGCAAATTTACTTTGCTAGTTTATTTATTCTTGATCTTGTATCTAGAATTGTGTATTTGCTTAGACTTGGCTTGTTGGTGCACTTTGGTGAAACCTAGACTATTTAGGCTTTAATTGTTAAAATTCTCAATTTTAGTATTACTTGTTCAATTATTGCAATTAGAGCCGATAATTTTTAAAAACCTCCTATTCACCCGTCTAATCGATTATCCTTGATCCTACACCTGTCAATAGGTGAAGCAATAGGACGACACCCAAGCATTCCTTTCTCGGCTAACAAATCAAGGACGTACTTCTTTTGAGAGAGAACTATCCCTTTTGGAGACCAAGTGATCTCAATTCCAAGGAAGTGTCCAAGATCCTTCACCTCAAATGCGTCTCCTAGTCTCTCCTTCAGGCACCCTATTTCTTCACTATCATCTCCAGTTATCACAATGTCATCAACATAGACTGCTAGTACAGTGATATGTGAACCTCTATGCTTGTGAAACACCGTATGATCCCCAATGCACTGGGAATAGCCCATACCACAAACTGCACGTCCGAATCTATCAAACCATACTCGTAAAGACTGCTTCAAGCCATATAGAGACTTTTTATTAAGCTTACAAACAATTCCAATAGCCTGCTTGTTCTAAAAGCTAGGAGGTATCTCCATATATACCTCTTCTTGTAAATCTCCATGGAGAAATGCATTCTTCACATCCAACTGATGAAGAGGCAATCCAAAATTAACAGCACAAGAAATTAACGTCCTTACTGTCCTCATCTTCGCTATTAGTGGAAAAGTCTCATCATAGTGTATTCCATACGTCTGACTATAACCTTTTGCAACCAACCTCGCCTGTATCTGTCCACCTTTCCTTTAGGAGTCTGTTTCACCGTAAAGACCCATTTGCATCCCACTGCTTTCTACCCTGCTGAAAGTGGAACAAAATCCCACGTCTTATTCTTCTGAAGTGTACCAAGCTCCTCTTTCATAGTGCCCTTCATTTAGGATCCTGCTTAGCAACCTGCCAATTCTTTGAAACATGCCCTGTTTGGAGAGATGCAATGAATGCTTTGTATGCAGGAGAGATATGGGAATATTAGATGAGATTTGCAATGTCATGCTCAAAGCTATACCGCGGTGGTCGCTTTCTAGCATTAGAACTAATTGCCCTATATTGTGCAAGAGGTAACTCTAAAAGAGAGCAATTAGAGGGAACATCACCACTTGCCCCAAGGGGAGGCAAGCAACTTGATGGAGAGAGCCTTGAGGAGAGATTTGGGACTGGGACTGAATTAACTGGACTGGCTGGTTGTTCAGGTCGTGATCCTTCTGATTAAACTTACTCAAGTGCTGACGACAGCTGCTGTTTCTCCCCCTGTCTCCCTTGTTCCTCTGCTACCTCTGGTAGAACTTGCTCATTTGACGGCATTGGTGCCGACAACGATGGTTGTTTCTCCCCATGTCTCCAAAAGCGTCTTCTCTGATACACCTTAAATTCTTCTGGGGCTATCACATCTCTTGCACATTTGTTATTCCGACTCGGAGAGGGACACAAAATTGTCCCCACAACTTCTTCCCCTCGATTATCATCCCCACTCTCCCTGTACTCCCCCTCTCGACTATCACCCTTGGTGATAGGGGAGAATTCCTCTAAGAATTGACCAAGATCACCAATACTCGTGTAGTATGGCTCGAACTCCCGAAAAGTTACATCTATACTTACGAACAATTTTCTTTACATTGGATTCCAACACTTGTATCCCTTCTGACTAGATGAATATCATATGAAGACACGCTTCACAACCTGCGGATCCAATTTCCCAACTGTTGGCCGGTGATCCCGCACATAGCACACACAACCTAACACCTTAGGGGGAGCCTTTAACTCTCGTTGACCTAAAAGAAGTTCAACGGGAGACTTCATCCCAAGTATTCGAGACAGCATGTGATTGATAAGATATGCAGCCATCATCACCGCCTCACTCTAGAATCTCTTTGGCACATTCATCTAACATGAATGATCGTGCTACCTCCAACAAATGTCGATTCTTCCTCTCAACCACGCTATTCTGAAGTGGTTTGATGCAGTATCCCATTCTCCGAGAGATATAATGCAAACTCCTTGTTAACATACTCAGTTCCATTGTCTATTCGAAGAATTCGAACCTTCGCATCAAACTGAGTTGCCACCAACCGATGGAAGTCCTGGAAACATCGACGGACCTCACTCTTGTGCCTCATCATATAGATACAAGTGATATGAGTATAGCAATCAATGAATGTGACAAACCACTTAAAACCACTCACAAAGGTAACCGAACATGCACCCCAAATATCATAATGTATTAGTATAAAAGGTTCACAACTCTGAAAACCAATACTACTATAAGGCCCTGTTTGGTAGAGCTCCAGATCCCAGCTCCACCTCAGATCTGAAATTTCTAGGCTAAAATAAAGTGAATTAAGTTTATATTTTTATTCTAAAATGTAAACAAGATGATCCATTTAATATACCCACAGCTCCAACTCCACAGATGTGGTGAAGCTAGGAATACCCAGCTTCACCAAATTCTTGAATCTGGTGGAGCTGGAGCTCTCCCAAACACCCCCTAAGTAGACTGTGTATGCTTTTGAAACTCACAAGCATCACACACAAGTTTACTCTTATCTACTTTATTAACAACTCAAGATATATCTGACTTAAACTCTCAAACAAAGAATGTCCCAAACAACGATGATGCAGCAAAACCTCTTCCTCAACTCCTCTTGTAGCCACGACCAATGCTGTATCCACCTGATCAACATACCACAATCCATTTCTCTTCCCAGCTCTCTTCTCCTAAAACAGATAAGAATCCTCATCAAATAAAACAGTGCATTTGAATTGGTCAATGTGGAACTCACTGAGAGAAGATTAACCGGAAAGAATAGGACATGCAGGACAGAGGATAAAGCAATGGATGGTGTGCACTCTGTAGATCCTACTCCCTGAATAAGCTGAGAGGTCCCATCAGCTATCTGAACAGTTTCAGATTGTGTATATGGAATATAGGGTGCAAATGCCCTAAGAGAACCTGTAACATGCTTAGACGCTCTTAAATCTATGATCCAACCAACATGAGGATGCTTATATGTGGATGCAAGTGTCTATGCCTGAGTCACTTCGCCTATGTGGGCGTAGTTGGCAATGTTACCAAAGGAAGTGGTAGGTACTGTCATAGAATCTTGAGAAGATTCTAATGCTTTGCCCTTCTGCCATTGCTTCCATTGAATGATCAGCTCGCCTATCAGAGCAACAGACATACTTTCTTTTGCCATAGCCATATTGGCTTTGGGACCACCCCTACCCCTGCCTCGACCTCCACGATTTCCACCTCGACCCCTACGACCCCGATCTCCTCCTTGGCCTCCACAATTAGGGTTGTAAACGAGCCGAGCTTGGGCTTTCAGGCTCGAGCTCGGTAAAGCTCGAGCCGAGCTCGAGTTGGGGTCCGAGCCTTGATCCAAGCTCGAGCTTGGACCGACGCTCGAGCTTGGCTCTGTCCAAGCTCGAGTAGGCTTGAGCTCGGCTCGAGTAAGCTCGGTAAGCGTGATAAGCTCGAATAAGCTCGAGTAAGCTCGATAAACCTGGTAAGCTTGGTAACAAGCTTGAGTAAGCTCGATAACAAGCTCGAGTAAGCTCGGTTCAAGGAAGCTCGGTCCAAGCTCAAGTAGGCTCACGAGCTATTCAAGCTCGACTCGGTGAAACTTGTGGGCTTGAGATCAAGCTCGAGTTCGGCTTGTTTGGAGCCCGAGCCGAGCTCGAGCTTTTTTTTACAGACCTATCCACGATCACCACGACCGCAATGATCTCCACCTCGGCCCCCACCATACCATCGGAGAGGACAAGCACGACTCAAGTGTCCTCTTACCCCACAGTTGTAGCATTCTCTATCATCAGGTCAATCATAGGCATATCTTACTGGGTTGTTGCTTCCCATCACTCATAGTCGAACTTCCTCCTGCACCATAGATGAAATCGCTTCCTCCATATTAGGTAGATTCACCGAGTGAAACATAGCAACTCTCCTTTCAAATTCTGGGTCCAACTCCTTCAGGAAGTTTGTGACTCGCCTGCGTTGCAGCCATAATCTGCCAACCTCAACATTGCTAGCACATGTCAATTGTGGTGAATCATAGTGATCCAAGTCTAGCCATAGCTGTTGCAACTCACTAGCATACTCCTGGACAGTCTTCTCCTGTTTTAGGGCCTCCACCTTGCTCTGTACCTCCACCAACATCATCATATTGCCTGCCCCAAAGTACATGTTGCTCAGCGTCTTCCACATCTCTGTTTTATTCTGCATCATCTCCACCATTCGAGCGATAGATGGAGACATCAAAGTCAGTAACCAAGGCACCACCACAGAGTTGGTGGTGTTCCACACCCTCCAATCCATACTTGCCTTGTCTACAGGCTCAACACAAGTCTTCTACAGGTAGTGTTTCACCCCCTTCGTCCTCAGAATTAGCTGAGCCCTTCGAGACCAACTCAGGTAATTCTTGCCCCCTTCCAACTTCAAATCATCGGCATCAGCTTTAGCTTTAATTCGGATGATCCTGTACCAGCCCTAGGACCAATCATACATGTCGCTAAAAGGTCATGTAGTATGCTCCTCATGTTACCTTGTGTGACCAATAAGGAAATTGACTCAACCATCGCCCTCCTCATTCGTTGGCTGCTTTATCATGGTGTCTTCCTCCTGCTTCCTCACAGCTTCAATCTCCTCTGAAGTAATCTCGTACGATCAATCAGGGTTCACAAAATCGTCGATTTTCGCGCGATTTTCGCGATTTTCGCCCGTATCGCTGGGGTTCGATATCAAAAACCGGTCGATAAACCGATCCGGTTCAAAAAAAAATTCGAAAATTCGAAAAATTTTACGTGTCAAAAACCGGTCGAAAATCGATGGGAATTGGTCGATTTTCGTCAAAAATCGTCGAAAATCGCTACAAAAGCCGACCGCACAAAAAAAATCAACATGGGTGTCGATTTTCCATCGATAATCGTCGATTTTCCACCGATAACCGTCGATTTTCCACCGATAACCGTTGATTTTTCATGATTTTTGAATTTTTTTTTCAAAAAATTTGGTTTTTGAATTTGTCCAATTTTTTTCGATTTTCGGCTCGATTTTTGCGATTGTCGAATTTTACTGTTCATCTGAAAATCGTCGAAACGATAAGGTGAACCCTGCGACCAATTAGAGCAATGCTGATCACAAATCTATGCCGTGCGTATCTCCACGATCACGGCAATCCGTCAAGCATCAATGCCAACGCAAGACACGCACTAGCACATTTGATATACATAAAAAATTGATAATGAAAAAAAAAGCTTTTTCTCCTTTTTTTTCTTTTTTCCTCCTTTTCCTTTTTTTTCTTTTTCCTCCTCTTCCTTTTTCTTTTCTTCTTTTCCTTTTCTCTTTTCTCTCAGTTGACTCCCCTGCTCTAGCCCCTGACCTGACGACTTCGGCAACCCAATCTAGCGTGACCCAATGACTTGGGGACGATGGAGACCTGACAGCTCGGCGACGACGACCTCGAGTAGTAGCGGCAGCGCAGCACCCCCCGATTGGCGGTGACAACGCGGTGCCCCCTCGGGAGGCAGTGGTGGCGAGGCGCCCTCGAGCGGCGATGGTGGCTGATGGGTTGGATCGGAGACGAAGACGACAGATTGGATCGAAACAGCTCAAAGGTAAGGCTCTGATATAGGGCAGGAAACGAGCCGAGCCAGGCTCGGCTCGGCCCTGAGGCGAGCCCAAAAAACTGGCTCGGTTCGGCTCGAGGTCGGCTCGCCGAGCCAGGGCATTTTATCAGGAAATTAGCTAAGTGCAGTTTGCAAAAGCTGACTCCACCATTGATTGTAAATGGATTTCACTCCCTAGTTGGGATTGGCTTTTAGTTGTACATTGTTCCTCAACTAGCCACAGCGCCTAACACAACTTAATCCTATTCAAATCCAAATACGAGCACAAAAATTGAAGATTACCTTTGCACAAGAAATAAACAGCACACCATAATAACAATGATTGCAATCACACCAGTACACTACAAACTATCATAAAAAGCAATCCCATGATGCATTTGTCGGTTGCAACCTGTAGCAACCAAATATGAATAATAAAAAGTTTAACTAAAAAACCAAGAAAAATGTACTAAAATCTACACTAACATTTGATCCGATCCATATGTTTGCAAGGATTAACTATTTGAACCAATAGTCCAAGTGTCCAAGTCTAACATAAGTTTGAACCTACAACCACAAGTCAAAGAAGCTATCTGAAATTAAACATTTATACAATAATTCATGTATTTGCAGTAAAAAATTCCCTGCATGGGCTGGGCCACCGAGCCAATTTGGCTTGCGAGCCAGCTCGGTGGTCGAGCCGGGCCGGCTCGGTGTTTCTGCGAGCTTGAAAAATAGGCAGGCTCGGACGAGCCCAAGCCGAGCCACGAGCTTATTTTCCAGCCCTACTCTGATACCATGGAGTTTTTTTTGGAATAATTGTGTATCCTATTGGATCCCACACCCTTTATTTATAGCGAGAATTACAACCGTAATGACTAATGAAATCAAACTCTATCTCTGACTTCCTAATTTATCTCTAGTTTAATTGGATTCAATCCGAGTTCCACCACTCTCTTCCCAAATATAAGACATTGTTAACTTTTCAAGGTCTCCAGTAATTTTGACCACGAATTTCTATAATGACATGTTGGTAAAAAGTTACAATATATATGGAAGTGTTTTTTTTATTCGAAAAACCTACTAAAATTATATTTATGAGACCAGTCCAGATATTTTAAATTTTAACATCTATTAGCAGCCAAAATTAGAAGAAAAAAAATGCCTGCAGTCTCCAAAATGACTTATATTTGGGAACAGAGGAATACCTTACGGTAATATAAGAATTTGAATTTAAACAAACTCTCAAATTGTGGGTAGCGCTTTTACTGAAAGTAATTGAATGAGTCAACATGTGGACACAGCAAACACTTTGTGATTGTTTATTCCATTTGGCACCATGACTCCAAGTGGATTTTGTAACTACTGCACATGCTTGCTCACTATTCTTCTTTCAAGTAAAAGAGGGCCAGGCATTCATTTCATGACAGCCCAAAGGCAAATTTCTTCTCTAACAGCCTAGACCTTGATGACTTGCCAAATATGATTAGAAATTATCTTACCTAAATAACAGACATGATAGAGTGAATTTCTCATTGACCTAGCTACATCAAATCTAACAAAACTAATGAAACCTTCAGGTAATTTTTTAGAAGTGAAGATTTTCCATTAAAAATCAGTATAAATTGAATTGTAAAAGATCTCACCCGTAAGTATTATATATTAAAATATAAATGGAATTTGACCACAAACACTGGCTAGTCAGTCCATTGCATAACTATCAAGTTCATGTGTGTTGTAATCAGAGCCAAAACTTACAGATGATGGTGTTGCTTGTAGTGATGCAAAATGGCCTTTTGGAATGATCAGGGAATGCCTACAAAGGAAGCAGAAAAGATTGGTCATGAATTGAGCAAAAACAAATTAGCATGTGAACATAAGCCAATTCATTACACCACAAATAGCAATGCAGTAAGCACTACAAGCTAAGAACAATAACAGTAAGTGCAGGTTCAATGATGAAAATACTTAAGCAGACAACAGAATTGTGATGCCCAGCATTACCACATTTTAATTCCATCGTTAAACTAATGGATGGTAAGCTGGTAAAACCAATTAAGTGATATGATAATAGTTTAAATGATAGTTACCAGACCTTTTTACACTGACACGAAGTGCAATGTGTTATACTACATAACATGGAATTCATATGCTACTAAATTAGCAACATCCAACATGCTATGTCAAAGTAGATTCACCTGATCATTACCATATCAGTGAATATGGACTATTACATCGTAAAAAAGGCATCTAGCCAACTCTTCACCTTTCAGTTTTACAGGACTAACAGGTGGCACCAATTTGTAAAATGCACAGAGCAATTTGGTGGAATAAAGCATATGGTCAATGTTGGGGATCAAAAGTGCTCTTTGCGCTTTCAACAATTGGGGGAAAAAATCAAATGATGACAAAAATTTCATGGCAGTGAGGATTTCTACATCAGCATTAAGGCAGCATATGTAGTATTAGTTATTTTACAATTTTAGAACTGCATGTGCAGAAACAATTGGTATAAGTATGACATCTGTCAAATTTCCTTTAGTTCAGTAGATCGATAAATCAAACATACATGCGCAGACATATAGAAGTCATATATTCATTGGGCATTAATCAAGTCAACCTGCTGCAATATCTTAAACATCTCAAGAACTATTGAATTCATCAAGAGTATTTACATCTAAACACAACATGGCATTAATCATGTCAACCTAGTGCGGTATCTTAAATATCTAATGACCTATTGAGGCATCAAGAACATCCACATTGACCACATCCAGACACAACCTATCTACTGAGCAAATTTGGTGGCTTTTGATGAAAATGAACTAGTGAGAACCAAAATCACCTAACAAGGGCCAACGCTTAGGCATTTTTGTAAAACCACCCTTTTGGTTACTTGAACAAACATAAGGACCAAACTAACATTGGTACTGTGCAAATCTTCTCTCCACCTTTAGCATGCCCACTATACCAATGCCAGTAGCATTGTTTTTACCCTTCTCTGTCAACCCACATTAATCAAACGTAACAATAAAGTAACACAGACATGGCCAAACAAATAATACAAACCACACGTAATACTCCACAACAAAATCGAAAGCACAACGATGTGTTGTGCAAAAGTATATCAAGAGAGATGTAACATGCACATCGACTCTACTTTTCATGGACAATAGGAGTAGTAGGCCCCATGAAGGCTCGCTAATATCAAACAAATTGCAAATTCCTTCATGCCTCTATCATGTCAATTTATGAGAGATGACCACTGTCTACTAAAGAGTTATCGAACTCACAAGTCGCAATAACAAAGTTGAAAGCAGAAAGAAGCAGATAAAGAGGTGTAAGCTCCATAATGCGAAACTACCTTGGAACTGGGCTAAATATCTTATCTACACCTGTAATATGCCCAGTATACCAATTCCGTAGCATCACTTTTTACGCTTCTCAATCAATCCACACTGACACTAATCAAACGTACCAACAAAGCAGCGCACCTAGTTCCAAAAGCAATAAAGCAACACAAATTGCGTGTAACACTCCAACAAAGTCGAAAGCATAACAAGATATATTTTCCACGCACAACTAACTCTACTGTTTATGGAGAATTTCTATAGATAGTTGTAGTAATCAGGAGGATTCACCTCTAGTCCTCTTCCATTTCAGCTCATGGGAGACCGCCCTACTACTATAGTCTCTCGGCAAAATTTCACATACTAATAACGAGAGAACCAACCGAATCATAGCACTCACAATTCGCAATAACGAAATCGAGAGCAGAAAGGAGCAAAGACAGAGACACGAGCGCCTTACCCAGTACTCAGTGGTTTGATGTCCAGGATGCACAAGCACACATCATCCTCGTAGAGCTGCAAGCACATACAACCATCAACAATCGATTCGTTAAGACAAACAACGAGAGAAAATTAGCGCCCGTACTCCATGAACGGAAGTGCGGGAAGAACTAAAGCAGAAGCACATATTACGAAAGCAGAAGAGCGGGTGGTGGTAGCGCGAACCTTGAAGGCCGGCAGGTTGCCCTTGACGATGTCGCAGAACGCGCAGTATCTGCCTCCCGAGGACTCCCCCTTCCCGCCTCCGGCGCAGGGGGCCGCGGAGAGGCCCCCCTCCGCCTCCGCCGCGGCCGGTGCCAGCAGGTGGTGACGCTCGGCGCCGGCGCGGCCTGCGAGCGGGGAAGCGGGCGGGCGGAGGTGGGAGAGGAGCACACCAATTCGCCGTTCCGGCGCCTGGGCCGGCGAGCCCGACGGCGGCGGCCACATCTGGGCCGGGCGGTGGCCGGTGGCGCGTGCTTTGGAGTTCGTGCGCCGTGTGGGAGAGGGCAAAACAAAAGGCAAGAGAGAGTGTGTGTGGTTGGTTGCTTGTGTGGTCTCTGCCTTTTATCCGGAGGCGTGGGGCCGCGTAGTCTTGGATCTCAATGACAGGTGGGGTCGGTTGAGCACGCATGGCCCACGTGTCGGTAGTTCTAGGTATTTGACGTTCCGGGGTTTGGACGGGTTTTTTGACTTTCTCTGACATGTGGGGTATATGTGAGTGGGATCGTAGTGTCAGTGGGGTTTGGCCGCATGGGTGGGGAGGGAAATAAACGGGTCCTATCTACGTCGGCAGGACCTCATCTCCCCCTATAGCACACGTGGTTTCCTTCGCCGGGCGGCGAGGATTTGGCGCTCGGGCCCATGCGTTTGGGGAACTTTTCAGTGTTGTAGCTAGGGGTGAAAATGGTACGGGTTAATCCCGACCGATCC
Organism: Rhipidocladum racemiflorum; assembly: GCA_036346355.1. NCBI lineage: Eukaryota > Viridiplantae > Streptophyta > Magnoliopsida > Poales > Poaceae > Rhipidocladum > Rhipidocladum racemiflorum. Next base: position 18,504,926 of record CM070590.1, read on the forward strand.
GGTACCGAATCCGTTAAAAACCGTATCCGGGAAAAAAAATCCGTATCCGGCCGGATTCGGATCTGATGACGATACTTGCTCTGGATCTGATAGCGGATCTGATGAGACGATATCCGGCCGAATAGTGCGGTATATGGTAACCGGATATTATCCGACCGGATATCCGAATCAACAAAACAAGGGTACTCCGTACTCAAGTCAAGACTCAAGAGTCAAGGGCTTCCCATTCGATTCCTGCAAGCCTCAGTCTTTGCCTCCCCATTCGATTCCCCAACACGAAAACTAACCCTAGTGCTTGAGCCTCATGCACGCCGCATGAATTCGGTGTGTTGGCTGTTGACGAGCGGGACTTAGTTGTTCAAGTTATGTATGAATTTGATACCTTGTTATACTTGTGTTGTGTGAGTTGTCAGATTTATGTAATATATATGAATTTATTGCTTGTCAAATGTTTCAACAAGTATGTATCCGTTTGTATTATCCGTTTCCGAACCGAATCCGGTATGTATCCGCTCCAACATTACCATATCCGAAACTCCGAAATATCCATATTCGTATCCGTATTCGGTCTTACCGTATCCGATTCCGAATCCGGGAAAAAAATATGGGTTAGGATACGGGAACAGCAATATCCGACCGTATCCGATCCGTTTTCACCCCTAGTTGTAGCCTTACATTTTATTTTCAAACTAGCTTTGTCGTTTTTTTTTCAAATTTAGGGGGTATTTTGCAGAGCTCTAGCTCTACCAAATTATTAGAGTTGGTGGAGCTGGGTATTCCTAGTTTCACCAAATTCGTGGAGCTGGACATGCGGGTACATTAAGTGTGTTTAGATGGATCATCTTGTTTAATTTTAGAATAAAATTATAAACTTAAGTCACTTTATTTTAGTCTATAAGTCTCAGCTCTGAGGTGGACCTGAGATCTGGAGCTCTGCCAAACAGGGCCTTAGATCTTGTTTGGCAGGCCTCTAGCTCCATTAGATTTGTGAATATGATGAAGCTGAGTATTCCTAGTTTCATCAAATCCGTAGAGCTGGAGCTGTGGGTATATTAAGGCCCTGTTTGTTTCGGCTTTTTCATTGGCTTAAAAGCCGAAAAGCCTAAGCCGAAACAAACAGAAGGCTTTTCAGCTGGGCTTAAAAAAAGCCTGAACCCTCCATATAACTAAAAGCCAAAAGCCAATTGGAGGGAGCTTTTTTTGGCTTTTGCGGGTTAGAAATAGGCATTTGCCCTTGTAGATGTAAAATATTTACCCACCATTGCCATCCGTATATATATGAAAAATCGTTGTTTGTTTTCTCCGCTACGCTGCGCTTGAGTCCTCAAAGACTGCCGGCAACAGACGAAGAGAAGGGCGACTAGGGTTCGCCGCCGCCGCCCTTTTCCCTCGCGCTCGAATCATTGAGCCAGCGACGCCCTCGACCCCCGCGACTCCTCCATCGGCGGCGCACTCCTCCCCTGTCTCCCTCGTCCCCAACCCGGCAAATCTCCCGTCCCCAAGGCGTCTGATCTCTGGCGGGAGTCCGAGCAACGCCCGCCTGTATCGCGCCTCCGCCGCCATCCAGCCCCCCTTGTGGTGAAATCGACACCCCCAATTCAAGGTTTGATCCTGTATTGATTGGTTAGGTTTTGTTTTTGCTTCCTGCCGCATATTCTGCCCTTGTAGATGTAAAATTTTGGTTGAACACTTTAGTCCATCTAACCACTATTGCAACTTGCTATATAATTTGACAGCAGAAACACATGAGGAACGGCAATCTAATTAAATTCAAAATCAATTGTAAAGATTTGCTAGGTGAAATTGTAATATCTGATTTAAGATATATAGAAGTGGATTGATGTGCAAAGAGGGGTATATTGTTGGTTATATCTGACATCACCTCCTGTTTGTTTTAGGATAATTGAATATGTGGTCCATTGCATACAACTGTATTGGATTGGATTGGGAGTGATTACTCTAGATGAGATGTCCCTAAGATGATCTGCCTTATACGAGATGGATGCTAGTTAATTTATGTAGAAGACATTACAATCTTCTTTTTATCTTATCCCACTGAAATGTCTGACTTTGTGTTCTATAACTCATTTTCATGTTTTATGTGCTGCCTCATTTATTGACAATAGTGGGAATCTACATTTGTATGCTTCTTGAAGATGATCAGACAATGAATAAAATCTAGATCTAAAGATTTTGACCCTTGGCATTGAGTTGTGTAATTTGATATGGTCTGCGATATATACATTAATGTGAGATCTTAGTTGTTTGTCCATGTTATTTTTTTTGCCTCATTTGAGCATTCTTAGGAGGATGCTGTTCTGGTAACGAACTAGAAATTAGCTGCATTAGGAAATTGATGCCGGTGAGGTCAGAACATATGGCATGGCCGTCCTGCGTTTAAGCACAGGCAGCGCTGTTTGAAACCTTATTGTCATACTTGTATATAACAATCTTTCGTGAACCACTAGTTGTTTCTCCATGTTATTTTTTATGCCTCACTTGACAGTAATAGGTAGGTTTGAATGTGTTGGAGTGGAGAAGGGTTTGGAGTGGACTAGTTCTTTCACTCTTGTGGTTCAATGCTTATAATTAATTGAATATTGTCTTGTCTAGATGGATGTAATTCCTATCTCCAAGGCAAACTGGGATGCATACCACAACAGGGTATTTTGCAAGTTTTGTAAGGAGGAAGTCGAGGCGGGTAATAGACCATTAGGAAGTTTGAGTAGCACTGGTTATAAGAACCTACAGCAGAAGTTCTATCAGATGACAGGGAAAAAGCATGATAGAAAGCAACTCAAGAACCATTGGGAAGCATTGAAGAAGGAATATAGCTTATGGAATGAGTTGAAATTAAAGTCAATTGGGCTAGGTTGGGATCCACAAAAAGGAACTATAGCTGCATCCAATGCTTGGTGGGATGACCACATTAAGGTAGCTATTTAATAAATATATATATCTATTTCAGTTCATAATACCATATCTAAATTTAAGTTAACTGCTGCAATTTTTTTCCTTTTCCAGAATCATCCAAAACATAAGCATTTTCGTGATGGACCCCCTGAGAACCTAGATGAGATGGAGGTCATGTTTGAGAAGACTTATGTCACGGGTAACACTTCAGCCATTCCAGGTGAACATACACAAATGGGCCATAATGTTGTTGAAGTTGATGGTTCTGAGGATGGTGTTGAAGCTTTAGCCGCTAATGTGGATACCGCTGATGACTGTGGCAATAAACCAAAGGGCCCTACAAAGCGTCGGGGTGCTAGTATTACTCCTAGCCCAAAGAAGTATAGGAAAAATCCAATGGCAAGGGATTTCAAACGTATGGTGGACATTATGGCTAGCGGTTCTGCTCCGACTGGTCCATCCATAGCAGAAGTCATGGATATAGCTATCCAGGCTGGGGTAGTTGAAGGAAGTGATGAACACTTCATTGCGTCAAGGCTCTTCACTAAACAAGAAAATAGAGAAGTGTTTGTCACTATGAAGACTGATGAAGGAAAGATTAATTGGCTCAAGAGAATGTTTGATCTGAAGATGAAGAAAAATTAGAACTATTTTGTCTTCCTTTTTAAATTTTTGAACTATTCAATTAATTTGTGAACTATTCAATTATGTCCGTGATGGTTATGTAATTGGAGTTGAGTTGAGTATGTGTTATGTACCCGTAAGACTGCATGTTTTATATTATACATTGTTTTATGTTATTATGCAATGTTTGATCATGTTTCCGAGTTACAAATTGTCATGCTTTGTGTTTCTATGTTACTCATTTTTTAAAATGTTTGTAGATGAGTTCTTCTAGTGAAATTGAAGGCTCAACAACAGATAGTGATTCTAGCGAATGTGAAGTTCAGACAACAAAAAAGAGAAAGCTGAAGTTTCAAGAATTTGTTGTAGCAGCGGGTTATATCGGTATGCATTACTATGACACTTACCTAAACAAGACAGAGAGGAGACAACCTTTCATGACTGGGTATGAGTGGGTTATGGAGCAATTGAGTGATGACAGAGATTGTTACAACATGTTCAGAATGAGTAAGGATGTATTCTACAGATTGCATGAAACATTGGTTACAAAATATGGCTTGAAATCAACAAGAGACATGAGTTCCATCGAATCTTTGGCTATGTTTCTGTGGACAGTTGGTGGCCCTCAGTCAGTTAGACAGGTCATGAATCGTTTCAAGAGGTCAAGTGAAACAGTCCATAGAAAGTTCCATGAAGTATTGCAATGTTTGTATTGTTTATCTGAACATATTATTAAACCAAGAGATCCAGAATTTCAAATAGTGCATCAAAGACTCAGAGATAATAGATTTTCTCCTCATTTTAACAATTGCATAGGGGCAATTGAAGGCACGCATATACCTGTTGTTGTGCCATCGGACGAGCAGGTTGTCCACACAGGTCGTCATGGATATACATCTCAAAATGTGATGGCGGTATGTGACTTCGACATGAGATTCACATTTGTTGTTGCCGGATGGCCGGGTTCGGCGCATGATACAAGGATATTCAATAATACTTTGGACAAGTATTCAAATCAGTTTCCACATCCTCCAGATGGTACTTTTCTTATTTCAAAATAAATTTAAATTATATAATGATATTCTTGGTTTGCAATATCAACACCTTTATTTGTAATGTGCAGGAAAATATTATCTTGTTGATGCGGGATATCCCAATCGAAAAGGTTATCTAGCTCCTTATAAGGGACAAAAATATCATCTACCAGAATTTCGAAGGGGTCGAGAACCGAGTGGCAAATACGAGGTGTTTAATCATGCTCACTCTTCCCTTCGAAATGTGATTGAACGTTCATTTGGCGTGCTGAAAATGAAATGGCGAATCTTGTTATCTATGCCAAGTTATAACATGGATAATCAGACACAAATTATTATTGCTTGTATGGCTCTTCACAATTTCATTCGAGATAGTGCTTTACGTGATGAACTTTTTGAGAGATGCGATGTTGATGAAGACTATGATCCTAACACTACACAAGCTGAATCATCTGGAGGAGGCGGTGGTAATATATCGGCAATGGATGAAATAGACATGTGTGCTTTTCGTGAGAGTATTGCTAATTCCTTGATGGTTGCAAGGGTATAGACATATATGTTAATGCTTTGTTATATGAACTTTATATGATAAAAAAATATTAATAAGTAATGCATTTGTTCGCATTTTGTAATACGTGAGGTCATACGTTTGTATAGGTGAGGTCATACGTTTCAAAATATGTGTGAGGTCATACGTTTGCAAAGTATCCCATGAATACGTGAGGTCATACGTTTGCAAAATATGCTCTACCATCAGGTACCGAAACGAGTGAAACAAACGTAGCAATACTGCATTCAGTGAGAAATTATAAAAGGGTATTTTGGACTTTCAAATAATAAGCTACACCAGCTAATTCATCAAAAAGCCAGGATACCAAACAGCTTGTATTAGCTTAAAAGCAGACGGCTTAAAAGCTCATTAAGCTAAAAAGCTGGCTTTAAGCCAAAAGCCAAAAAGCTTAAGCCGAAACAAACAGGTCCTAAGACTGTTTAGGTGGATCATCTTATTTACATTTTTAGAATAAAAATATAAACTTAATTTGCTTTATTTTAGCTTATAAGTTTTAGATCTGAAGTGGAGTTGGGATCTGGAGCTCTGCTATTTGCACCAATATTCGGCGTACGTGGTAAAATCGGCCCAATTCAAACAGAGTCTGTAAACCGGTATCAACAAGGAATACGTCGCCGACAAGGAAAAGGAAATCGGATCTAGAGTCGATACGGATATAGTTGTCGTATCCATGCAGGACTCGGATCGGCCGAAGTGGTATAAACGGGAGCGGACTATGAGGCGAAAGGGACAATCAGCCAATCAATCAACACAACCCTATTTACAATTTTTCCATTTCTAGTTCGTAGCAATCTTTCCTCTGTAAGTCATCGAGATCAATAAGAGTTGCACATCGCCGATTTGTTGCTCTGGTCGACTTGTTTTTCAGGTTCGATCTGCTTTGTTTGTTGCGCATCGCCTTTCAAAGTAGATCAACCTTTACCCCCGGATTAACCGTAACTGGTTGATCTAGTTATCTCCTAATCGTCTATTAGCCGACCGGTGTTAAACCGATAATTATCCATTTATCGGCTCTAATTGATTTCCAACTTTCACCTTGTCAATTCCAGGTCAAATTGACTAGCACGCTCTGCAAACCCGGCGTTTGTCTTGTATGTTCGAGGCTAGGAACCTTGCATCACGTTTTTAGCGCGAACATATTTTGGCACGCCCAGTGGGACCCAAGGAAGTCAATCATGTCGTCGACTGGAAAATCATCAGCTACCGCCGACATCAATACGGAGGCGATAATCGCGCTTACACTGGCCGATTTAACTCCTGAACAGCAGAAGGAAATTGAAGATCGAAAAGCAGCAATAGAAGAGATGATGTTAAAGTGCTTCCATAAAACACGGCGGGGAGTCGTCACCTAAAAGGTTGCGCTTCCAACCATCAATTCCATCAGCGATTCCCCTGTTGACCCAGTAAGCCGATATATACCCGGTCAAGCCGACTTATCTAGTATGATTGAGCAGTCGGTACATCATGCATTGATAAATCAATCATCGGCTCTAGTCTCCACGCTAAAGCCGATGATCGAAAATAGCGTCAAAACGATTACTCAAGAGTTGGCCGTATCTGGGAGTCTGCTAGACCCGTTACAACCCCTACCAACGTACCCAGTGTACTCAAGACCACTGAAAACAGACACAGTAAATGCGTCGGCTCCAATACCCCTAATAATGCCGACCCAACCTACTGTGTTAAAACCTAGCATCCATGTAGATGGAATTGCACATTACCACGGGCACACGGATGGGGCTAAGCTAAACATGAACCTACCCAATGTGCCCTCGGCCAGCGGGTTCGGTCAATCGGCTTCTAGGCCAATTGACGTAGGCAGGGTCCCTCCAGTCCAAAAGACTATACCCAGACATCATGCCCCACACAAGGTTGTCTCATATGACGAACCTTATCCACCTACACCTGAAGTATCGGCTATAAGAGATAATGATTATGATCAATTGCCCAGGTGTCCGGTGACATGGTTCGGCCGACAGCCCGAGTTTGCACTCGGGGGGTAGGGCATAAACTACGATGACTAGCCAGGCCATGTAGCGCCACAAGCCGATAATATCAACTGGGCAGAGCAGATCGCTGCTGTTTTGAGGGAGCAGTTTGGTTTGCAGCCCAGGGGAAGGGTCATCGGATATAGGAAACCATACCCAGATTACATCGATCGCATGCCCTACCCACATAACTATAGGATTCCAGATTTCGCGAAGTTTTCGGGCGACGATTCCGTAACCACTTTAGAACACGTCGGACGATTGATTGCTCAATGCGGCGAAGCAGCCCAGTCCGACGGATTAAAAATCAGATTGTTCCCGTTGTCCTTGTCGGGAACAGCATTTACATGGTTCACTAATTTACCACCCAATTCGGTCCATGTTTGGAACGATTTGGAAAGCCGATTTCACGAATACTTCTTCTCCGGAACTACTGAACTGAGGATTTCTGATCTAAGTTCGGTCAGACAGAAATTCGGTGAGTCTGTTTCCGATTACATTAGGAGGTTCAGAGATGTGCGAAATAAATGCTTTAGTGTCATGTTGCCCGACGATCAATTGGCCGATTTGGCGTTTCAAGGGTTAATTCCGTCTCTGAGGGAGAAATTCGTGGGGCTGGAGTTCACCGACTTGGGCCATTTGCTCCATCATTTATCGGCACAAGAAAGTCGATATTCAGACAAAGGGTTTAAGGACAAGTTTAGCGCTAATAATGGTGAAAAAGGTAAAGTAAACATGGTCGAGTGTAGCTCAAACGAAACATCCGAAGACGACGAAGCAGACGTGAATATAGCCGAGTTGACCAAGGGTCCGAAAAAACCACTCGTTTGCTCTTGGCTTAAACTGACGAAGAATAAAACGGAGGTTAAATATTCCTTTGACGTGTCCAAGTATGATAGAATATTTGATTTATTGTTGCAGGAAAAACTTATAAAATTATCGGAAGGTCACGCCATTCCATCAGCTGATGAGATCAGAAAAAGAAGATATTGCAAATGGCATCATTCCTTTTCGCACAATACTAATGATTGTAATATCTTTCGGCAACAGATTCAATCAGCAATTACTGATGGACGATTGAAGTTTGCGGACGAATCAACTATGCAGATAGATGTGAATCCTTTCCAAGTTAACATGGTCCAATGCTCAGAAAAGGGAAAAGAACCTATGGACGAGGACACCAAGCCGACGCAGAAAATCAGGGTCCGGTCCAACACTAATGGGGATGAAATAGTACAGATCACTATCGGTTCAATACAAATAGAGGCCGACCGTAGTGGTCGAAGCTCAAGGACCGTGAAGCCGAAGGGAGAATTGGAGATTGGAAAATGGTACAAGGCGGAGAGAACTTCGCCAAGAAGACCCAATCTCAAACCAAAACCAACTTTCTCCCAACTCTTGGAAAAATATGAAAAGATAAGCCATCGGCGGTAAAATTACCATCGGCCGAGCTATTTCCATCGGCCAAATATTTGGCGATCAAACGAGCGTTATCGGCCGAATGGCTGTTATCGACCAAGCAGTGAAGAAGAAGCTCACTAGCAATGTCCTTTCTGGCAGTTTTGCTGGGAGAAGGAGATGACTCTACCCACAGTACAGTCATGCCCCATGCAACACCCATTCAGGGATCGGTCAAACCAGTCGGCCAAGGACAGGCTGTCCAAACCAGTACGTGATCAACTGGGGCCGAAAAACAGAAGGCCAGTCCACGAGAGGTTGTCAATACCAGAAAAGGGTGAATCCTCCAAAACCCCTCAAGTGCCAATTTCTGGCACTATTGCCGAGCCAGAATCTATCGCCGAAGCAAGTAATCTGGCTGGGAAAATTCGAGAGCCGATTGAACCCAAACCTAGGTGGTGTCCTTCGGGACTCAGCAAATCACAGCGCAGGCGTCTCCAGCGACTAAAGACACATGAAGAAAGAGAAACCAGAGCAGAAAGAGAACGGGATCAGATTTTCAGTAAGCTTCGGCCAATACCCGCCATAAGACAGGAGTGGAAAAAGAAGGATCAAGCCGATAGTGATTCAGAACAATCGGTCGATTCTGGATCTCCAATGATTAGAGACGGCACACCACCGATGGATATCAACATGGTATTCACATTACCCGCAGAATTCAGGACTGAGGTGGAATCGGCCGAAGGGGTGTTCGCCCAGTTGTGCCTTGGTGCGCAGGATGCCGTATTCGAGAAACCTCAGGACATGCATCGGCATTTGAAGCCGTTGTATCTTAAAGGGTACATCAATGGCCGACCGATATCAAGGATGTTAGTCGACGGCGGAGCCACAGTGAACCTAATGCCTTTAAGCACGTTCAAAAAGTTGGGTAAAGCCAACGAAGACCTAATCAAAACCAACATGGTGTTGAACGATTTCACAGGAGATCCCACCGAAGCGAAAGGGGTGATGATGATAGAGTTAACTGTCGGTAATAAGACACTTCCGACTATGATGACAGAGTTAACTGTCGGTAATAAGACACTGCCGACTATGTTCTTCGTGATTGAGGCTAAAGGTAGTTACAGCGTGCTCCATGGGCGAGATTGGATCCACGCTAATTGCTGCATTCCGTCAACTATGCATCAGAAGCTCGTGCAGTGGAATAATGATGAAGTTGAAGTCATATCGGCCGATACATCGGCTCATATCGCCATGGCCAGCCCTGATGCTAACTGGCAACACGAAGAAGCCGAATGCATATCAGGAAAGTTTTTAGACAATTGCGATTTCATCTGCATTGGGAAATCAGGTTTAAAGCCGATCAGCGTCAAACCCAACATGTTTAATCGGACGGATGAAGTCGTGAGAAGATGGAGTCCGAAACAGTGACAAAGTTGCAGGAAAAGATGAGGAGCTATCGGCGAGAAATAGAATACGAAGAAGCTATCGAATACTTCGAAGAAGAAAGACGAGGGCAAGGATTTACTTCCGCCGATCTGCTCGAAGAAGTTGACATTGGAAAAGGCGATAGGAAAAGGCTAACTTATGTAAGTGCTAGACTAGATCCAGATTATAAAGCAAAGTTGGTCGACATACTCAAAAAGTATAAGGATTGTTTTGCATGGGAATACTACGAAATGCCAGGTTTAAGCCGACAACTTGTCGAACATCGGCTACCCATAAAGGCTGGGTATCGGCCATTTAAACAATATCCGAGGCGATTTAATCCTACACTATACGATGCCATAAAAGAAGAAGTAGAACGATTACTAGAGGCCAAGTTTATCAGGCCTTGCCGATATGCTAAATGGGTCTCAAACATCGTTCCCGTAAAAAAGAAAAACGGTAAGCTACGGGTATGCGTAGATTTTAGGGATTTGAATAAAGCCACGCCAAAAGATGAGTACACGATGCCAATAGCCGATATGCTTATCGATGCTGCATCCGGGAATAAAATCATAAGCTTCCTTGATGGGAATGCCGGGTATAACCAAATATTTATGGCTGAAGCCGATATACCCAAGATGGCCTTTCGATGCCGAGGGGCTTTAGGGCTCTACGAATGGACCGTCATGACATTCGGCTTGAAAAACGCTGGGGCCACATACCAACGTGCTATGAACCATATTTTCCACAACTTAATCGGCCATACTGTAGAAATCTACATTGATGATGTCGTAGTGAAATCAAAAGAAGACTGGCAACACTTAGCCGATTTGGAAAAAATGTTTGAAAGCACAAGAGCACATGGGCTGAAGATGAATCTGCTCAAATGCGCTTTTGGAGTATCGGCTGGACAATTCCTCGGGTTCATGGTGCATGAAAAAGGAATAGAAGTGAATCAAGCAAAAGTCAAAGCCATAGCCGATACTAAGCCACCGACAAATAAAAAAGAGTTGCAGATATTAATCGGCAAGATTAATTACCTACGGCGCTTCATTTCAAACTTGTCCGGTTGAATTCGCGCCTTCACCCCATTGTTGAAACTAAAGGGAAACCAAGAGTTTGTGTGGGGAACCGATCAACAAAAAGCTTTTGATGATATAAAAAGCTATCTAATGAAACCTCCGATTTTGGTTGCGCCAAAAAGTGATTTACCTTTCAGGATGTACATATCGGCTGAAGAAGAAGCAGTAGGAGCCGTCCTGACGCAGGAAGCTGATGGTAAAGAACAAGTCATATTTTACTTAAGCCGACGACTTTTAGATGCTGAAATCAGGTACCCCCTTGTGGAAAAATTATGCTTGTCTTTGTACTTCGCTTGCACAAAATTGAGGCACTACATCCTGGCATCAAGATGCACTATAATATGTAAAACTGACATCATTAAGTATATACTATCCGCACCAATTCTACGAGGTCGACTCGGCAAATGGGCATATGTTTTAACCGAGTTAGACCTAACATACGAATCGGCTAAATCCGTCAAAGGACAGGTTATAGCCGATTTCCTCACAGGAAGTGCCACGTTAACTGGAATGGCCGGTGTCACTCCTTGGCGACTGTACTTTGACGGATCAGTTTGCCAGGAGGGCGAAGGCATCGGCATAGTATTAATCTCACCTAAAGGACACGAATTTGAATTCATGTATCGGCTTAATGGCTGATGTTCAAACAATCAAGCAGAGTATGAAGCGCTGCTCAAAGGGTTACAGCTGCTAGAAGGCATGGGGATAAGCGACGTAGAAGCCTTTGGGGATTCAGTGTTGATCATACAGCAGGTCAAAGGGGATTACCGATGCAACGATGAGATACTGGCTCAGTATCTGCATCAATGCCTCCAAGTTGTCGAGACATTTACAACGTTCTCCATAGAACATATCCCCAGAAAGATCAACGGTAAAGCAAACCTACTGGCATAGTGGGCATCAAGGTATAAAGGTCAAAGCCGACAGGAATCGACCGAATTAAGCAACGGGTCGGTTATGTGTGCTCAACCTGTCGACTGGAGAACAGAGATAAGGGATTATTTGTTGGATCCGACTAAGCCGACCGAAAGGAAGGTCCGGCGCAAAGCATTGAAGTATGTAGTACTGGAGGATACATTGTACTTTCGAACCATGGAAGGTTTATTGCTAAGATGTCTTGGGACTGAGGAAGCCAAGATAGCAATGGGAGAAGTCCATGAGGGGATTTGTGGATCACATCAATCGGCTCATAAAATGAAATGGATGCTAAGGCGGACATGATACTTTTGGCCGACAATGTTGGAAGATTGTTTCAAGTATTACAAGGGATGCCAAACATGCCAAAAGTTTGGTAATATACAGTCAGTGCCAGCATCAGCTTTACATCCGATCATCAAACCATGGCCGTTTAGGGGATGGGGTATAGAATATTCTCGACATCCAGCAGGGGTCATAAGTTTATTCTTACAGCAACGAACTATTTTTCAAAGTGGGTGGAGGCCATACCACTCAAAAAAGTCACGAGTCCAGAAGTAATCAAGTTTGTCAACGAACATATCGTCCATAGATTTGGAATCCCACAAACAATCACGACCGATCAAGGGACGGTATTCATGTCAAAAGAATTCCAAGACTTCACAAAAAGCTTGTGTATCAGATTGCTAAACTCTTCGCCCTATTACGCTCAGGCAAATGGACAGGCCGAGTCGTCAAACAAAACTTTGATAAAACTGATAAAAAGAAAAATCGAGGAAAAACCAAGGAACTAGCACTCGACGTTATCGGAAGCCTTATGGGCCTATCGGCTATCTTACCACGGGTCGACTAAGCTGTCACCCTTCCTGCTAGTATATGGACAAGAAGCCGTTTTGCCCGTGGAGATCAACATCAACTCGGTCAGGGTATCTAAGCAACATAATTTATCGGCTGATGAATACAGACACTTGATGCTGGATAATTTAGATGACTTGGCGGAATTAAGGTTGGCCACACTAGATCAGCTTAAAAGGAACAAAGAAATAGTCGTCAGATCTTACAACAAGAAGGTGGTACCGAAATCCTTCTATCAAGCCGATTTAGTGTGGAAAACTGTATTACCCGTTGGTTCTAAAGATAGTCGATTTGGTAAGTGGTCTCCAACGTGGGAAGGTCCATATAAAATAAATCGGCTAACCGATGGTAACTCGTACATACTTGAAACTCTCGAAGGGTACGTGTTGCCAAAAGCGATCAACGGAAAATACTTGAAGCCGTACTATCCTAGCATATGGATCAGAGCGTAGACGCATCCAGTCAAATATCACAAGATAAAGCGAAAGCATTAAAACAATCGGCCACCTAAGCCGATGATAAGATTGTTACATGCCAACATCCAAAACAGTAAACCACAAGTTTCGACCATCATCTAACCATGAGTGGCGACATAAAACATCATTTAACTTAAAAGAAATTACAGCCCTGATCTGGGCAAATGGGCTCCCAAGACCGACAATGCCGCTGTTGCCTTGCCGATGGTACTCTGGGCGCTGTCAACAAGTTTTTCGTCGGCTGCCGCATTGCCGGGAACGGGTGTTAACTTGGCCGACTGAAGCTTGACTTTTGCAAATACTTCGCCAATTTGTCGGTTCTGGTCCGTCAGAGAAGAATTTGATTCGACAGTTTTTACCTAGCAGTCAGCGAGTTCTTTGGTAACCAGGGCCAACTGCTCTTCAAGATTTTTCTTGGCCGACATCAGCTCTTGAATTCGCCCCTTAAACAATTTTAGGGTTGTATACCCTTGGTCGTACTCCTTCTTCTTGAGCTTGGCGTCAGCTACCATCCGATATAAAAGGAGCTGGTCGGCTTGTTGTGCTTTCCTCTTGGCTATCCGATAACGAGCCGACTCCACTTCTTCCCTCCAGTCGTCCAGATGGCAGACACCCAGTAAAGCCTCCATAGCCTCGGGGGGAGGTCGGCTTGCACTGCGGCCATGGCAGTTCTCAAAGATTGAGTATTCGCCAAAAGCTGATCTTCGGGCTGCATCACCTCGTGAAGTAGGCGGTTAAGCCGCTCCTGCATGCCTGGTGCAGAGGTTACAGCAGCCGACGTACTGGAAGATTCATCAATAATCCTCGAGATGTCTGCCGGGTAGTCATCGGTGGCCACCACTTTTGGGTCATCCAGTTCATCCAAGGTGAACCCCAAAAGATCGGCTGGATTTGTCGATAAACCCGGAGAAGCAGTGACGTCGACTATCTGGGGTTGCACGTCAGGAAGCGTCGGAGACAGCAAGGGCGGAACGGCCGATGAAGTACCCTGAAGGTTGGCCAGAACCCCGGCTACTTGCACTGACGGCGATTGCTGAAATCAGAAGATGGTGGTTAGCACCGCGTAGAGTAAAATACCTCATTTAAGGCAAAAGAATAGGACCAGATTTACATCGGTAGCCGAGTGCTCCGGGGAGGGGTCGGCTAAGCGTCTCGTGGGCCTGGGCGATCGTTTGGCAGACTTCTTCTTCCTCTCTGAATCACAAAGCAAGCATCGGCAAAGATAGTAATAAAAGTAGAAGACAGAAGCCGATGCAATGAGAAACTTACTGGCAGGGCGTTGTTGACGAGCGAGATCTGACAGGGAGGGACTCCGAATACCTAGGGTACCCGATGAATATCCCGTGGTCCCGGTCGTCTGGCCTGGCCGTCGCTGTCGGCTACTGCCAGCAGGAGCGCCTTGACCAGCCGATTGCTCACCAGTGTCCATCACTGTCCTCCCCTTCAAAGGCCATAACTCAGTGGAACACTAACACAAAACCAAATATAAGTGGAAAATTCGAAGGAAGAATATAGGCGCCGGTACCGCTATAGCTACTGAAGAGTTGGTATAGCCGGAACTCTCGCTGGAATCAGAAGCTACTGTCGGCTCATGGAAATCGGGTAAAAACAAAAGGACTATAGCCGATAGAGCTCTATCCAGGAGAAGTGCTTCTACTATGGTGGACCACCACTGCGAGAAAGCAACCGACCGACGAGAATTGAGGAAAAATGAGGCGTCGTGAGGACTTGAAGTTCATCGGCTACCTCAAGCACGATTTCCTCGGCTGTTTTGTTGGTAACCCGAGATCGGGGCTCAATGCGAGAGAGCAAAGGAAGGATAGGGATAGTCTGCCCGAAGCCCAATTGACGGACACAGACTGAAGGATGATAGAATTCATAAGATGGTTGAAATGTGCGATTCCAGGTATTCATGCTGACGTGGATCACGCAAGGAGAAATAAAAAGTTTGTACAAGTTCAAGGTAGATTGAGGCATCAAGGAACTATCGGCATCTAGCCGGAGAAAAGAAGGCCATGGGAAGTCAGCTACATCGGTATAACTGAAAAAATCTTGCTGATTAAAGGAAGACCTATCTAGATTCAAGAAGAAACACAGGTATTTGTGAAAACTAGCTGAGGTCATTTTCAGTTCACCAGCAGAACACATGATGAATTTCTCTCCATAAGATCAACTGGCTCTGTATTGGGGCTGAGTGTTTTCAAGATAATCTTCTCTAGGAAAGGCCGAGCTTTCTAAGGGCTCAGAAAGAATGGATCAGCTAAACAGGCAATGAAGCTAGATCTGGATGAACCACAGAGGTCCCCCTACGTTGCCGACTACGAACTTGGCGAAACCTGAGAAAAGTCGGCTACGAATAATATGCATCATTTGGTAGATAACCCCTAGAAAAGTTTTACCAAGTGCAAGCCGATGGCCCTCTACTAGTCGTTCGGCTATCTATTGAAAAGTTTGGGTGGGACCAAGGGATGCCCCGCAGAATAAAAACCGGTCCAGCCACAAGTTAAGAAAAGCAACATGCTCCACAGCCGACACTGGGCCATTCACCTTGTTGTTATTTTGGATATACTTATGCCAGCCCTCCCCTTTGGTTCGGATTAACTTATAGCTGGGCTTACCACTAAAAGCTGATATCTGGTCACCATCCAGCTTAAGGCAGCAGAGTTGGGCTACGTCAAGCAGAGTAGGGCCGATTGAACCAGTCGGGAAAAGGAAGGCGTTAAAAGAATCCGACCAAAAGTAACAAGCCGCAGCTACCAACGGCTCATTAGCTTCCGAATCGGCTAAGCACAAGGGGAGGCATTCGGCTATTCCCATTCTTTCCCACTCTAGCCTTTTTTGAGCCGATACCCTGATATACCAAGATCGCCATCCTTTCAGGGGTGTAGGCCAAGCCCTAAAGCTTTTTCCCCATTCTCTGATATTATATCCGGAAGCCGATAAGGGAATCCTAGGGACTTCTTGGTTTATTACCGCATTGGCTTCTACAGTTCCTACCGGCCCAAGGAAAAATTGATCGTTGCTTTGAGGAATCGGGATGAATACCTGAGACGGATCCATCTCGGGCGATTGTGGAAGGAGCAGGACTTGAACAAACAAAAGCGAAGGAGGCCGATTGCTTGTGATTCAAGAGCCTAGGAAGGTGAAAATGACCGTGGGGGACCCGCATATTTATACCTCAGTAAAAAAGGTGAACAGGCGGGAACAATTTTTGCATTAAAAGCGCACCGAGATTTTGGCGGCGCCATTAATGGGGCAGGCATCGAGGAGGTATCCCTTAGAAGCCGATTTCAAAGCCGATGATATCAAGACATGATTTTTTAAAAACAACAAGTTGTCTTCCAAAAATGGGGGGCATATGTTTGCACCAATATTCGGCGTACGTGATAAAATCGGCCCAATTCAAACATAGAGTCTGTAAACCGGTACCAACAAGGAATCCGTCGCCGACAAGGAAAAGGAAATCGGATCTAGAGCCGATATGGATATAGTTGCCGTATCCATGCAGGACTCGGATCGGCCGAAGTGGTATAAAAGGGAGCGGACTATGAGGCGAAAGGGACAATAAGCCAATCAATCAACACAACCCTATTTACAATTTTTCCGTTTCTAGTTCGTAGCAATCTTTCCTCTGTAAGTCATCGAGATCAATAAGAGTTGCGCATCGCCGATTTGTTGCTCTCGTCGACTTGTATTTCAGGTTCGATCTGCTTTGTTTGTTGCGCATCGCCTTTCAAAGTCGATCAACCTTTACCCCCGGATTAACCGTAACTGGTTGATCTAGTTATCTCCTTATCGGCTATTAGCCGACCGGTGTTAAGCCGATAATCATCCATTTATCGGCTCTAATTGATTTCCAACTTTCACCTTGTCAATTCCAGGTCAAATTGACGGGCACGCTCTACAAACCCGGCGTTTGTCTTGTATGTTCGAGGCTAGGAACCCTGCATCACGTTTTTAGCGCGAACATCTGCCAAACAAGATCTTAGTCTTCGGTGTAGCAGATGAAGGGCGTGATAATGCCAATTGCTGTGTCTCCACTTAGCGATATTCAAAATAAAAAAATAGCAACACAGAGTTACTGTAGCGATGCATTGCTATAGTACCGCTACGTGGTACTGTAACGCACGTTTTTTTCTTATCCGCTGAGTGGAGATGCAATATTTATCATCAGTATTTGTATTTTTCGCGCTCTTCATGTGCGTGATTTGTATTTTCCGTGCTGCCCGTGCGCTGGATTTGCAAAATTTTCACTGCTGTAGGCCCTAAGAAATTGTTTTTTTTTCAGAATTAGCCCCATGCTATTTTTTTTAAGTGTCCAATTCATAGTTAAAATAATTTTGAAAAAATAATATTGATCTAAATCACAAATAATATTTTTGCGGGACCCATATTTATGGTAAAACTATAACACAATTGGGCCCGCAGAATATATTTTAGGACTATATTTTGAGGGCCATATTCTGGGGGGGGCATAATATAGCATAATATATTTAAAGACCCATATTCTGTGGACGCAATTACTGTCAATAATTTTGTAGGTCTAATTACCATCAATAATTCTGCAGGTCGTCAATAATATTTTTTGCAAGCAATATTTTTTATTAGGCTTTATAAATACATTATAATAAAAATTAATGATCAAAGCTATTTTTTGTTTCATATTTATGAGGTTACTTCATGTCTTTCTATATAGGGTAGAACTCTTCACTGTTGTAGCTCTAAAAAATTGTTTTTTTAGAATTAGTTGTCGTGTAATTTTTCTATTATAATGTTTTTTTTTCAAAATTAGCCTCCACTCAGCGCATAAAAAAAACACACTCTATAGTACCATGCAGTGGTACTGTAGCAATGCAGCGCTACAGTATCGCTATATTGCTATTTTTTATTTCAAATATCGTTGAGTGGAGATACGGTAATACCACGTGTCGCGTTGTGATATTACTGCGCTTTCCGTGGGTTAAATTTGAAAGAAAAAAAATCTGACGGGTTAGTTTTTTATAAAAAAATTGAGGGCTGGAAATGTTCGCGTTTGGGCGGGAGGTGGGTTCTACTGACATGTGGGGTGTGAAAGTGGTGGGGCTGATATTTCAGTTGGGTGAGTTGGAGAAGTGGTGGTTCGCCACGGTAGAAGCACAGGCTTGGATCGTGGAAATGTTTGATACTGGTTTTCCGATCTTGTTATGTCCCTCGGATCGAACGGTGCATGTGTGTACCTGTGGCTGTGGATACTAGGCCATAATCGCCTGAAAATTTAAAAGCCACGCCCAATACGCCCGGCCTGGCCCATCCCGGAAAACTCAAGCCCCGCCATCTCGAGCCGCCTCTATTTTTCCCCAATCACTCGCCATCTCTGATCCCTCTGCTAGTCATCTACAATTGGCCAAAGTAATCTCCAATCGCTCATCCCTAAGGAAGAAATCGCCCCCAAACCTTGCGCAAGAATGAATTCGACGAAATCGAGGAAACGACGGTCAAGATCCAACCGAGCCGCCGGTTATTCGTCCGGCCTTGCTGCAGTCATCGGTGGTGCTCCAGACCCCCGTGCGCCAGCCATCAGGCCAGTCACCGCTGCTGCTACAGGAGCCACCCTTGCTCCAAATGCCAGTGGTGCTCTAGGAGCCGACGGTCATCCAGCCCCCCATGCTCCATCATCTGGTTTCCCTGCCGTCAGTGCTCATGCCGCAGGTGCATTGTCGGGACCCCGAATTTGCAAATCCGGACCCTCTGTGTATTCAGCACTAGTCCAGGAACGCGCTAGTGCACACAGTCTTAACATTGGTAAATATCACAATCATACCACTCGATACCAATAAAGTACTTTATTTAAATAACCAAACTGGTTACTCGACCTTATGGCCAAGTTACAAATATATGCCTCGCAAGGCGAAACTTATTAAAAGAGAAATAATAGCAGCGGAAAATCAAATAACTTCGTGGCGCCATCCAGTATACCACAGGCAACTGACTGGGCTCGCTTCCCTAAGTAGACGGATCCTCTTGGAGTTCCTCCTCCAAAGCTGGCGTAGTCTCCTCTTCAACTGGTGTTGTATTGAGGCAAGGGTGAGTACTTGGTACTCAGCAAGTCATGCACAGAATGCAGGCTAATATACTATATGCATGGCTTGGTACAAAGGAATAGCTTAAGGTATATTTGCAAAGAAATGACATTTGACAAGTATCATAAATAGATTCGAAAGCAGTAGAAACAAGTAAGGCATAAATAACTTTTCAAGAAGTTTAAATAACATTTTCCCCATCCTAAACCACATTTCCATCATCTTCATTACTAAACCAACCCAACCTTTCAAATCCAAGTTATTTTCAGAAAGTCTAACCCTTGACTGTAATTCCCGGCGATGTCGATCATGGACACGGCTATTCGAATAGATTCTACACTCTGCAGAGGTTATGCACTTTACCCACAAGATACACAAACACCACAAAGGCGAGTTCAGTAACAAAGCCTTTGGAAGCCTCAAACAACACAGTGGTCCTCTCAGGTTCGTGCTCTACACCATCCCTTCCCTTAGCCAAGGCGAAGTATGGGACCAACACACCGTTAGATGGGTATCTGGCCACGACCACGATCGCTCCCCGTACAATCACACAAACGGTGTAATTGACACCCTGAGGCTCCACAAGTGAGTCCTTAGCGACTTAGTCAACTAGGGCCGTCCCATTCCAGCCATGTGGTTGCAAGTATGACCCAGTTCAAAGGCTTGCAAGGTTAAGTCCTTAGAGTGACCAGGGCAAGATTACCCGAAGAACCAAATCAACATCCCCGATGCCACAACTGGCCCACCTGATTACTCTTGCCACATGCCCCGGTCGAAAACGGTTTATCAAACCCCAGTTGATTACCATGCACCACGTGCCATCAACATCACATGATACTTTTCCAAAACAGGTTCAATATATCATTAAGTCAATATTAACATTTGATTGTCCAAAATCATGTCATGAGCACGTAGCAGGTCTAAGCAGTATACTACAACGGTCTAAACCCATGTTGGCAATTTAATAATGTCCAACTAGTAAACCACAACTAGGGTGACAAGGGTCATGGCACATACTTAAATAATCAAGGTGTCATACAGCAAATTGGTACTTATCTAACCCCCAGGTTTAAACAAAGTATTTTTCTAATTGAACTAGCATGCAATAGTTTAAATCAAAATAGATTTCGAAGTAGGATCAACATGGTCAAAGCACAACTTGCCTTCAAAAAGTACTTGCTCTTGGTCTTGAGTTGGATCCTGAGTCAATACTTCTCCTTCGAATCCTTCCCAAGACTTCAACGTCTACTCGTAAAGCGTGCAAATAGCAAATACGCAAATAAACAATAGGCAAAAACATCCCAAAACTCCAAATAAAATCCATAAACAGAGAGAACATAATTTTCTGGATTTTTAGGAACCGAATCGTTCAAATCGGAGTTAAAATGCAAAAGTTATGATTTATTAAAGTTTAAATAATCAATTAAATAATATTACAGAGAAAAACTTTAGTCCAAAAATTAAATAAAATTCATATTTAGGTAGATCTCAATTTTATACAAATTTAGAAATTTGAATCACTCAAATCGGAGTTGAAGCATAAAAGTTATAAGCGTTTGAAGTTTGAATCTAAATTTGAATCAATATTTCGAATTAATAAATCATTTTCTTTTCGGAAATTAATTATTGCGTCATCATGGACACGTGTCGGCTCTGATTGGCTGGTGGCGTCGGCCGGCTCATGGGCTCACTCACGGCGCGGTTCGGTCCACGGTGGACCGGTCGGCTCCACGTGAGGCCAAGCGGTGGGACCCACTGTCGGTCGCGGGTCTCACGCAACGCGGTATCGTGTGGGCCCTCGACATGCGGGGCCCGCGTGTCGAGACACACGCCACACGCCAGCGTCTGGCTGACCGCGTCGGTCCATCTCCCCGACACGTGGCGCAATCGCGGCCGTTGGTTTGAAAATCAACGCGGATTGGATCCAGGGTTAACACGCGTTGAAACTACTCGATGATCGTGGGCCGTTCGATCTAGATCGGACGGTCCAGATCTAATCCTATAATAGCACCGCTACGGCGCGTGGCGACAGGAACCGTTGGATCTTGATCCAACGGTCGAATCAATCGGGTTTGGAACACGTGAACTCACCTCAACCGTCCGATTCGATCTCGACGGTTCACCGAGCTCGCGAAGTCCGGCGATGGCACGGCGAGGTTTGGGCACCGGAGACAGGGGCGATGACCAAGAGCGCGGCGCTACGGGGCTCCTCGGCGGCGTGCGTGGTCACGCTCGAGTCGCCTTGGCTCGAGATCCGGTTACGGCCTCCTTCTCCTCGAGGCGGCGGCGGCGGCGGAAGGTGAGAAAAACCACCACAATACCCTAAGCCACTACGGCGAGCAATCCCGAGCAAGCGGCGGCTGCTAGGGTTTAGCAAGCTAAGGCAAAAAGTAGCGCAAGGTCACGGCGGTCCTCGAGTGCGATCCGGGCATTAAATAGCCCTGAGGCGTGCTCGGCGGAGCCCTAGTCGATTCTGGCGGCGCTCGGCGGCGGAGTCCGGCTTCGGACTCAGCGAGGAAGACGGCACGAGAACCGCCCACGTGTCCAGATCAGCGGCCCGATCGGACCGGCGCGAACGGGTTCGGGTCGGACACGGCTCAACCGTGCAGGCGGATCTCGGCCGTTGGATCTTGATCCAACGGTTGGGATTGATTAGGTTTAGGAGTGGGTTCGGTCGAGTCACGTGGCTCGGTCGGATTCGGTCGGACTCGAACTCGAGTCTGACTCGGGCTCGATCGGATGAAACGATGCCTTGACCCGAGTTGATTTTCCAGCGATTTAATATTTAAAATAATTCCCGATAATTCATTTAATTCATTAAAAATAGCAAATGACTCGAGAAAAATTCGAGAAAAATTCTGGAAAATATTTTGGATCATTTTGGACTCAAATAAAATATTTCCAACAAAATTTTATTTGCAAAATTAAATTCTTTAATTATTTCAAAATGGAATAAATTCAAATAAATTCCAAATAAATCCAAATAAATTCAGAAAATTCCAAAAATTCACCAAAGTGCCAAATCACACATGAATTCAAGAAAAGCAAAATTTTGGGGTGTTACAAACCTCCCCCTTAATAGAATCTCGTCCCGAGATTCGTGGCTCACTACTGAGAATAGGTTTGGAAACTCTTTCTTCAAATCCTCTTGTGGCTCCCAAGTCGCTTCGCTCTCTGCATGGTTGCTCCACTTTGAATCCTCTGAAATGGGTCGACTTATTTCTCGGTTTCTCGATCCATTGTGTCTAGAATCCTCACAGGATGTTCCTTATAAGTCAAATCCTCTTGCAACTCAATTGACTCTAGCGGTGTCTGCTCTCAGAACTCGGAGGCACTTCTTCAACTGGGACACATGGAATACATCATGCACTCCTTGCCAACGATCGCGGCAACTCCACTGGTAGGCAACTTCGCCTCTGCGACTCAAAATCTTAAATGGTCCAACATAACTGTGCAAGTTTCCCTTTGGCATGGAACCTCTTAACTCCCCCCGAGAGGCGTAACTCTGAGGTAAACAAAGTCTTCTCGTTCAAAACTCAAATCTCGGCGACGATTGTCGGCATAACTCTTCATCGAGATTGGGCTATCTTCAACCTTTCCTAATCATAGCGACCGCTCTTCACCTCTTGAAGAATATCAGGCCCAAAGACACGGCGCTCGCCGGTCTCATTCCAATTCAATGGCGTCCGACAGTGGTCGACCATACTGATGCCTCAAAAGGTGACATCTCAGAACTAGCACGATAACTATTGTTGTAATCGAACTCGGCATACGGCAAACTCTTATCCCAAGAGGTAGCATAAGCCAATGCACAAGCTCTCAACATATCCTCCAGAATCTGGTTGACTCTTTCGGTCTGTCCATCCGTGCGTGGATGATAAGGTATCTTGAAGTTCAAACGGGTTCCCATGGCTTCATGCAACTTATTCCGAACCTTGAGGTAAATTGGGTACCTATGTCCGATAAAATCATCTTTTGCACTCAGTGCAAACAGACAATCCTGATTATGTACAATTATGCTAATTTATCTCACGAGTAAGTGGTCTTCACGTGGATAAAATGGGCTACTTTAGTCAAGCGATCCACTATAACCCATATGGAGTCATAACCTCCTTGAGTCTTCGGCAAACCGGTAATGAAATCCATTCCGATTTCCTCCCACTTCCACTCAGGTATTTTCAGCGGTTGTAGCAATCCTGCTGGTCTCTGATGCATTGCCTTGACTCTCTGGCATACGTCGCACAATGCAACATGCTCGGCAACTTCACGTTTCATACTCGGCCACGAATCTCTCCTTGAGATCCTGATACATCTTGGCGCTTCGGGATGAATTGAGTACTTAGAGTCATGGGCTTCTTCCAAAATCAGTTGCTTTAACTCCTTTTTGTTAGGCACACAAATGCGATCCTTCATCCACAACGTGCCTTGCTCATCCAACTTGAAGTCCTCTGCCTTGCCTTCCTCCTTGATGGACTTAATCCTGCGGATCTTGTCATCATCCTTCTGTCCTTCTCGGATCTGATCCTCTAGGGTAGGCTTTACTTCTAATGCGGCCAAGAATCCGCTAGGTACTACCTCAATCTTCATCTTTTGAAAATCCTCGCATAACTCATCCTGACTTGTGGCTAGCAACGCACTCACGGTATGGCTTTTCCGACTCAGGGCATCGGCTACTACGTTGGCCTTCCCGGGATGGTAATGGATTCCAACATTATAGTCTTTGATCAACTCTAACCATCTTCTGCCTCATATTCAGATCCGATTGGGTGAATATGTACTTAAGGCTCTTATGATCCGTATACACTTCACATCTGTTCCGATCGATAGTGACGCCATATCTTCAAGGCATGCACTACGGCAGCCTAACTCTAGGTCATGTGTCGGGTAATTCTCCTCATGCGGCCTCAATCGCCTTGATGCATAAGCGGCGACCTTTCCGCTCTGCATCGGCACACATCCAAGTCCTTGGCGCGATCGTCACAATAAATATCGAAGCTTTGAGCAACATCCGTAGGACTAACACCGGTCTTGGCGTCAATCGCTTCTTCAGCTCCTGAAATCCTTTCTCACATTCTCGCGTCCATGCAAACTTCTTTTCCTTCTTCAAAGATTGCGTAAGAGGTTTCGCAATTGTCGAGAAGCCTTCGATGAAGCGGCGGTAGTATCCTGCCATTCCAAGGAAACTCGAATCTGGGTCACGATCTTGGTGCTCCCAATGTAACACGACTTCTACTTTGCTTGGATCTATGGCGACTCCTTCATGCGGTCATTACATGTCCAAGAAACTCCACCTTGTCCTTCCAAAAATCACACTTGCTGAACTTGGCGAAAAGTTGCTGTTCCTCGGCTTTTCCAAAACTCGCCTTAAGTGTTCGGCATGTTCATCCTCCTGTCTTGGAGTAGACTAGGATATCGTCTATGAACACGACGACAAACTTGTCCAAATATTCCATGAACACCTTATTCATCATATTCATGAAATAAAGTGGCGCATTAAATCGGCCCAAAGGACATAATCAGAACTCGTAATGTCCATATCTTGACGAGAATGCGATCTTGAATATCTTCCGATCGGATCTTCAATCGATGGTATCACGATCTCGAGATCGATCTTGGAGAAAACTCCGGCTCCTCTTAATCGATCAAACAAATCATCAATCCTGGGTAGCGGATACTTATTCTTCACGGTGACTTCATTGAGTGCACGGTAGTCAATGCACATCCTGAAACTCCCGTCCTTCTTCTTGACAAACAAAGCTGGTGCTCCCCACGGCGACGAACTTGGTCTCGATAAATCCTTTCTCCATTAACTCTTCTAGCTGTTTCTTCATCTCTACCAACTCCTCGGTGGACATCCGATAGGGTCTCTTTGCTATCGGTCTTTGTGCATGTACAAGCTCTATCACAAACTCTATGTCCCTGTTTGGCGGCATACCGAGGTAGATCTTCGGGAAAAACATCGGGTACTCATTCACTCTTTGGCATCCTCTATGCTAATTGCCTTGGTACTGTTAACCATCAATCATCCATCTCTAATCGCAGTGGCTTGAAATTCCACTTTCTTCCCACACGGGCTCTCAAGCGAGATAGTCCTTCGCCCACAATCCAATACGGCCTTGTGCTTGGATAACCCATCCATTCCCAATATAACGTCTAAGGTCCGGTCTCCAAAATTATAAGGTTTGCTAGGAACTCTATTCCATCTATTAGTATTCTCACCCCGAACATCCTACTTTCGATTCGGAGTTCGAACCAGGGTTTGAACCAAAAGCATGCACTTAAGCCTTGCAATCCTGAGTTAAGTCCCTTCATAAAGCGAGGTATGCCTGGATTTATCTGTCGCTACATCCTCAAAGCGTAGCGTGCTAGGTGTGTGAATTTGTTCGGTAGTCGGCCCTTTGGTGATTACCTTGCTTCAAAGGCTCAACTCCTCCTTCTTAAGGTCCATGATTCCTTCAGCACGTGATATCGCTTGAATGCACCGTGAACTCTTCCCAAGTGATATCTTGAGGGTTCTCTGCGTGGCACGTGTTCTCCCACCATTCGGTAATTTGTTCCTTCGGTGATGAGAAGCGTAGAGTACCTTCTCATTTCCTATGCATTGAGCTATGTGTAGCTTCCTCTCGATTGATCTTAACCAATCATCGGCCTCCAATGGATTGGCATTCCCAGAGAAAGTGGGTGGGTGAGTTCTCATGAACTCTGACAGCCTTGTATTCTGACGTGGTCCCTGATTAACTTGATTAGCAGTGGCCTGAGCAGTGACGTGCTGCATTTGTTGCATCATAGCATGCATCAACTGAGTCTGGGCAGCAAGAAAAGCTCCGAAATTCTGCATATCCAGTGGCGGTGCCGGCGCTCCATCATTGGGGTTTTCTGCTGGGCGAGATCCACTCCCATTGCTTCCAAAGTTCCCACGGGTGTTCACCATCTGTTGATTTGCTCTAGGTTTAGAGATGAGGGGGAAACAAGAATAGACAAGTAATATGGAACTTATGCGGGGCGAAAGGTATAGCCTTAAGGTCCAACTTTATTATTAATAACTTGGTATGGCTGCTTACAATGCCTAAGGGCCTTGCAACACATACTGCACACTCAGCAAACAAAGCAAATCCAAATCGAACTAATTCTGGAGTCTAACGCCTAAAGGGTGACTCTTTATTCTATGACTCGACTCGGCGAAGGAGTCCCACTCTAGAACCTATGCTCACTCATCGAGAAAACCTCCACGGCACAGTGCAGGTCTTTGTGGCATAAGCGCCGAAACGATCGCCATGTCCAAAGAATCGTGTCCTCTGTGGTAGTCGAAGAAGCGATGTCCTCATCGAGATCGACTCCTCTGGATCGGGCTCGTGTAGCTCGAAATCTTGGCTCTGGAGTCCGGTTCGTACAAAGTCATCTCCACCTCGTCAATCCTTCGCAGAAGGTGTGCCACATACTCTTGAGCTTCCCGCCATCTGTTCTTCTCTGCCGTGATCTCCTTGCGGGCCTTCTGTAGCTCCTTGCTTGTATTATCTAGTACATCCTCCTGGCGACGACAAATCGTGCCAAGCTGTATGTAACCGTGGCATCCTCATCCTGAATCTCCTTCGGGTCAAGAAGGTTATCGCTGGCGCGGATGGTAGCGGAACACCGTACTCTCCAACTCTCTGGCGTAGATACGGGTAATGTGCCGCATTGCGTCGTGATACTTCTTGGATACCCATCTGCATTGTAGACCTCCTGGCGGTCACGGTGTATCGAGCGATTGCACTGGCCCTTTTCCTAGCGGTACCTCAATCCTCACATCACAAGCCTTGATCAATCCCGCTTGTCCGATCACTTCCACTTGGTATTGGGGCTTCTCAAAATCTCCGAGAGTCTCAGAGCATATGCCAAAGTTCTGCAGCGTGACCAACTCTCAGATCAACGTAGTTGAACTCTTCCTCCATCTGTCACTCGAGTGCTTTACGTAAGAACTCGGAATTTTTAAATTGTGACAAGGTAAGGGAAAATTTCAGCAAGAGACAAGAAAAGAGAAGGGGATAAGTCGAGATGTCATTTCTTGTCTTCACAAATTTTTAGCTTTAGAAAATAGGTTTTATCCTCACTGCGACCATTCTAGCTAGGGTTGAGCCTACAGTCAAGTATTGCTCTGATACCACCTCTGTCGGGACCCCGAAATTGCACATCAGGACCCTCTGTGTATTCATCACTAGTCCAGAACGCAGCTAGTGCACACAGTCTTAACATTGGTAAATATCACAATCATACCACTCGATACCAATAAAGTACTTTATTTAAATAACCAAGCGGTTACTCGACCTTATGGCCAAGTTACAAATATATGCCTGCAAGGCGAAACTTATTAAAAGAGAAATAATAGCAGCGGAAAATCAAATAACCGTGGCGCCATCCAAGATACCACAGGCAACCGACCGGCTCGCTTCCCTAAGTAGACGGATCCTCTTGGAGTTCCTCCTCCAAAGTGGCGTAGTCTCCTCTTCAACTGTGTTGTATTGAGGCAAGGGTGAGTACTTGGTACTCGGCAAGTCATGCATGAGAATGCAAAGCTAATATACTATATGCATGGCTTGGTACAAAGGAATAGCTTAAGGTATATTTGCGATGTGACATTTGACAAGTATCATAAATAGATTCGAAAGCAGTAGAAACAAGTAAGGCATAAATAACTTTTCAAGAAGTTTAAATAACATTTTCCCCATCCTAAACCACATTTCCATCATCTTCATTACTAAACCAACCCAACCTTTCAAATCCAAGTTATTTTCAGAAAGTCTAACCCTTGATCAGTAATTCGGCGATGTCCAAGATTACACGGACACGGCTATTCGAATAGATTCTACACTCTGCAGAGGTTATGCACTTTACCCACAAGATACAGTCAAACACCACAAAGGCGAGTTCCCGTAACAAAGCCTTTCGGAAGCCTCAAACAACACAGGTGGTCCTCTCCGGTTCGTGCTCTACACCATCCCTTCCCTTAGCCAAGGCGAAGTATGGGACCAACACACCGTTAGATGGGTATCGGCCCACGACCACGATCGCTCCCCGCACAATCACACAAACGGTGTAATTGACACCCTGAGGCTCCACAAGTGAGTCCTTAGCGACTTAGTCAACTAGGGCCGTCCCATTCCAGCCATGTGGTTGCAAGTATGACCCAGTTCAAAGGCTTGCAAGGTTAAGTCCTTAGAGTGACCAGGGCAAGATTACCCGAAGAACCAAATCAACATCCCCGATGCCACAACTGGCCCACCTGATTACTCTTGCCACATGCCCCGGTCGAAAACGGTTTATCAAACCCCAGTTGATTACCATGCACCACGTGCCATCAACATCACATGATACTTTTCCAAAACAGGTTCAATATATCATTAAGTCAATATTAACATTTGATTGTCCAAAATCATGTCATGAGCACGTAGCAGGTCTAAGCAGTATACTACAACGGTCTAAACCCATGTTGGCAATTTAATAATGTCCAACTAGTAAAACCACAACTAGGGTGACAAGGGTCATGGCACATACTTAAATAATCAAGGTGTCATACAAAGAAATTGGTACTTATCTAACCCTGTGTTTAAACAAAGTATTTTTCTAATTGAACTAGCATGCAATAGTTTAAATCAAAATAGATTTCAAGTAGGATCAACATGGTCAAAGCACAACTTGCCTTCAAAAAGTACTTGCTCTTGGTCTTGAGTTGGATCCTGAGTCAATACTTCTCCTTCGAATCCTTCCCAGACTTCAACGTCTACTCGTAAAGCGTGCAAATAGCAAATACGCAAATAAACAATAGGCAAAAACATCCAAAACTCCAAATAAAATCCATAAACAGAGAGAACATAATTTTCTGGATTTTTAGGAACTGAATCGTTCAAATCGGAGTTAAAATGCAAAAGTTATGATTTATTAAAGTTTAAATAATCAATTAAATAATATTACAGAGAAAAACTTTAGTCCAAAAATTAAATAAAATTCATATTTAGGTAGATCTCAATTTTATACAAATTTAGAAATTTGAATCACTCAAATCGGAGTTGAAACGCAAAAGTTATAAGCGTTTGAAGTTTGAATCTAAATTTGAATCAATATTTCGAATTAATAAATCATTTTCTTTTTCGAAATTAATTATTGCGTCATCATGGACACGTGTCGGCTCTGATTGGCTGGCGACGCCACCGCTCATGGGCTCGACTCACGGCGCGGTTCGGTCCACGGTGGACCGGTCCACGGCTCCACGTGAGGCAAGCAGTGGGACCCACTGTCGGTCGCGGTCTCACGCAACGCTTGCGGTATCGTGTGGGCCCTCGACATGCGGGCCCGCGTGTCGTGACACACGCCACACGCCAGACGGCGCTGACCGCGTCGGTCCATCTCCCGACACGTGGCGCAATCGCGGCCGTTGGTTTGAAAATCAACCCGCGGATTGGATCCAGGGTTAACACGTTGAAACTACTCGATGATCGTGGGCCGTTCGATCTAGATCGGACGGTCCGGATCTAATCCTATAATAGCACCGCTACGGCGCGTGGCGATTGTGAACCGCTGGATCTTGATCCAACGGTCCGAATCCAATCGGGTTTGGAACACGTGAACTCACCTCAACCGTCCGACCGATCCGACGGTTCACCGAGCTCGCGAAGTCCGGCGATGGCACGGCGAGGTTTGGGCACCGAGACGGGACGATGACCAAGAGCGCGGCGCTACGGGGCTCCTCCGCGACGCGGCGCGTGGTCACGCTCGAAGTCGCCTTGGCTCGAGGATCCTGATTACGGCCTCCTTCTCCTCTGCGGCGGGCGGCGGCGGAAGGTGAAAAAACCACCACAATACCCTAAGCCACTACGGCGAGCAATCCCGAGCAAGCGGCGGCTGCTAGGGTTTAGCAAGCTAAGGCAAAAAGTAGCGCAAGGTCACGGCGGTCCTCGAAGTGCGATCCGGCATTAAATAGCCCTGAGGCGTGCTCGGCGAGCCCTAGTCGATTCTGGCAAGACTTTCGGCGGCGGAGTCCGGCTCGGACTCGGCGGGGAAGACGGCACGAGAACCGCCCACGTGTCCAGATCAGCGGCCCCGATCGGACCGGGCGCGAACGTTCGGGTCGGACACGGCTCAACCGTGCAGGCGGATCTCGGTAGTTGGATCTTGATCCAACGGTTGGGATTGATTAGGTTTAGGAGTGGGTTCGGTCGAGTCACGTGGCTCGGGTCGGATTCGGGTCGGACTCGAACTCGAGTCTGACTCGGGCTCGGTCGGATGAACAGTACTTGACCCGAGTTGATTTTCCAGCGATTTAATATTTAAAATAATTCCCAGTAATTCATTTAATTCATTAAAAATAGCAAATGACTCGAGAAAAATTCCAGAAAAATTCTGGAAAATATTTTGGATCATTTTGGACTCAAATAAAATATTTCCAACAAAATTTTATTTGCAAAATTAAATTCTTTAATTATTTCAAAATGGAATAAATTCAAATAAATTCCAAATAAATCCAAATAAATTCCAGAAAATTCCAAAAATTCACCAAAGTGCCAAATCACACATGAATTCAAGAAAAGCAAAATTTTGGGGTGTTACAAACCTCCCCCCCTTAATAGAATCTCGTCCCCGAGATTCAGGGCTCACTACAGAATAGGTTTGGAAACTCTTTCTTCAAATCCTCTTGTGCTCCCAAGTCGCTTCGCTCTCTGCATGGTTGCTCCACTGAATCCTACAGAAATGGGTCGACTTATTTCTGGTTTCTCGATCCATTGTGTCTAGAATCCTCACAGGATGTTCCTTATAAGTCAAATCCTCTTGCAACTCAATTGACTCTAGCGGTGTCTGCTCTCGAGGAACTCGGAGGCACTTCTTCAATCGGGACACATGGAATACATCATGCACTCCTCGCCAACGATCGCGCAACTCCACCGGTAGGCAACTTCGCCTCTGCGACTCAAAATCTTAAATGGTCCAACATAACGGGTGCAAGTTTCCCTTTGGCATGGAACCTCTTAACTCCCCGAGAGGCGTAACTCGAGGTAAACAAAGTCTTACGGTTCAAAACTCAAATCTCGGCGACGATTGTCAAGATAACTCTTCCGTCGAGATTGGGCTATCTTCAACCTTTCCCTAATCATAGCGATCTGCTCTTCACCTCTTGAAGAATATCAGGCCCAAAGACACGGCGCTCGCCGGTCTCATTCCAATTCAATGGCGTCCGACAGGTCGACCATACAAAGGCCTCAAAAGGTGACATCTCAGAACTAGCCTGATAACTATTGTTGTAATCGAACTCGGCATACGGCAAACTCTTATCCCAAGAGGTAGCATAAGCCAATGCACAAGCTCTCAACATATCCTCCAGACCGTTGACTCTTTCTGGCCTGTCCATCCGTCTGCATGGATGATAAGGTACATCTTGAAGTTCAAACGGGTTCCCATGGCTTCATGCAACTTATTCCGTAACCTTGAGGTAAATTGGGTACCTCTGTCTGATACAATCCTCTTTGGCACTCCGTGCAAACAGACAATCGATCATGTACAATTACGCTAATTTATCTCCCGAGTAAGTGGTCTTCACGGGGATAAAATAGGCTACTTTAGTCAAGCGATCCACTATAACCCATATGGAGTCATAACCTCCTTGAGTCTTCTGACAAACCGGTAATGAAATCCATTCCGATTTCCTCCCACTTCCACTCGTATTTTCAGCGGTTGTAGCAATCCTGCCGTCTCTCGATGCATTGCCTTGACTCTCCGGGCATACGTCGCACAATGCAACATGCTCGGCAACTTCACGTTTCATACTCGGCCACCAGAATCTCTCCTTCAGATCCTGATACATCTTGGCGCTTCCAGGATGAATTGAGTACTTAGAGTCATGGGCTTCTTCCAAAATCAGTTGCTTTAACTCCTTTTTGTTAGGCACACAAATGCGATCCTTCATCCACAACGTGCCTTGCTCATCCAACTTGAAGTCCTCTCGCCTTGCCTTCCTCCTTGATGGACTTAATCCTGCGGATCTTGTCATCATCCTTCTGTCCTTCTCGGATCTGATCCTCTAGGGTAGGCTTTACTTCTAATGCGGCCAAGAATCCGCTAGGTACTACCTCAATCTTCATCTTTTGAAAATCCTCGCATAACTCATCCTGACTTGTGGCTAGCAACGCACTCACGGTATGGCTTTTCCGACTCAGGGCATCGGCTACTACGTTGGCCTTCCCGGGATGGTAATGGATTCCAACATTATAGTCTTTGATCAACTCTAACCATCTTCTCTGCCTCATATTCAGATCCGACTGGGTGAATATGTACTTAAGGCTCTTATGATCCGTATACACTTCACATCTGTTCCCGATCAGATAGTGACGCCATATCTTCAAGGCATGCACTACGGCAGCTAACTCTAGGTCATGTGTCGGGTAATTCTCCTCATGCGGCCTCAACTGCCTTGATGCATAAGCGACGACCTTTCCGTTCTGCATCAGCACACATCCAAGTCCTTGGCGCGATGCGTCACAATAAATATCGAAGCTTTGAGCAACATCCGGTAGGACTAACACCGATCTTGGCGTCAATCGCTTCTTCAGCTCTGAAATCCTTTCTCACATTCTCGCGTCCATGCAAACTTCTTTTCCTTCTTCAAAGAAGCCATGCGTAAGAGGTTTCGCAATTGTCGAGAAGCCTTCGATGAAGCGGCGGTAGTATCCTGCCATTCCAAGGAAACTCCGAATGCAGGTCACGATCTTCTTTGCTCCCAATGTAACACAGCTTCTACTTTGCTTGGATCTACTGGCGACTCCTTCATGCGGTCATTACATGTCCAAGAAACTCCACCTTGTCCTTCCAAAAATCACACTTGCTGAACTTGGCGAAAAGTTGCCGTTCCTCGGCTTTTCCAAAACTCGCCTTAAGTGTTCGGCATGTTCATCCTCCTGTCTTGGAGTAGACTAGGATATCGTCTATGAACACGACGACAAACTTGTCCAAATATTCCATGAACACCTTATTCATCATATTCATGAAATAAGTGGCGCGATTCGTCACCCCAAAGGACATAATCAGAACTCGTAATGTCCATATCTTGACGAGAATGCGATCTTGAATATCTTACGATCGGATCTTCAATCGATGGTATCCTGATCTCGGATCGATCTTGGAGAAAACTCCGGCTCCTCTTAATCGATCAAACAAATCATCAATCCTGGGTAGCGGAGACTTATTCTTCACGGTGACTTCATGGAGTGCACGGTAGTCAATGCACATCCGGAAACGCCCGGCCTTCTTCGTGACAAACAAAACGGGTGCTCCCCACGGCGACGAACTTGGTCTCGATAAATCCTTTCTCCATTAACTCTTCTATTTGTTTCTTCATCTCTACCAACTCCTCGGTGGACATCCGATAGGGTCTCTTTGCTATCGGTCTTTGTGCAGTACAAGCTCTATCACAAACTCTATGTCCCTGTTTGGCGGCATACCAGGTAGATCTTCGGGAAAAACATCGGGGTACTCATTCACTACTGGGGCATCCTCTATGCTGATTGCCTTGGTACTGTTAACCATCAACTGTCCATCTCTAACTGCAGTGGCTTGAAATTCCACTTTCTTCCCACACGGGCTCTCAACTGAGATAGTCCTTCGTCCACAATCCAATACGGCCTTGTGCTTGGATAACCCATCCATTCCCAATATAACGTCTAAGGTCTGGGTCTCCAAAATTATAAGGTTTGCTAGGAACTCTATTCCATCTATTAGTATTCTCACCCCGGAACATCCTACTTTCGTTCGGAGTTCGGAACCAGGGGTTTGAACCAAAAGCATGCACTTAAGCCTTGCAATCCTGAGTTAAGTCCCTTCATAAAACGAGACTGTCTGGATTTATCTGTCGCTACATCCTCAGGTGCGTAGCGTGCTAGCTGTGTGAATTTGTTCAGGTAGTCGGCCCTTTGGTGATTACCTTGCTTGATGCTCTGAACTCCTCCTTCTTAAGGTCCATGATTCCTTCAGCACGTGATATCTTGTCGGAATGCAACCGTGAACTCTTCCCAAGTGATATCTTGAGGGTTCTCTGCGTGGCACGAAGTTCTCCCACCATTCTGGCAATGTTCCTTCCGGTGATGAGAAGCGAGAGTACCTTCTCATTTCCTATGCATTGAGCTATGTGTAGCTTCCTCTCGATTGATCTTAACCAATCATCGGCCTCCAATGGATTGGCATTCCCGGAGAAAGTGGGTGGGTGAGTTCTCATGAACTCGACAGCCTTGTATTCTCGACGTGGTCCCCGATTAACTTGATTAGCGGTGGCACGAGCGATGACGTGCTGCATTTGTTGCATCATAGCATGCATCAATCGAGTCTGGGCAGCAAGAAAAGCTCCAAATTCTGCATATCCGGTGGCGGTGCCGCTCCATCATTGGGGTTTTCTGTGGCGAGATCCACTCCCATTGCTTCCAAAGTTCCCACGGTGTTCACCATCTGTTGATTTGCTCTAGGTTTAGAGATGAGGGGAAACAAGAATAGACAAGTAATATGGAACTTATGCGGGGCGAAAGGTATAGCCTTAAGGTCCAACTTTATTATTAATAACTTGGTATGGTGCTTACAATGCCTAAGGGCCTTGCAACACATAATGCACACTCAAAGAAACAAAGCAAATCCAAATCGAACTAATTCTCGAGTCTAACGCCTAAAGGGTGACTCTTTATTCTATGACTCGACTCGTGAAGGAGTCCCACTCTAGAACCTATGCTCACTCATCGAGAAAACCTCCACGGCACAGGTACGGTGTGTGGCATAGGCGCCGAACGATCGCCATGTCCAAAGAATCGTGTCCTCTGTGGTAGTCGAAGAAGCGATGTCCTCATCGAGATCGACTCCTCTGGATCGGGCTCGTGTAGCTCAATCTTGGCTCTGGGTCTGGTCCGTACAAAGTCATCTCCAACTCGTCAATCCTTCGCAGAAGGTGTGCCACATACTCTTGAGCTTCCCGCCATCTGTTCTTCTCTGTCGTGATCTCCTTGCGGGCCTTCTGTAGCTCCTTGCTTGTATTATCTAGTACATCCTCCTGGGCGACGACAAATCGTGCCAACTGTGTAACCGTGGCATCCTCATCCTGAATCTCCTTCGGGTCAAGAAGGTTATCGCTGCGCGGATGGTAACGGAACACCGTACTCTCCAACTCTCTGGCGTAGATACGGGTAATGTGCCGCATTGCGCGTCGTGATACTTCTTGGATACCCATCTGCATTGTAGACCTCCTGGCAGTGCAGTGTATCGGGCGATTGCCTGGGCCCTTTTTCCTAGCAGGTACCTCAATCCTCACGTCACAAGCCTTGATCAATCCCGCTTGTCTGATCACTTCCACTTGGTATTGGGGCTTCTCAAAATCTCCGAGAGTCTGTAGCATATGCCAAAGTTCTGCAGCGTGACCAACTCCCAGATCAACGTAGTTGAACTCTTCCTCCATCTGTCACACGAGTGCTTTACGTAAGAACTCGGAATTTTTAAATTGTGACAAGGTAAGGGAAAATTTCAGCAAGAGACAAGAAAAGAGAGAAGGGGATAAGTCGAGATGTCATTTCTTGTCTTCACAAATTTTTAGCTTTAGAAAATAGGTTTTATCCTCACTACGACCATTCTAGCTAGGGTTGAGCCTACAGTCAAGTATGGCTCGATAACACCTCTGTCGGGACCCGAATTTGCAAATCCGACCCTCTGTGTATTCAGCACTAGTCCAGAACGCGCTAGTGCACACAATCTTAACATTGGTAAATATCACAATCATACCACTCGATACCAATAAAGTACTTTATTTAAATAACTAAATCAAGTTACTCGACCTTATGGCCAAGTTACAAATATATGCCTGCAAGGCGAAACTTATTAAGAGAAATAATAGCAGCGAAAAATCAAATAACCCGTGGCGCCATCCAAAGATACCACAGGCAATCGATCGGGCTCGCTTCCCTAAGTAGACGGATCCTCTTGGAGTTCCTCCTCCAAAGTGGCGTAGTCTCCTCTTCAAGCGGTGTTGTATTGAGGCAAGGGTGAGTACTTGGTACTCAAGAAGTCATGCATGAGAATGCAGTGCTAATATACTATATGCATGGCTTGGTACAAAGGAATAGCTTAAGGTATATTTGCGATGCTTGACATTTGACAAGTATCATAAATAGATTCAGCAGAGAAACAAGTAAGGCATAAATAACTTTTCAAGAAGTTTAAATAACATTTTCCCCATCCTAAACCACATTTCCATCATCTTCATTACTAAACCAACCCAACCTTTCAAATCCAAGTTATTTTCGTAAAGTCTAACCCTTGATTGTAATTCCCGGCGATGTCGATCATGACACGGCTATTCGAATAGATTCTACACTCTGCAGAGGTTATGCACTTTACCCACAAGATACAGTCAAACACCACAAAGGCGAGTTCCTCAGAATAAAGCCTTTGGAAGCCTCAAACAACACAGTGGTCCTCTCAGGTTCGTGCTCTACACCATCCCTTCCCTTAGCCAAGGCGAAGTATGGGACCAACACACCGTTAGATGGGTATATGGCCACAGCCACGATACGCTCCCCCATACAATCACACAAACGGTGTACTTGACACCCTGAGGCTCCACAAGTGAGTCCTTAGCGACTTAGTCAACTAGGGCCGTCCCATTCCAGCCATGTGGTTGCACGTATGACCCAGTTCAAAGGCTTGCAAGGTTAAGTCCTTAGAGTGACCAGGCAAGATTACCCAAGAACCAAATCAACATCCCGATGCCACAATCGCCCACTGATTACTCTTGCCACATGCCCTGGTCGAAAACGGTTTATCAAACCCCAGTTGATTACCATGCACCACGTGCCATCAACATCACATGATACTTTTCCAAAACAGGTTCAATATATCATTAAGTCAATATTAACATTTGATTGTCCAAAATCATGTCATGAGCACGAAAGTGTGTCTAAGCAAAGATACTACAACGGTCTAAACCCATGTTGGCAATTTA
This sequence comes from Rhipidocladum racemiflorum, assembly GCA_036346355.1. NCBI lineage: Eukaryota > Viridiplantae > Streptophyta > Magnoliopsida > Poales > Poaceae > Rhipidocladum > Rhipidocladum racemiflorum. The sequence continues at coordinate 18,542,258 of CM070590.1, forward strand.
ATAATGTCCAACTAGTAAACCACAACTAGGGTGACAAGGGTCATGGCACATACTTAAATAATCAAGGTGTCATACAGCAAATTGGTACTTATCTAACCCCCAGGTTTAAACAAAGTATTTTTCTAATTGAACTAGCATGCAATAGTTTAAATCAAAATAGATTTCGAAGTAGGATCAACATGGTCAAAGCACAACTTGCCTTCAAAAAGTACTTGCTCTTGGTCTTGAGTTGGATCCTGAGTCAATACTTCTCCTTCGAATCCTTCCGGCACTTCAACGTCTACTCGTAAAGCGTGCAAATAGCAAATACGCAAATAAACAATAGGCAAAAACATCCCAAAACTCCAAATAAAATCCATAAACAGAGAGAACATAATTTTCTGGATTTTTAGGAACTGGAATCGTTCAAATCGGAGTTAAAATGCAAAAGTTATGATTTATTAAAGTTTAAATAATCAATTAAATAATATTACAGAGAAAAACTTTAGTCCAAAAATTAAATAAAATTCATATTTAGGTAGATCTCAATTTTATACAAATTTAGAAATTTGAATCACTCAAATCGGAGTTGAAGCATAAAAGTTATAAGCGTTTGAAGTTTGAATCTAAATTTGAATCAATATTTCGAATTAATAAATCATTTTCTTTTGGAAATTAATTATTGCGTCATCATGGACACGTGTCGGCTCTGATTGGCTGGCTGGCGCCACCGCTCATGGGCTCACTCACGGCGCGGTTCGGTCCACGGTGGACCGGCCCACGGCTCCACGTGAGGCCGAAGCAGTGGGACCCACTGTCGGTCGCGAGGTCTCACGCAACGCTGGTATCCGTGTGGGCCCTCGACATGCGGGGCCCAGCGTGTCGAGGACACACGCTCACACGCAGATCTGGCGCTGACCGCGTCGGTCCATCTCCCCGACACGTGGCGCAATCGCGGCCGTTGGTTTGAAAATCAACGGCGCGGATTGGATCCAGGGTTAACACGTTGAAACTACTCGATGATCGTGGGCCGTTCGATCTAGATCGGACGGTCCAGATCTAATCCTATAATAGCACTTTCACGGACGCGTGGCGATTGTGAACCGTTGGATCTTGATCCAACGGTCCAGATCCAATCGGGTTTGGAACACGTGAACTCACCTCAACCGTCCGATCTGGATCTGACGGTTCACCGAGCTCGCGAAGTCCGGCGATGGCACGGCGAGGTTTGGGCACCGGAGACGGGGACGATGACCAAGAGCGCGGCGCTACGGGGCTCCTCCGGCGACGTGCGTGGTCACGTTCGAGTCGCCTTGGCTCGGGGATCCCGGTTCTGGCCTCCTTCTCCTCGGGCGACGGCGGACGGCGGCGGAAGGTGAGAAAAACCACCACAATACCCTAAGCCACTACGGCGAGCAATCCCGAGCAAGCGGCGGCTGCTAGGGTTTAGCAAGCTAAGGCAAAAAGTAGCGCAAGGTCACGGCGGTCCTCGGGGTGCGATCCGGGCATTAAATAGCCCTGGGAGGCGTGCTCGGCGAGCCCTAGTCCGATTCTGGCGCGCAAGACTCGGCATGGAGTCCGGCTCGGACTCGGCGGGGAAGACGGCACGAGAACCGTCCACGTGTCCAGATCAGCGGCCCCGATCGGACCGGCGCGAACGGGTTCGGGTCGGACACGGCTCAACCGGTACGGGCGGATCTCAGCCGTTGGATCTTGATCCAACGGTTGGGATTGATTAGGTTTAGGAGTGGGTTCGGTCGAGTCACGTGGCTCGGGTCGGATTCGGGTCGGACTCGAACTCGAGTCTGACTCGGGCTCGGTCGGATGAACAGTACTTGACCCGAGTTGATTTTCCAGCGATTTAATATTTAAAATAATTCCCAGTAATTCATTTAATTCATTAAAAATAGCAAATGACTCAGAAAAATTCCAGAAAAATTCTGGAAAATATTTTGGATCATTTTGGACTCAAATAAAATATTTCCAACAAAATTTTATTTGCAAAATTAAATTCTTTAATTATTTCAAAATGGAATAAATTCAAATAAATTCCAAATAAATCCAAATAAATTCCAGAAAATTCCAAAAATTCACCAAAGTGCCAAATCACACATGAATTCAAGAAAAGCAAAATTTTGGGGTGTTACAAACCTCCCCCCCTTAATAGAATCTCGTCCCCGAGATTCAGGGCTCACTACAGAATAGGTTTGGAAACTCTTTCTTCAAATCCTCTTGTGACTCCCAAGTCGCTTCGCTCTCTGCATGGTTGCTCCACCGAATCCCTCTGACGAAACGGGTCGACTTATTTCTGGTTTCTCGATCCATTGTGTCTAGAATCCTCACAGGATGTTCCTTATAAGTCAAATCCTCTTGCAACTCAATTGACTCTAGCGGTGTCTGTTCCTCAGGAACTCGGAGGCACTTCTTCAACTGGGACACATGGAATACATCATGCACTCCTGCCAACGACTGCGGCAACTCCAGCTGGTAGGCAACTTCGCCTCTGCGACTCAAAATCTTAAATGGTCCAACATAACGGGGTGCAAGTTTCCCTTTGGCATGGAACCTCTTAACTCCCCTGAGAGGCGTAACTCTGAGGTAAACAAAGTCTTCTGGTTCAAAACTCAAATCTCGGCGACGATTGTCGGCATAACTCTTCTGTCGAGATTGGGCTATCTTCAACCTTTCCCTAATCATAGCGATCTGCTCTTGACCTCTTGAAGAATATCAGGCCCAAAGACACGGCGCCACGGCCTCATTCCAATTCAATGGCGTCAGACGAGTCGACCATACAAAGGCCTCAAAGGTGACATCTCAGAACTAGCCTGATAACTATTGTTGTAATCGAACTCGGCATACGGCAAACTCTTATCCCAAGAGGTAGCATAAGCCAATGCACAAGCTCTCAACATATCCTCCGAATCTGGTTGACTCTTTCGGTCTGTCCATCCGTGCATGGATGATAAGGTATCTTGAAGTTCAAAGCGGGTTCCCATGGCTTCATGCAACTTATTCTAGAACCTTGAGGTAAATTGGGTACCTCTGTCTGATACAATCCTCTTTGGCACTCCGTGCAAGCAGACAATCTGATCATGTACAATTACGCTAATTTATCTCCGAGTAAGTGGTCTTCACGGATAAAATGGGCTACTTTAGTCAAGCGATCCACTATAACCCATATGGAGTCATAACCTCCTTGAGTCTTCGGCAAACCGGTAATGAAATCCATTCCGATTTCCTCCCACTTCCACTCAGGTATTTTCAGCGGCTGTAGCAATCCTGCTGGTCTCTGATGCATTGCCTTGACTCTCTGGCATACGTCGCACAATGCAACATGCTCGGCAACTTCACGTTTCATACTCGGCCACCAGAATCTCTCCTTCAGATCCTGATACATCTTGGCGCTTCCAGGATGAATTGAGTACTTAGAGTCATGGGCTTCTTCCAAAATCAGTTGCTTTAACTCCTTTTTGTTAGGCACACAAATGCGATCCTTCATCCACAACGTGCCTTGCTCATCCAACTTGAAGTCCTCTGCCTTGCCTTCCTCCTTGATGGACTTAATCCTGCGGATCTTGTCATCATCCTAGTTCTAGTGGTAGATCATCGTTTAACTAAGTTGCTAGACCTAGGTTAAGCCTGGAGGAATTAGTTAGCTCGATCGATTCGATCCGAAAATCCTAATTGCCATTTTGAAGGATTTAATTGCCCAAAAGTCATTTTCTCGAGTTCTTGGAGTTCTCCTTGAAACCCTAACTTCAAGATTCATGAAAATGATATTCGATTATATCTGGAGTCACCCAAGTTCGATTCTCGCAAAAAGAATCGAGTTTGAACTCGATTCGGTTCGAAAATCAAAGTTTGAAGTTAATTATGATTTTTGGGATCAAAAAAGTGGAAACTAGTTTCACTGAGCCAAAGACCTAGATTAGATAGTGTAGATGAGAACTTAGTGCCGTAGAGGTTCTTTTGCCACGAAGAAAATTGTATTTGGACTCCACTTCAGTCGAAATCCGATTTTCCATCGTTTTCGTATTTCGTAATGTCAAAAAGGGTAAATTCGAGCAAATGAACTCGAAACTCGTCTTGGCCGATGTGGATGGGTCCCTAGCATCGCTAGGAATCTAGCCACACAATTGTCGTGAAGTTCTGAACTCAATTGCGCGAAAACCCAATTTTCAAAACCTTGTTTCCTTAGAAGACCGGCACTACCGCCGTTATAGGGCCGGTACTGCCGCCCTAGTGGCACTACCGCCGCTATAACTTCGGCAGTTAATTTCCAGAGAGTGCTGCGTTTGGCCTCTGGAAATGTGGCACTACCAGTGTGGTAGAGCCGGTACTACCGCCCGAGCGGTAGTACCGCGACTAATGCCCCAGTAGTAATTTTCCAAAGCGTGCTACTTGTGGCCTTTGGAGGCCAGCACTACCGGTGTTTGGGTCTTGAAAGTGCATCTAGGCCCCTTGAGGGTTTTGGTGGTTCATGACGACACAATTAGTGTTGACTAACCGCTTAAGTGAGAATTTGTGCAGGGATCGAGGATTTATCATGATAAGAAAGCAATGAGACACCCTACGAATATTTAAATTTGTGAAAACAACATCAAGACTTAAGTTGTAATCTTTTTATTTATTTGAGTCTAAGGATGGCAGTACTATTAAGGGGGATTCGATGGGAAATCGCTTCTAGGATAGTCTTGTGCTCATTGGATGAAAATTACATTGCAAAATCTCGAAAATCTTTGCATTTCCCTTGTCTGTCACTCTGCCGGCCGAGCAGGTCAGGTCGGAGTATCCGGATATTTAATCCGGAATATTCAAAGTGACACTGGAGTATCCGGGTAGTGGGTCCGGACAATCCGGGTTAACCTTCTCGGTGAGAACTGCTACTTCACCAACCGGACTATCCGGGTATATGTCCGGATATTCCGGGTTGTGCGCAGCCTCTCACAACAGTTGGATTTTGGAGCTCACTATTTAAGTCTCCACTCCACTCAACTCAGAGAACATAGCTCCATTTTCATTAAACCTCAGCTCTCAAGCTCTCACTCACACCCTATTTGAGCTCTAGCCTCCTTCTCCATTCAAACCTTGAGATTGAATTGAAACTTTGAGAGAGAGAGAAGGAGATTTGAGTGCTTTGCTCTTGCATCTCTCATTCTTGAGCACAAGTTCATCCTCCAAGAAGACTTCGTGATGAGTTTGTTACTCTTGGAGTTTAAAGGACTCCTAGACTACGAGGAGTCGCCGGGAGCCTCCGAATACTTGTGTGATGAGCCCCAGAAGTTTGTGAAGGCAAGTCTCGCCTCCGAAAGGAAAGAGACAAGGAGTGAAACCGGCGAGTGCTTTGTGCAACACCGGGAGGATAGTGGTCAAGAGGGACCAAGGCTTTGTGCCTCCTCAACGGAGACGTAAGATTCCCTTCAAGAATCCGAACTTCGGGTAAAAATCGTTGTCTCCGTGTTCTTCTTCACTTTTGCTAAAGGTGGTATGGTTTTGGATCTTTGGGAGCTTCGATCTACTTCCTCTTTGTGTATGGCTCTAGATCTCTACTTGTTCCAGGTACCTAATAATGATTAGTTACTTTGTGTTAAGTAGTTTGTTTAAAAGTTGGAGAGATTTGAAATCTCATCTCGAGCAACCCAACCTGGAGTATCCGCTCACATCACTCCGGATAATCCGAATAGCTCGGATTATCCGGACAAAACTCGGATAGTTCAGGTTGACCCCCTTGGGAAAATTTACTTCCGCTGAAAATTTTATTAAGCCTATTCACCCCCCTCTAGGTAACATCTCCGGTCCTTTCAATTGGTATCAGAGCCAAATCTCCGTAGCTTTGGCTTAACCGCTTGGAGAATTTGAGATGTCGGAAATAGAGAAGGTTACCAAAAGCCGTGACCAAGCTACGGCCACGGGTTCCGGTAAAGGGGTTGAAATTCCTTATGATTATCCCACCTTTGGAGTCTCAAGCTCTTCATCGTATGTCTCCGTGTCATCCGGTAGAGCACCTCACTTTAATGGTACTCATTATGCCGCATGGAAACATAAGATGAAGATGCATTTGAGATCACTTCACTCTTGTATTTGGGAGATTGTTGAGACAGGTTTCAAAGCCGCGGATCCAAACAAGCTTACCCCCGAAGAAAAGAAAGCTCAACACTTCAATGACTTGGCTGTCAATGCTTTGTTCAATGCTTTAAGTGACACCGAGTTCAATCGAGTCGATGGACTTGAAGATGCTAAGGCCATTTGGGAACAACTTATGGTGACCCATGAAGGCGTGTCAAGTGTCCATGAATCCATGATTGAGCTTATTATTGGTGAGCTAAGTCGGTTCACCTTGGAAGATGGAGAGACCTACACCAAAATGTTCGATCGCTTAATGGTGTTGGTTAATCAAGCCAAGGGTCTTGGATGTGTTGATCTCACCGACAAAGCCATAGTCAAGATTATTCTTCGAGTGATCACCCCCACCAACCGCAACTTGGTCCAACTTATCCATGACCGACCAAACTTCGACACACTTACACCTCATGATGTAATTGGAAGGTTAATGATGGATGAGATTATGATCAAAGAGGCGGAAGTGGTGGAAGAGCTCAAGTCCGGCAAGAAAAAGGGCATTGCCTTGAAAGCAGTCAAGGTAGTGCATGAAGTGGAGGAGAGTTCAAGTGACGAAGAAGAATCAAGTGGTCCGTTGACAAATGAAGACATGGCTTTGCTTGTAAGAAGATTCAACAAGTTTCTCAAGAAAAAGGGTTACAAGCCGGGAAGTCATTCCAAGAGTTATGGGAACAAATCAAGAGGAAGGCACTCAACCCGAAGATGCTATGAATGTGAGGAACCCAGTCATTTCATTGCCGAGTGCCCACAAAGAGAGAAGAAAGAAGACAAGCCTCACAAGAAAGACAAGTACAAGGGCAAGGACAAAGAGAAGAGCAATAAGTACAAGCACAAGGGTCATGCTCACATTGGAGAGAAGTGGGACTCCGTCGCCATCGCCGTACCTTCCTCACCAACAACGTCGAAGGGCCTCTTCGACAACTTAAGCGATGACGATGAAGACACTCCAATGTGTCTTATGGCTAAGGGGCGCAAGCTATCAACCAAAGCTTCAACTCATTCTATTATTGATTCGTGTCTTGATGATTGTGATGATGCTTGTGATGATGATGATGTGTTCAAGTCCATGAAGAACTTTGATGTTCAAAAACTAGATTTGCTCTTAAAGGATATTGATAAATTGGAGGAAACCATTGAGTGAAAAGAGGCTACTCTCGAAGCTCAAGAGGACTTGTTCATTTTTGAAAAAAGAGAGAAACCTTGAGCTAGAGAGGAGCCTAAGTATTGAAAGAAAGAAAAATGAGGAATTGGTCAAAAATTTCAAATTGACCAAAGCTGAAATAGCTAACCTTGAGATCACCAACGCTTCACTCATAGAGGAACTTGCCAAAGCAAATGATGCTTGCAAGGCTCTTGAATTGAAGCTTGTTGATCTCTCGAATAGCACTCCCACCTCCTCAAAGGATAACTCCAATCTCTCATTACCCTCAACTAGCAACGGGTGTGCAAGATGCTATAATGTTAACGTTGATGCTTTTGTCACTAACCTTAAGACTTTGCAAGTATTGGCTTATGATAATAAGAAGCTCAAGGGAATGCTTCAAGATGGTCTTCAAAAGTCCTACAAGGAAAGCAAGGGACTAGAGGAGTTTCTTGGTAAATGCCAAGGTAACTACAAAAGGGAAGGGCTTGGATATATTCCACCAAAGGGCAAAAGGAACCATATCATAGTTGCCCCATTGAATAAGCCTATACACTTCGTAAGAGGCGAAGGAACTTCTACGTACAAGGCTCATTCTACTTTCTTTGCTTCTTATGTGCTTAAGAGAACTAACCTTGGCCGTGTAGTTGCTTATCATATCGGGCGCAAGCCCAAAAATGCTCCTTGTGTGTGATCTATTTGGGTCCCGAAGTCTCTTATTACTAACGTGCGCGGATCTAACCAAGTTTGGGTACCAAAGAGCAAAACCTAAATTCTCTTTTATAGGCCTATATCTCCGGTGGATCATGTTGGATTTTGGATAGCGGATGCACACACCACATGACCGGAGAAAAGACGATATTCGCGCATTTGGATGCAAACGGGTCCAACAGTGAAAGCATTGTGTTTGGTGATAATGGGAAAGGTGAGGTGATAGGTTTAGGTAAGATTCACATCACAGATGATTTCCATCTAAATAATGTTTTGCTTGTTGAATCACTAAGCTACAATTTATTGTCCGTTGCTCAATTGTGTGAAGCGGGCTATAATTGTGTGTTTAGTGATAAGGGTGTGGATGTCTTAAAGAGGGTTGATTGTTCATTAGTCCTCAAAAGTCGTTTGAAGGGTAAGCTATATCTCGTGGACTTTACTACGGATAGGCTTAATCTTGAAACGTGCCTTTTGGCTAAATCTAGCATGGGATGGTTATGGCATCGCCGACTAGCTCATGTTGGTATGAGGAACCTTCACAAACTCCTCAAAGGCAATCACATTCTTGGACTAATAGATGTTGTTTTTGAGAAAGATAGGGTGTGTAGCGCATGTCAAGCCGAAAAGCAAGTTGGCGCTTCTCATCCTGCCAAGAATGTGATGACAACCTCAAGACCTTTGGAGATGCTTCATATGGACTTGTTTGGTCCTATTGCATATATTAGTATTGGAGGAAATAAGTATGGTCTTGTAATTGTTGATGATTATTCTCGCTTTACGTGGGTGTTTTTCTTGCAAGAAAAGAATAAAGTTCAAGGAACTCTAAATAATTCATGTGAAGAGCACAAAATGAGTTCGAAGTCAACATCAAGAGAATTCGAAGCGATAATGGCACAGAATTCAAGAACACTGGCGTGGAAGGATATCTCGATGAGGAGGGCATCAAGCATGAGTTCTCAGCTCCATACTCGCCTCAACAAAATGGGGTAGCCGAGAGAAAGAATCGTACTCTCATTGAGATGGCATGCATGATGCTTGATGAATACAAAGTCTCCGACAACTTTTGGGCGGAGGCTATCAACACCGCGTGTCATAGCACCAACCGTCTATACCTCCACAAGATTCTGAAGAAGACGGCGTACGAGTTGCTCACCGGCAAGAAACCAAATGTCTCCTACTTTCGAGTCTTTGGAAGCAAATGCTACATCCTTAACAAGCGAGCTAAGTCTTCTAAATTTGCTCCCAAAGTAGATGAAGATTTCTTAGTTGGTTATGGGTTAAATGCTTACGCATACCGAGTGTTCAACAACAACACTAGTGTGGTTGAGATCTCGCGTGAGGTAACATTTGACGAGACTAACGGTTCTCAAGTAGAACAAGTTGATCTTGATGTGATTGAGAGGGAAGAGCCTCCTTGCGAAGCAATCAAGAAATTTGCAATTGGGGAAGTAAAACCACAAGAACAAGAAGAAATCCCGAGCGCCCCAACCCAGAATGTCCGGGATGACATTCGGATTATCCGAACTGTCCCAGAGTGTCCGGATTCAACCTCGAATGCTCCGGACTGCGATGCTCTGGGTGTTATTTCCTCTTCATCCAAGCAAGCTCAAGTTGGTTCAAACACCACTCAAGATGACGAAGAGCCAATCCAAAGGACAAGTGCAACAGTCCCTCACCCAAGAGTACATCAAAGCATACAATGAGATCATCCAGTCGACAACATACTTGAAGACATTAACAAGGGAGTTTCTACTAGATCTCGAGTTGCAAACTTTTGTGAATATTACTCTTTTGCTTCCTCTTTTGAACCTCTCAAGGTGGAAGAAGCTCTCCAAGGTCCGGATTGGGTGATGGCTATGCAAGATGAGTTAAACAATTTCAATTGAAATCAAGTCTGAAAGCTAGTCGAAAGGTCCAAGCAAAATGTGATAGGAACAAAATGGATGTTTCGGAACAAGCAAGATGAACATGGAATAGTGAAAAGAAACAAGGCTCGGTTGGTTGCTCAAGGCTTTACGCAAATCGAAGATTTGGATTTTGGGGAGACATATGTTCCTGTAGCTAGGCTTGAATCTATTAGAATATTACTTGCCTTTGCTACTCACCATGATTTCAAGCTTTATCAAATAGACGTGAAAAGTGCCTTCTTAAACGGGCAACTCTCTGAGTTGGTCTACGTCGAGCAACCACCCGGATTCGAAGATCCCGAATATCCAGATCATGTCTATCTCCTACATAAGAATCTATATGGACTCAAGCAAGCTCCAAGAGCATGGTTCGAATGTCTTCGAGATTTTCTTCTTGAGCAAGGTTTTTTAGTCGGAAAGGCCGGCTCTACTCTCTTTACTAAGTACATTGATAATGATTTGTTTGTTTGTCAAATATACGTTGATGACATCATATTTGGGTCTACTAATGAACATTTGTGTAAGGAGTTTAGCAGGATAATGACCAAAAGATTTGAGATGTCCATGATGGGCGAGTTGAAGTTCTTTCTTGGTTTTGAAGTCAAGCAACTCAAGGAAGAAACCTTCATATGCCAGACAAAGTATGTCAAGGACATGTTAAAGAAGTTTGGCATGGAGAACGCCAAGCCAATCAAGACGCCCATGCAAGCCAATGGTCATCTAGACTCCGATAAAGAAGGTAAACCGGTTATCCAAAAAGTATATCGTTCAATGATCGGCTCCCTTCTTTACCTATGTGCATCTAGGCCCGACATTATGCTTAGGGTATGCTTGTGTGCACGGTTTCAAGATGCTCCTAAGGAGTGCCACATGGTGGCCATGAAGAGAATCTTAAGATATTTAGTGCATACTCCTCATTTTGGGCTTTGGTATCCGAAGGGATCATCCTTTGAATTAGTTGGCTACTCCGATGTGGATTATGCCGGATGCAAAGTGGATAGGAAGACCACCTTAGGGACTTGTCAATTTTTAGGAAGGTCTCTTGTCTCTTGGTCCTCCAAGAAACAAAATTCTGTAGCCCTATCAACCGCCGAAGCTGAGTATATAGTGGCTGGGAGTTGTTGTGCCCAGTTGCTTTGGATGAGGCAAACCCTAAATGATTATGGCCTAACCTACAACCTTGTTCCTCTTCTGTGTGATAATAAGAGCGCCATAAAAATTGCCAACAACCCCGTCCAACATTCCCGCACAAAGCATATTGATATTCGCCACCATTTCCTAAGAGATTATTCATCTAAAGGCGATATAGATATTCAACATGTGAGCACAAATGATCAATTAGCAGATATTTTCACCAAGCCCCTTGATGAAAAGAGATTCTGTGCCTTGAGAAGTGGTCTGAATATCTTAGATTCTCGATATGTGGCTTGAGATGTGTTCACATATTGTGTGTTGTTTGAAAAATGTTCTTCAAAACTTTCATTTATCTTTTTCTTTGAACTTTTCGTGTTGTCTTGAATCTTCGATCTTCAGATCTAGCCTCTTTGCTATGTGACTATAGCCTGCTTGTCTGAGTGTTTGCTAGTCACAAAGTATATAGGCTTTCTAGGGCTTCTCACCCTCTCCTGTTTGCCGGAGTCAAGTTCTTTCCTTGCTTATTCCTTGTTGTCTCCCGAGAGAGCTAACTCGGATATTCTGGGATTTTTATCCGGACTAATATCCAGAGTATCCCGGTTATGCGGCCTGTCCCTTTTCAGTTACTGCGGGGGGGGGTCTCTTTTCTCACGTAGCCTTTTTTTCCATCCTGTTGCTCTCTATTCTCAGTCACTGTCCCTGGCATCGCCCTCGGTCTCTTCCTCTTCTCCGGCGTGTTCTTCAACCTTCGTAGTCTCCGAACCGAGCTTCAAGGGTGATGCTTCATCCTCCTCACCTGCATTCCTCATTGTCCTCTTCCCTTGAGGTTTGTGGCCCCAATTTGATTCTCTTTCCTCCGTGTTGCAAATCTATGCAATAGTTTGTTGTGATGCAATTCCTTCATACTCTGGATCGTTTTGTGTGAATGGCTCAAAGTTTGTTTCGTTAGATTTGTGATTTGGGGTCTCTAGGGTTTGGATCTGGACTACCCGGATAGTCTGGATGTTTTACCCGGAGTATCCGGCCTATGCGGACTCTCCGGATAAAACACCCCGGAGTATCCGGGTTATCCACCTCGGTGTCGGGACCCCGAATTTGCAAATCCGGACCCTCTGTGTATTCAGCACTAGTCCAGGAACGCGCTAGTGCACACAGTCTTAACATCGGTAAATATCACAATCATACCAATCGATATTATCAAAGTACTTTATTTAAATAACCAAACTGGTTACTTTGACCTCATGGTCAAGTTACAAATGTATGCCTCGTAGGGCGAAACTTATCTGCAGGAGAATCAATAGCGGAAAATCAAATAAACTTAGTGGCGCCATCCCATTATACCAGAACCACAGTAATCGACCGCTCGCATCCCTAAAGTAGCCGGGTCCTCTTGGAGTTCCTCCTCCAAATCGGGCGTAGTCTCCTCTTCAACTGGTATTGTGTTGAGGCAAGGGTGAGTACTTGGTACTCAAAGGCAAGTCATGCTGAATGCAAGCTAATATACTATATGCATGGCTTAGTACAAAGGAATAGCTCAGTGGTATATTTGCAAAGCAGCTTTTGACAAGTAATATAAGTAGATTCGAAAAGCGTAGAAATAAGTAAAGCATAAATAACTTTTCAAGAAGTTTAATAAACATTTTTCCCATCCTAAACCATATTTCCATCATCTTCCTTGTTAAACCAACCCATCTTTTCAAAACCAAGTTATTTTCTTTAGAAAATCTAACCACTTGACTGTAATTCCGAGCATTGTCGATCACAGACTGGACTCGGCTTATTCAAATAGATTCTACACTGCAGAGGTTATGCACTTTACCCACAAGATACAACAAACACCAAAGGCGTAGTTCCCAGTAACAAAGCCTTTCGGAAGCCCTCAAACAACACGAGGTAGTCTCTCCTAAGACAGTGCTCTACACCATCCCTTCCTTAGCCAAGGCGAAGTATGGGACCAACACACCGTTAGATGGGTACACAGCCACGTACGATCTGACTCCCCGTGCATAATCACACAAACGGTGTAATCGACACTCGAGGCTCCACAAGTGAGTCCTTAGCGACTTAGTCAACTAGGGCCGTCCATTCCCGGCCATGTGGTTGCAAGTATGACCAGTTCAAAGGCTTGCAAGGTTAAGTCCTTAGAGTGACCAGGGCAAGACTACTAAAAACCAAATCATCACTCCCAATGCCACAAGCTGGCCCACGATTACATTTTGCCACATGCCCCTAAATCATTTATCAAACCCAGTTGATTACCATGCACCACGTGCCATCAACATCACATGATACTTTTCCAAAACAGGTTCAATATATCATTAAGTCAATATTAGCATTTGATTGTCCAAAAATCATGTCATGAGCACGTGCGGTGTCTAAGCAAAGATACTACAACGATCTAAACCCATGTTGGCAATTTAGTAATGTCCAACTAGTAAAACCACAACTAGGGTGACAAAAGGTCATGGCACATACTTAAGTAATCAAGGTGTCATATAGCAAATTGGTATTTATCTAACTCCCCATGTTTAAACAAAGTATCTTTCTAATTGAACTAGCATGCAATAGTTTAAATCAAAATAGATTTCTAAATAGGATCAATATGGTCAAAGCACAACTTGCCTTCAAAAGCACTTGCTCTTGGTCTTGAGTTGGATCCTGAAATAATACTTCTCCTTGAATCCCTCCCACTTCAACGTCTACTGCGTAAGCGTGCAAATAGCAAATACACAAATAAACACTATGCAAAAGATCCCCAAAACTCCAAATAAAATCCATAAACAGAGAGAACATAATTTTTCTGGATTTTTAGAAACTGGAATAAATCAAATTTGTAGTTAAAACGATAAAGTTATTATTAATTATAGTTTTAATTATAAATTAAATAATTTTAAATAGAAAAACTTTAGTCCTTAATTTAAATAAAATTCATATTTAGGTAGATCTCAATTTTATACAAATTTAGAAATTTGAATCGCTCAAATCGGAGTTGAAAGCAAAAGTTATAAGCGTTTGAAGTTTGAATCTAAATTTGAAATCATTATTTGAATTAATAAATCATTTTCTTTTCGAAATTAATTATTGCTACAAGAATGACACGCGGTCGACTGTGATTGGTCCACAAAGTGACTGCGTCAAGACCGAACGGAAAGTCTCACGATGACGTCATCATGACGTCATCATGCCACGTGGCATGCTCCGTCTTTGCACGACGTGTCTCGGCCCATGGACTCGGGTCCACGGTGACGCCTACCCATGGTGGACGCGTCACGGCTCTGAGGCTGACACGCCGGGTCCCGCACGTCGGTGGAGTCACGCGCAGTGAGCTCTCGAGGAAATCGACATGCGGCCCCGCATGTCGGTGACACGCTGATCCGCCATGTGTTCGGGCCACGGCACGCGGCCATTGTCGCTGACTCAACGCACGGGCGGTGGCTCGCGGCATGATCACGGCCGTTAGATCTAGATCCAACGGTCTAGATCTACCCTTAGGTTAACGCAGCTTCCAACACGTGGCGATCGTGGGCCGCTGGATCTTGATCCAACGGTCTAGATCCAACACCTGGCCTTCTAAAGCCTCGAGAACGTGGACTCACCGTGATCGTCGGATGGTGATCGAACGGCGACAAGCCATGTGGTCGCGAAGCGCGCTGGTTGACGTGGTCTGCCGGACTTGAGACGACGACACACGGGGCGCCGCAACGGAGTAGATCCGGCGAAGGAGAGTGTCGAGAGTCGGTCGTCTGGCCGGTCGAGGATCACGAATCGGGACTTAAAAGGGTGCGAGGTGGCTCGACTGGCGGCGATGGCTGACCAAAACCAGCGGCGCAAAGCAACTTCGGCGAGGAATCGCGCAAGCAGACGCGCAGAGGTGGCGGGCTGGGGCAAGTTGTGCGCAGGCAAGGGCGAATCCTGGCCGCTCGGGCATTAAATAGCCCGGCGCTTATGCTGAAAGCCCTAACCGTGTCCCGCCGTCACACGGCGGAGATCACTGCTCGGATTCGGATGAGGACGACAATCGGATGCCGCCCACGCGTGTCCCGGCGATCGGACGGTCCACATGCTCGCGACGCGCGCCATACGCATCTGGCCTGGATCAAGATCCAAAGCGGTGGGTCCAGGGTTAGAAGTTGGGTTCGCGACATTGGTTCGACCAATCAAAAGGCTCGAGCCGAGGTTCGTCGGACTCGAGTCCACTCGGACCCGAGGAATAATGTAACTGACCCGTCGGTCCTTTTCCAGAATTAATATTTAAAATAATTCCCGGTGAATTCATTTAATTCATTAAAAATAGCAAATGACTTCGTGAAAAATTCGAGAAAAAATTCCGAAAATATTTTGGATCATTTTGGACTCGAATAAAATATTTCCAACAAAATTTTATTTGCAAAATTAAATTCTTTAATTATTTCAAAATGGAATAAATTCAAATAAATTCCAAATAAACCCAAATAAATTCCAGAAAATTCCAAAAATTCACCAAAGTGTCAAATCACACATGAATTTAAGAAAAGCAAAATTTTGGGATGTTACACTCGGCATGTCGTGATCTATATCCTTTCTCGAGCTATTCCTCACCCCTTTTGTTGGACTTGTTCAGATGGCTTCTTCCCAGGGTGGTTCCGGCGCTGGTAAGCATCCCTCCGATGACATTGTTCCGGTTTCCTCCTCTGCGCCGGGCTCTTCTTCAAAGAAACAGAGGCACGCTGTTAGAAAAGTTTCTCAAAGTGGTGTCAATAGGCCTTCTGCTTCTACAGCTGCTTCGGATCAGCCTCCGCAGCCTGATCCTGATGAGCATGCTACTGACACTCATGCCAGACTCAGAGTGCAGAAAAATAAGCAGTTTCAGGAGTCTGGGGAAGTGATTGGGTCCCTTAAGAAGAGTAAGCCAGCTTGGAGATATCCTGGTCAGATGAGTCATCTTCGTACAGTCGACTATAGAACCGGATCAGGCAAGGGCAAAGCAATTGTGGAGCAAAGGAACAAGGACCCGCTTGACTTCCATCAAGATGAGTATGTGGACAAGCGCTTTTGGAACAAGTTACATTCTGATTTCTATGAGTTTCCTTTGGAGCACTCGGTTGTGAAAATGAAAACCATTGATTGGGCTTATATGTTAGATCTTCACAACCCCGTCTTTGGTGAAGTCATCCAGATCTGCGAGCGTCACTAGGTGAAGGACATCATGAGTTTTTCTTATCCCTGGAATGATGAGCTTATCATGCAGTTTTATTCCACCTTGTACTTTGATAAGACTAAAGATGCAATTTGGTGGATGATCGATGGGATCTGGTATGTGGTGACTAAGAGGACATTTGCTCGAGTTCTGCAGCTCAGGTCACATGATGGAGATGCCAAGCTTCATGTCAAAAAGGCATTATCTCGTGACCAGATTGAAGCCCTGTATTATCCGTCTCAGCGCTTCGTCGTCGGCACTATCAAGGGTCTGAAGGATGTGCCTGCTGTTCTCTATAGGATGCTTCGGGCTACTCTGTGGCCCAAAGAGGTAGATGCTTCATCCATCAATTCATATGGGCAGAATCTGCTGTTTCATCTGGTGGAGCGCACCCACAGCTTTGACGAGGTGGATTTCTTGTGGGAGGCGATTCGTCATAACTCCTTGAGCAATGTCAGCAGCTGCGGATACGCGCCATATATTATGGCCTTGATTGATCATGTTTCTGGACTTGAGCTCATCATGGATGTGGAGCACCTCTCTTACAAGGTCTGAGCTCCTTCAGTCCCGGCAGTTCCTGGTGCTCCTGCTGGTCGGAGGACCAGGAGTCAGACTTCTCGAGCCACCACCTCCGTTCCTCTAGCCGCAGCTCTAGTTTCTGCCCCGAGCTCTCCTATTTCCAGCAGAGACACCATAAAGAGAATGCTAAAGAGTCTCTTTTGCCTGTGTCAAGACATCTCCTCTCAAGTCAAGGAGACTCATCAGGAGATTCGAGAGCATCGCAGAGAGTTTCATGCATATCATCACCAGCAAGGCGAGGACATTCCTCCTAGTGAGTCTGAGGAGTCGTCTGCTGAGCATGGTGTGGACTCTGCCACCCGTCAGCTCTTTGGTCTTCAGTCTCCTGCCGCTCCGGCCAGTGGCAGTGGAAGCGACAGTGGTGATGGTAGCGAGGAGGTCGAGTTCCAGCCTTCTGAAGACGATGAGTGATCTGCTTCTCTAGGCACTTCCTTTTTGGTGTCTTGATGCCAAAGGGGGAGTGTGGTTCTTTGGTGTGGTTCTAGTGTCGTTCTAGTGTCGTCTCTTTTGATTTGTTTAGTCTTGTGGATTTGGTTGTGGACTTGGTCGTGTTTCGGTTATCTTTGTTAATTGCTACTTGTTGCTACTGCTTGCTTTATGTCTCGTACTTCTGTTGTTCCTGATTATTCTCTTGTGATATTTATATTATATCTCTCGTGTTGATCCCTCGGATACAAGGATATACGGGGAGCTCTTGCAAAAATTCTCTAAATATGTGCATCTTAAACCTCACTCCATTTCGCTATTCAACACTTTGAAGGAGCTCCACTATATGTTTATCATTCAAAATGAAAAGCTATATTCTTGCTATCTTTTTAAGTCCTTAATTGTGTTGTCATCAACACACCAAAAAGGGGGAGATTGAAAGTGCATCTAGGCCCCTTGAGGGTTTTGGTGGTTCATGATGACACAATTAGAGATGACTAACAGCTTAAGTGAGAATTTGTGTACGGATTGAGGATTTATCATGATAAGAAAGCAATGAGACACCACTACGAATATTTAAATTTGTGAAAACAACACTAAGACTTAAGTTGTAATCTTTTTATTTATTTGAGTCTAAGGATGGCAGTACTATTAAGGGGGATTCGACGGGAAATCATTTCTAGGATAGTATTGTGCTCATTGGATGAAAAATGCATTGCAAAATCTCGAAAATCTTTGCATTTCCCTTGTCTGTCACTCTGCCGGCCGAGCATGTCTGGTCGGAGTATCCGGATATTTAATCTGGAATATCCGGAGTGACACCAAAGTATCCGGGTAGTGGGTCCGGACACTCAGGGTTAACCTTCTCGGTGAGAACAGCTACTTCACCAATCCAGACTATCCGGGTATATGTCCGGATATTCTGGGTTGTGCGCAGCCTCTCACAACGGTTGGATTTTGGAGCTCACTATTTAAGTCTCCACTCCACTCAACTGAGAGAACACAGCTCCATTTTCATTAAACCTCAACTCTCAAGCTCTCACTCACACCCTATTTGAGCTTTAGCCTCCTTCTCCATTCAAACCTTGAGATTGAATTGAAACTTTGAGAGAGAGGAGATTTGAGTGCTTTGCTCTTGTATCTCTCATTCTTGCGCACATGTTAATCCTCCAAGAAGATTTCGTGACGAGTTTGTTACTCTTGGAGTTTGAAGGACTCCTAGACTGCGAGGAGTCACCGGGAGCCTCCGAATACTAGTGTGGTGAGCCCCGAAAGTTTGTGAAGGCAAGTCTCACCTCCGAAATGAAAGAGACAAGGAGTGAAACCGGCGAGTACTTTGTGCAACACCCGAAGGATAATGGTCAAGAGGGACCAAGGCTTTGTGCCTCCTCAACGGAGACATAGGATTCCCTTCAAGAATCCGAACTTCGGGTAAAAATCGTTGTCTCCGTGTTCTTCACTTTTGCTAAAGGTGGTATGGCTTTGGATCTTTGGGAGCTTCGATCTACTTCCTCTCTGTGTTTGGCTCTAGATCTCTACTTGTTCCAGATACCTGTTAGTGATTAGTTACTTTGTATTCAAGTAGTTTGTTTAAAAGTTGGAGAGATTTGAAATCTCATCTCGAGCAACCCAACCCGGAGTATCCGCTCACATCACTTCGGATAATCCGAATAGCTCAGAGTATCCGGACAAAACTCGGATAGTCCGGGTTGACCCCCTTCGGAAAATTTACTTCCGTTGAAAATTTTGTTAAGCCTATTCCCCCCCTCTAGGCAACATCTTCGGTCCTTACAGGTCTGGTACTACCGCGCAAGTAGCAGTACCGTGGGTAATACTCCAATACCTATTTTCTAGAGAGCACCCATTTTGGTCATCGGCACTACCGCCGGTGAAGGTCGGTACTACCGGACTGGCGGTACTACGGGGCACTGTGTGCCGGTACTGCCGGCATGAACTGTTGATTCTAAATCTTTTTAGTCTCTTTTGATCTTTGCTTTCCAATTGTGATTCGTTCTTGCATTTGATTCTTAATTGCCTTGTTTTGAATCGTGTTGTCGGTTTTCATTGCTTTTAGTGTAGACGTTGACGCATCGGGTTCAGCCGACGACCCCCGAATACGTCCCAGAGTCAGAGTTAGTCGAAGAGCAAACAGACAAGCACCTCCTTTGACCATTTTGCTCCTATAATTATAAATTCTATCTTCGATTGTCAAAACTATTATGCATGCGTGTATGTTCAGTAAAGACGCTAGTTGTGGGAAATTGGTAGTTAGACCTGAATTGGTGGATTTCCTTAATTGTAGTTGATCTGCGAACCTTGTTGAACCCTAGGCTAAACCTAGACATAACAATAAATGTCAGTCGGGTAATAATGAGTAGTATCTGCATATGCTTAGTTGTGCTATAGAATGTATTGCAAGAAGTTACAATTCAATAGAAATGATTCTCTCTTGGAATTTGTCAATGGATTGGATTTGGTTCATGGTTCGGTGTTGGGTTGTGGTTTGGAGAGTCGGAAATGGTTGTGTGAGTAAAAGTGGAAAAAGGGAAAATGAGCATTTAGACACGGGCGAGATGTATGGTGGTTGGTGGTTCAGAATCTGGATTGGAATGGTTTGGTTTGTTTGGTTGGAATTGGTCGTGGATTACAAGCAGGAACTTGTACGTTGGTTTGGATTCTGGTTGGTCATGCAAGCAGGAGCTTGTACGTTGGTTGCCTTGCTATGGGGAGGTATGGGCTAGTGGGAGCTCTGTGGGGCGGCTAGTGACCATTCTCTGTGACCATAGTAAGTGGTTTTGGAAGATCTTGCCTGAGTCGCCCTAAAGACTGAACTTGATGCTATTACTGAGTCAAACAGTGCTACCACATATGCTAGTTATGAGATAGCCTTGACTTAGTAAATTGTTAAGGATTTGGTCTTGCACCATTAGGTGGCAGAAGAGTTGGACACATTTGTGATAGCGGTGTGTTCTAGGGACTCCATTGTCGAGGCATCGAGATGGATGTCTACCCAATACAACGGTGAATGCCTGGCTATGGGGAGGGTAGTCTGGTGACCCCTGCAGACATAGTAGGAGTGCACATTACTGGGTTGGTGCAAGGGGTAAATCCCGACCTTTTGGAAAGTCTCGTCACAATCTAGCAAAATGGATACGATGAGTATCGCGTGGCATGGTTGACATGATTGCTAGAATGTGTCATGTGGGTAAAGTGTACAATCTCTGCAGAGAATTAAATCTAATCGATTAGTCATGCTCACGGTCATGAGTAGCTTGGGAAGTACTATCAAGTATAGAGTTTTGGGATTGGTTTTAGTTTTGGTTTGGTTTCAGAAAAATGGAATGGGTTGAAACTTGGTTGGGTTACGATTTTTTTTAATGGAAATGGTTTGGAAACTTGGATTAGGAAAAATGGTTGGTATGGTTAATGGTTCTCGGAAAATGGGATGTTCGAATAATTGGATTATGGTTCAAGTGCTATATGCTTAACGATTACCTTGAAATGTCCACTTTACACCTGCTTTACAAATTGCAAATCATTCGAATCTATTATGTTATTGCAAATAAATTTAGCTTTGTGCTTAAACAAACTTAGTGTAGAAACCTGCATCCTTGTGGTAGCCTGCATCTATATTATTGTTTCCATACACTAAAGTCTTGCGAGTACATACGTGTACTCACCGTTTGCTCTCACAAATTTTGGCTAGAAGAAGGTATTGAAGCAGATCTCGATGAGTCGTAGCGCGCTTCAGAGTTTGATGATTTCACAGAGGGTTAACTTGGTTCTTTCCCAGTCAGTTGCCTATGGGATGTTGGGGCACACTGAAATGTTTCCTTTTGGACTTTCGCTGTAATTTATGTCTCTTTTTGATTGTAAGCCGCCAAGCGGTCGTAAACAGTAACTAAGGTAGCTGTAATAACTCTACCTTCCAGATATGAAATTATTTACTCTTGCATGGTTGTGATGCGTCTCGAGTGACAACGTGTGGGTGCTGGGGTACTGATCCAGGGAACTAGCACTAGACACACGGTTGCAGGAAGCTCAAATTGGCTTCAATCGGTTGGTACAAGCACTTAAGTCAAGTGGTTGTTGATCAATTGTTCCCAATCCGAGTACGGTTTTAGTTAAGCGTTCGGAATTCTTGCGAGTTGCGTTATTTACTAGTCCGACACAACAATAAGAACCTGGATCGCTAATCTAATATCGGAGCCCCCACAAAATTGCAAATGAAAATGGTTCTAGAGTCAAACTTGATGTGTTCGCCTGGGAACCATCTAATATCGGAGCCCCCACAATATTCTAAGGGACCCCATCACCAACTGGGAGCTCTCTTGTTGATGCTGCACAAATGGGATTACGAGAAAAAGAAACAATTAATGTTGAGGAAAATGACACAATCCATCCTGCTACATCCGATGCTAGATCTGACAGGCGATTGAATTGGTCAAATGAAGAAGACATTAGATCCATCCTAACACATCCGATGCATTTAAAAGTGTTTTCATTTTGTTTAAAGGTTTAATTTTTCTCATAATTGTAGGTTAGTGCTTGGCTGCACAATTCAATTGATCCCATTGATGGTAATGGTAAGAAGGCTGATCAATATTGGGTAGATGTTGCTGCGACTTACAACAACACCACAAAGTCTAACTATATGAGAAACCGTGTGCTCCCACAAGTGATCTTAGTGAAGAAGCTAAGGCTGAGAGATCAAAAGCATTGGAGTGTATGAGGTTGGCTCTGTTTGCTAAAGATAGTTGAGGTATGTTTTTTTTAACAGATTCCCTTCTGTCTTATTGAGCCATTCAACACATTGTTCTAGCACTTTAAGGTGTGAACCCATCTCATGTTTATACTGCAAGTCTGAACCCATTATTTGCTGCGAACCCATCCATTTCCTTTTTATACTGCAAGTCTAAGCCCATTACTTGTGTGAACCCATCTCCTTTTTATACTGCAAGTCTGAGCCCATTACTTGTGAGAACCCATCTCCTTTTTATACTGCAAGTCTGAACCCATTACTTGTGTGAACCCATCTCCTTTTTATGTGTGTATATATATACCACCACTGGGACTATCCTCTGCCTTGCACATTCTTTCTTCCCTCTTCCCTCATCCTTACCATCATGTCCCACGAATCTGAAAATCATTTGCCTAGTGACTCTCCTACGCATTATGGTTCTCTTGATGAGGTGAGCAGCATAGATCCAATGGATCTATACCCAATGGATGAGGTGAGCAGCATATTGGGTGATCTTGCTGATCATATGGTTGCTGAATTGAGGTCCGAAGTTGAAGCTATACAAGATATGAGACCTACCAAGTAGAGTGGTCCAAGGAGGTATGTTCCTAGGCCTTACGAAGAATCTGAATAGGGGCTATTGAATGATTACTTTGTAGAGGATCCAATCTACAATGAAACAATCTTCCGTAGAAGATTTAGGATGAGAAGGCCCCTGTTCTTAAGCATTGTTGAAGCCCTAGGCCAGTGGAACAAATATTTCACTTTGAGGATTGATGCTATTAACCGCCCAGGGTTATCTCCACTTAAAAAGTGCACAGCGGCTATTCGCCAATTGGGAAATGGTAGCCCTACGGACCAACTTGATGAGTATCTAAAGATTGGAGAAAGTGCTGCAGTGGAGTGCTTGAAGATGTTTGTGAAGGGTGTGATTGAGGTATTTGGTGAAAAGTATTTGCGACGACCCACCGTACAAGTTTTTGAGCGCTTATTGCAGATTGGTGAGCGTCGTGGGTTCCCTAGCATGTTAGGAAGTATCAATTGCATGCATTGGCATTGGGAAAAATGCCCTATTGCCTGGAAGGGAATGTATACTTGTGGTGATCAAGGTGTTCCTACTATCATTCTAGAAGTAGTAGCTTCGCATGATCGTTGGATATGGCATGACTTCTTTAGTGTTGCTGGATCCAATAATGATATCAACGTGCTTAATCAATCACCTTTGTTCGTCCAACAGCTTAGAGGGGAAGGTCCTCATGTGCAGTACCATATCAATGGAAGGCAATACAACAATGGTTACTACCATGCAGACGACATATAACTAGAATGGGCTGTTTTTGTTAAGTCAATACGTCAACCACAATCTAAAAGGCATAAATTATTTGCAGAACATCAAGAAGGGGCAAGGAAGGATGTTGAATGTGCTTTTGGAATTTTGAATTTGCGCTTTAGTATTTTGAAATGACCTGCACGTCTATTTGATCAAGGGAATCTTGAGAATGTCATGCTAGCTTGTATCATCCTTCACAACATGGTGATCGAAGATGAGAAAGATATGGATGAGATTCCTCTTGATTTGAATGAGACACCAAGCTCATCAACTGTACAAGAAGCTACAATCTCTCAAGGACCGAACCCACTGATGGAAGAAGTGATTGAAAGAAATACTATTATTCGTGATTGTAGTATTCATAAACAACTTCAATCAGACTTGGTTGATCATATCTGGCAGAAATTTGGGAATTCAAATTAATTAGGTATACATACGTATATATATCTATGAGGTTGACGTTTGGCTAATAAGCCATTAAGAGAACCTATGAAGTTAGGTGTTCTGCCTTACAAATGTTACAATAACTTTTGTGAATTACATTTTTAATTTAGTTGACCATTTATGTTTCTATCTAACAAGGTAACAGAAGTACTCCCATATTGATTCTATCCTAAGACATGGCCAAGAATTCTCCATTTTCAAGCAAGTTACTTTGCAGGTATCTTTTTTTCTTAGTTTTAATAATAGTTGTCTATGCCAAGTTAATTCTATACTGATGTGAATCTTTGGAATTGACTGTCTATCTTTTCCCCCTGCAGCTCGTTGGCTTTCGGTTTCCATTATTAATCGTATAGAGTTACTGTGCAGCTGGAGATGATGTGGAGCAGGATGTTATGTAGTTGTGCACCTGGAGTTGGTGAGAAGCATGATGAATGGCTCATGATTACCTAAATATTATTTAGATATTGCTATGTATTCTTATGGTGTTGCTACCTAAATATTACCTAGATATAACTATATTTTGAATCTGAATTATTTTTTTATCAGCATGGTTGCCTAAATATTATATAGATAATTCCATGTACGCTTCGTTACCAACATATTTGCTTGCAATGTATTTCTGCCCTTGCCGTTCCACAGTCATCTCAAGATGACTTTGCCGTTCTGGTCTATGTCCAACACTAAAATGCCTACACAGCTGCTTGCCATAGCTGATCATGCTGTGTTTGTGGTGCATGCATAAAGTCATTAAATTTTACTCTATATAGAAACTGCTCATGGAAACTATGCATTGGAGAGATTAGGTCTTAAGGGATATTTATTACTCTCTCTCCTCTAGACACTGCTCATAGAAACCATGGGTTGGGACTGGCCTTAGAGTTTGCCTAGTCCATTGATCATCTTTCTACCTACGTCGGTTATCCGCTATCGAGCCATGCAACCTACTCCCTCCGTTCATCTGTAAAAGACTTATTCTTTAAATAATGTTATTTATAAATATAATACTTGTATATAGATTTAATAAAACTTTTTTTTTCTATATCCCTATTTATTCTCTCTCAACAATATGTATTTATTCATTACCACCACACAAATTATATCTTTCATCTTCCGAGACAATTAAGTGAAGGCATTTAAATCATTTTCTCTCATACCTTTCTCAATTTCAATGCAATCGTAATCCTTAGAGCAAGTACAATAGTAAAGCCCACTACAGGCTAATAGTAAGTTAAAAGCCAGCTTGTATAATAACTATCTTTAAAAATTGTCTCTAGATGCTGTGCAATAACTATCTCTTCTTCCTTGTATATAAATAATCTATCTATACTCTCGTGTAAAGTTGGCTACTAAATAATAGGCAACTCTCTTCTTTCTCCTCTTTTCTCACTCTTCTATATAGATTAAAGCTGATGTATATAGGCTAAGAGCTACGTGAGGTGGTCTTATTGTATATGCCCTTATGCAAAGTCAAAATACGTCTTATAAAAATGAACAGAGGGAGTACTTGTTAGTCCAGAGAGGACGTTAATTAATCCAATGCATGCCAATGAAACTTTTGGTGCAACTGAGGCTAGAAGGGTGTTGATATTCTACACACGCGCGCTCCGACCACATTGCTTTCGACAGTGATGGTTGAAAATCCCCACCCTTTCGACTGTCGTCGTCATCGTCCCCAAGGTTTCAAATTTCGTTTTTGGTATATATCTCGGAGGTGGCCGAAATCCGAATTTTTGGTGAGATCTCAGAATTTTGGACAAAATTCAAATACCAAATTTCAAATCTGGCTTTTATAACACCCCAATTTTTGCTTTTCATGAATTTAAATTAAATTTTGCACTTTTGAGAATTTTTGGAATTTTTTGGATTTAATTTGAATTTATTTCCTTTTGAGATATTTAAACAATCAAAAGTTTTAAATAAAATTTTGTTGGAAATATTTTATTTGAGTCCAAGCCGAACTCGAGTCCGAGTCGGACCCGAGCCACGTTCGAGCTGGACCGAGCTCGACCGGACCGTAACCCGCGCGACCGTTGGATTGAGATCCAACGACCGAGATTGGCCACGTCACCCGAACCTGAGCTGGACCCGAACCCTAATCGCGCAACCGTTGGATCGAGATCCAACGGCCAGCGTTGCGCCACGTTACCCAATCCGAAACCCAGTCGGATTCCGCCGTCGCAGCCGAGTGGGCCTCGTTCCGCGCGAGATTCCCGGACGCCGAGGACCCTATTTAATGCGCCGCCGTCGCCATCGTGCTCTCCTCTTCCGTGCGCATCTTTTGCCCCAACCCACGCCGGCCAATCCGCCGCCGCCAGCCCGCAGGAGCTCGCCGTAGTTGGTTGCGTGTTCCGCTGCGATTTTCCGCCGTTTCCCGCCTCGTACGCCGTCCTCCGCCGTGAACAAGCCCAGATCCGGAACCATCGCGATGAGCCACGTCTGGGGTACCACTCACCTCGCCGGAGTTGCGCCCAAACGCCGTTGGGCATGTCGTCGTCCCCAACTCTGGTGTCCTTTGCTCCATCGCGCCATCGCCGGACCCGCGAAGCTTCTCCACCGTTAGATATTCATCGCACGGCCACGGTGAGTCCATGTCACTCCGAAACCCTAGAGAACCAGATTAGATCGACCGTTGAATCCAGATCCAATGATCCACGTTCGTCCACATCACCCGTGCGAAATTCACATTATGGTGATTGGATCTGTTTTCAGCCGTTGGATCTAGATCCAACGCTCACGATTGACCCACATAGCCCTTAAACCGCACCGTGCTAGGGTTAGACCTCAGACATTAGATCTAGATTGTATGGTTAAGATTAACCCACGTTGTAGCATTAGATGAGATAGCAGCCGTTCGATCAAGATCGAACAGTGCAGATTGAGCCACGCCTCAGCCACCGGGACATGCCACGCCACCCCACGGTGAGGCAAAAACCCGATCAGATCTGGACTGTCCGATTCAAATCGTACGGCCCAGATCAAGCCATGTTACCCCAACGTGCTAAATCCCGATCCAATCCGGACCGTTGGATTTCAAACCAACGTTCCAGCTCAAGCCATGTGGCCGGGAGCCAGACCGGTGCGGTCCACGCGGACGCCATGACGTCACGGCTCGTCAGCGTGGGGCCCGTGTGTCAGAGGCTGGCCCAACGACACCATGACGTCATGCTGACGTCACGGTGGGGCCCGCGTGTCAGAGCCGTGCGGCCGAGCCGTGCTGACGTCAGCGATGACGTCTGCAGTGGGTCCACGTGTCAGTGACATGTGCGCCCGTGGACCGGGTCCACGATGGACCAAGCCGAACCGTGGACCAAGCCCATGGAACGGCTGACGTCATGCTGACGCAATAATTCCATTTTTCAATAGAAAAATAATTCGGTGGAAGTTCAAATCCATGCTGACGTCATTATTCGGATTTTTTAATAGTAAAATAAATGAATTAATTCGGTTTATTCTTTTATTTTAAATTTCAAACTCAAACGCTTATAACTTTTGCATTTCAACTCAGATTTGAGTGATTCCAATTTCCAAATTTTTATAAAATTGAGATCTACTTAATGATGAATTTTATTTAATTTTTGGACATAATTTTTCCTCTGTTTATATTATTTAATTGATTTTCCAAACTTTAAATAGTTATAACTTTTGCGTTTTAACTCCGATTTGGACGATTCAAATTTCTAAAAATTTATAAAAATGTGCTCCTTCTGTTTGTGAACTTTATTTGAATGTTTGGATACTTTTTGCCAACTATTTATTTATTTATTGCTATTTGCACGCGTTACGAGTAGACGTTGAAGTGCCCGAAGGCTTCGAAGGTGATGTTTTGACCAAGGAGCCAGCTCAAGACCAAGAACAAGTACTTTCTGAAGGCAAGTTGTGCTTTGACCATATTGATCCCATTTTTGAAATTAATTTGATTTAAATTATTGCATGCTAGTTTAATTAGAAAATGCTTGATTAATTCCGGGAAATTATATAAATGCCAGCTTTGTAATATGACACCTTGTTTAATTAATTATGTGCCATGAACCCATGTCACCCTAGTTGTGGATTATTTAGTTGGACTTTATTAATTTGCCAACATGGGTAATTAGACTGATGTAGTATGCTTAGCCCTGCCACGTGACATGATTTGGACAATTAAATGTTAATATTGACCTAATGAGATATGTCACATGTTTTTGAGAAGTATCATGTGTTATGAATGATGATGTTGATGGCACGTGGTGCATGGTAAACAACTGGGGATTGATAAATAGATTTAGACCGGGGCATGTGGCAAGAAATGATCGGGTGGGCCAGGTGCGGCACTAGGAAAGTTGATTTAGTTCTTCGGGTAGTCTTGCCCTGGTCACCCTAAGGACTTAACCTTGCAAGCCTTTGAACTGAGTCAATCTTGCAACCACATGACTGGAGTGGGACGGTCCTAGTTGAGTAAGTCACCAATAACTTGCATGTGATACCTCGGGTTGTCAACTACACCTTTTGTGTAGCTTGAAGGGGGAGCGTGCCAGTGCTACGGCATGGTACCCGTCCAACGGTATGTCGGTCCCATACTTCGCCTCTGTTAAGGGAAGGGATGGTGTATGGCAAAAACAGGAAATGTTCACTTGTGTAGTTAACGGTTTCCGAAAGGCTTTGTTACGATCACTCGCCTTGGTGTCATTTGACTATATCTTGTGGGTAAAGTGCATAACCTCTACAGAGTGTAAAATCTATTCGAATAGCTGTGTCCGCGGTATATTGGACATTGCTCGGGGATTACAGTCAAGGGTTAGACTTTCATAAAAATAACTTGACTTTGGAAGATGTTTGGGTTTGGATTGGTAAATTGGATGAAGGATTGGAAAATGCTTTACTTGTGAAATCATTGTGAAAGTACTCTATTTATTATCGTTTTACTGCTTTGCAATCTATTACTGTATTTACACTTGCTATTTTACTACAAACAAACCTGTTAGTCTATCCTTTGTAATAAGCCGTGCATGTAGAATATTAGTTTGCATTCTGTGCATGACTTGCCGAGTACCAAGTACTCACCCAGGCAAAATACAACATCAGTTGAAGAAGAAGCGACGCCAGCTTTGGAGGAGGAGTACCAGGAGGAGCCGTCTAACTAGGGAGCGAGCCTAGTCAGTTACCTGTGGTATACTGGATGGCGCCATGAAGTTCTCTTCATTTTTCCGCTGCTGTTATTTCCTTAAATAAGTTTTCGCCTTGCGTGGCGTACCTTTGTAACTTGACCATAAGGTCGGGCAACCAGTTTGGCTTAGTTAAATAAAATACCTTACTATTCGTTGAGTATGATTGTGATATATACCGATGTTGAGACTGTGTGCACTAGCATGATCCTGGACTAGTGCTGAATACACAAAGGGTCCGGATTTGCAAATTCGGGTCCCTACAGAGGTGGTATCAGAGCCATACTAACCGTAGGACTACCCCTTAGTTAGAATGGTCGTAGTGAGGATAAAACCTATTTTCTAAAGTTAAAATTTGACAAGAAGAAGAATGAAATCTCGACTTACCCCCTTCTCTCTTTTTCATACCCCTTGCTGAAGTTTTCCTGCTATCCCTTGGTTTTAAAACTTTTGAGTTCTTATGTGTCTTTGGCAGATGTTGATGAAGAACAACTACGCCGAGCGTGAGGGAGGCTACGTCACCGAGTTGTGGCGTATGCTACATTAGCTTGGAGGCTTCGAGAGACCACTCTACCGAGGAACCACCATCGTATGAGTAGGACTGGTCATAGGATGGGACGTTAAGATCACGGTGTATGCTCGAGAAAGGACAAAGTTCAGTTGTCCCTTTCACGTCACTTCCAAGAGGTCCACATTTGAGATGGGAATCCAGGAGGTGTCGCGTCGAGCAATGCAGCAGATCGCTCGCACTTACTCCAGGGAGTTGGAGGGCACCGTGTTTGTTCATCACCCTCATAGAGACAACCGCATTGATCGAGAGCCGATAGAGGATGATGATGCCACGGTCACCCATCTGGCAAGGTTCGTCATCGCCCAGGAGGATGTGATTGACGACACAGTTCAGGAGTTACTGAAGGCCCGCAATGAAGTTGAGGAGGTAAAGAAGCACTTGCAGGATGCTCGGGAGTACATTGCCCATGCTACACGGAGGATCGACGAGCTGGAGATGGCATTGTATTGAGCTGACCCAGAGCCGGTGTTGGAGCTGCACAACCCAGACCTGGAGGAGGCGCCACCCGCACCTGCACCACAGCCAGAGCCGCAGCCGCAGCCAGAGCCAGAGCTAGAGGAGGACGTCACATTGTCAACCACAGCTGTGGTAGGGCATGGAGACTGCTTCGCGCCTATGCCACCGCACCCACCAAATGGAGGCAGTGGGGGTTGGATTGATGAGTGAGCGATCAGGATTAGAAGTTGAGACTCCTTCGTCGAGTCGCGTCTAAGAATAAAGAGTCACCCTTAGAGGCGTTAGACTCTAGTGTTAGTTCGATTCGGTTTTCTTTGCTTGCTGAGTGTGCAGTATGTGTTGCAACACCCCTAGGCATTTTAAGCAACCATACCAAGTTATTATTAAATAATAAAGTTGGATTTTGAGTTACACCCTCCACCCCGCGTAAGTTTTCTCTATTACTTATCTATGCTTGTTTCCCCCTCATCTCTAAAACTTGGAGCAATCGACAGATGGTGAACACCTGCGGAAACCTTGGAGGCAACGGAAGTGGTTCTCGCCCCGCAGTAAACCCCAATGATGGAGCACCTGCACCCCAACCAACATCGCCAGTTGACATACAGAACTTTGGAGCATTCCTTGCTGCACAGACCTAGTTGATGCATGCGATGATGCAATAGATGCAGCAAGTCACCGCACATGCCACCGCTAACCAAGCAAATCAGGGGCAGCGTCATGGTTCAAGGTTGTTAGAGTTTATGAGGACCCATCCACCCACATTCTCCGGAACGCCAATCCACTGGAGGCAGATGATTGGTTGAGGTCAATAGAAAGGAAACTGCACATTACCCAATGTGTGGGGAATGAGAGAGTACTCTATGCCTCTCATCAGGTGGAAGGAACCGCAGCAGAGTGGTGGGAGAACTTCTGCGCCATGCGGGAGAACCCACTGGACATCACATGGGAGGAATTCACAGCTACATTTTGCGAGTACCATGTGCTAGAAGGGATCATGGACCTTAAGAAGGAGGAGTTCAGGGCACTGAAGCAAAGTAATCAACCAGTGTCTGAATATCTGAACAAGTTCACACAGCTTGCACGCTACGCACTTGAAGACGTAGCGATGGACAAGGCCAGGCAGTCTCATTTCATGAAGGGACTAAACTCTGGACTGCAGGTGGGACTAATCACCCACACCTTCCCAGACTTTTAGGAGCTTGTGAATAAGGCGCTTATTCTTGAGGACAAGCGCAAGGAACTGGATGAGAACCAGAAGCGCAGAATGTAACAACAGGGATCACGCCAAGGAGCGCAACAACGTCTGAGGGTTGCACCGAATCAGTTCTTCAGGTTCCAACCGCAGAATGCAGCAAGGACACCGTCACCAGCACCGAGACCCGCCAATCAAAATTTTCAGACACCAGCTCCAGCCAGAAACACCGCTTCGAGCAATCAACAGGGAGCAGTGAGACGCTGCTATACATGCAACGAGCCAGGGCACTTCTCCAACAACTGCCCCAAGAAGACAGCTGGAGTGACCCCAGTTCGCTTCAACTTGGGCTCCACACCAGCCAAGACACCTCCACCAGGAGCAAACTGCAGAGCAGCACAGCCAAGAGCGGCGCCCTAGACCGTGGTGAGAGGCCGAGTCAATCACGTGACTGCAGATGCACTTCAGAATGCCACGGACGTCGTACTGGGTAAGTTACTTGTTAACTCAGTACCTGCAATAGTATTGTTCGACTATGGAGCTTCGCATTCGTTTGTTTCTCGAGATTTCGTTTCTAAGAATGACTTGGAGATTGTGGATCTTAAATGCATGCTTTTAGTTCAAACCCCTGGGTCAGAACTCCGATCGCAAGTAGGATGTTCTGGGGTAAGAATATTGGTAGACGTGGTAGAATTCTTAGCCAACCTCATCATATTGAGTACCCAAACCCTAGATGTTATCTTGGGAATGGATTGGTTATCCAAGCACAAGGCCATGCTGGATTGTGGGCGAAGGATCATCTCTGTTGAGAGCCCATGTGGAAGAAAAGTGGAATTTCAAGCGACCGCCGTTCGAAATGGACAGCTGATGGTCAACAGAGTGAAGACAGTCAGCATAGAAGATGTTTCAGTGGTAAACGAGTATCCTGATGTTTTTCCTGAAGACTATCTGGTATGCCGCCAGATAGAGACATTGAGTTTGTAATTGAGCTAGTACCTGGAATAGCACCGATAGCAAAGAGACCCTATTGGATGTCAACCGAAGAATAGGTGGAGATGAAGAAATAGCTCAAAGAGTTGATGGAGAAATGATTCATCAGACCGAGTTCGTCACCATGGGGAGCACCAGTTCTGTTCATCAAGAAGAAGGGCAGGAGTTTTAGGATGTGCATTGACTACCGTGCACTCAATGAAGTCAACGTGAAGAACAAGTACCCGCTACCCAGGATCGATGATCTGTTTGACCTATTGAGAGGAGCCGGAGTTTTCTCCAAGATTGATCTGAGGTCGGGATATCACCAGTGGAAGATCCGATCAGAGGTTATTCCAAAGACCGCATTCTCGTCAAGATATGGACATTACGAGTTTACAGTTATGTCCTTTGGTCTGACGAATGCGCCCACTTATTTCATGAATATGATGAATAAGGACTTCATGGAGTATTTGGAGAAGTTCGTTGTTGTGTTCATGGATGATATCCTAGTCTACTCCAAGACAAGGGATGAACATGCAGAACACCTGAGGCTAGTTTTGGAGAAGCTGAGGGAACATCAACTCTTCGCCAAGTTCAGTAAGTGTGATTTTTGGAAGGACAAGATGGAATTCCTTGGACATGTAACGACCACAGAAGGAGTCGTCGTTGATCCAAGCAACGTAGAAGCTGTATTACATTGGGAACAACCGAAGATAGTGACCCAGATCTGTAGTTTCCTGGGAATGGCTGGTTACTACCGCCGTTTCATTGAAGGCTTTTCGACGATTGCGAGACCTTTTACGCAATTATTGAAAAAGGAGAAGAAGTTTAATTGGACGCTGGAATGCGAGAAGGGTTTCCAAGAGCTGAAGAAGCATTTGACATCAGCGCTGGTGTTAGTCCTGCCGGACGTGAACCAGAGTTTTGACATATACTGTGATGCATCGCGCCAGGGACATGGATGTGTGTTGATGCAGAATCGGAAGGTCATTGCTTATGCATCGAGATAGTTGAGGCCGCACGAGGAGAACTATCCTACGCATGACCTAGAGTTAGTAGCCGTAGTGCATGCCTTGAAGTTGTGGCGTCACTACCAGATTGGGAACAGATGTGAAGTGTACACGGATCATTAGAGTCTTAAGTACATCTTCACCCAATCAGACTTGAACATGAGGCAGAGAAGATGGTTGGAACTGATCAAGGACTACAATGTTGGAATTCATTACCATCTCGGAAAGGCCAACGTGGTGGCCGATGCTTTGAGTCGGAAAAGTCACACTGTAAATATGCTGATAGCAAAAAGCCAGGTCGAGTTATGCAAGGAATTTCAGAAGATGCAGATTGAGGTGGTACCCGAGGGATTCTTGACAGCGTTGGAGGTGAAGCCTACCTTGGAAGATCAGATCCGCGAAGGACAGAAGGATGATGCCAAGGTTCTAAGGATCAAGTCCAAGATGGAGGAAGGCAAGGCCAAAGACTTCAGACTGGATGAGCAAGGCACGCTGTGGATAAAGGATCGTATCTGTGTGCCGAACAAGACGGAGCTGAAGCAGCTGATTCTGGAAGAAGCTCATGACTCCAAGTATTCTATTCATCCAGGAAGTGCCAAGATGTATCAAGACCTGAAGGAAAGATTCTGGTGGCCGAGCATGAAACGTGAGGTTGCCGAGCATGTTGCGTTGTGTGACATATGTCAGAGAGTCAAGGCAATGCATCAGAGGCCAGCAGGATTGCTGCAGCCGCTAAAAATACCTGAGTGGAAGTGGGAGGAAATCGGGATGGATTTCATTACCGGTTTGCCGAGGACTCTGGTAGGATACGACTCTGTATGGGTCATAGTGGATCGCTTGACTAAGGTCACCCATTTTATCCCTGTAAAGACCACTTACTCGGGAGATAAATTAGCAGAGTTGTACATGACCAGGATCGTCTGTTTACACGTGGTACCGAAGAAGATTATATCGGACAAAGGTACCCAATTTACCTCGAGATTCTGGAATAAGTTACATGAAGCCATGGGGACCCGTTTGAACGTCAGTACTGCATATCATCCGCAGACGGATGGACAGACTGAAAGAGTTAATCAGATTCTAGAGGACGTGCTAAGAGCTTGTGCATTGGCTCATGCTACCTCTTGGGATAAGAGTCTGCCGTATGCCGATTTCAGCTACAATAACAACTATCAGGCCAGTCTACAGATGTCACCTTTTGAGGCACTGTATGGTCGATAGTGTCGAACGCCCTTGAACTGGAATGAGACGGGTGAGCAACATGTCTTTGGACCGGATATTCTTCAAGAAGCCGAAGAGCAGATTGCCATGATCCGGGAAAGATTGAAGATAGCCCAGTCAAGACAGAAAAGTTACGCTGACAACCGTCGCCAAGACTTGAGTTTTGAACCGGAGAATTTCGTATATCTTAGAGTTACACCTCTCAAGGGAGTTAAAAGGTTCCATGCGAAAGGGAAACTCGCACCGCGTTATGTTGGACCATTTAAGATTTTGAGCCGTAGAGGTGAGGTTGCTTACCAGTTGGAGTTGCCGCAGTCATTGGCTGGAGTGCACGATGTGTTCCATGTGTCACAACTGAAGAAGTGTCTTCGAGTGTTAGATGAGCAAACACCTTTGGAATCGATTGAGTTGCAAGAAGATCTGACCTACAAGGAGCATACCGTGAAGGTTCTGGACACCATGGATCGAGAGACCAGAAATAAGTCAACCCGTTTCTGTAGAGTCTAGTGGAGCAACCATGCAGAAAGCGAAGCGACTTGGGAGCGCATGGAGGACTTGAAGAAAGAGTTTCCAAACCTATTCCTTAGTTAGCCCTGAATCTCGGGGTCGAGATTCTGTTAAGGGGGGAGGTTTGTAACACCCCAATTTTTGCTTTTCTTGAATTTAAATGAAATGTTGCACTTTTGAGAAATTTTGAAATTTTTTGGAATTTATTTGGATATATTTGGATTTAATTTGAATTTATTTCCTTTTGAGATAATTAAATAATCAAAAGTTTTACATAAAATTTTGTTGGAAATATTTTATTTGAGTTCAAAATGTCTCAAAGTATTTTCCAGAATTTTTCTAGATTTTTTTTGATTATTTTGCTATTTTTCTTGAATTATTTGAATTACTAGAATTATTTTAAATATTTAATCGCTGGAAAACCCTAACGGGTTTTACTGTTCAAGTGACCGAGCCCAAGTCGTACTTGAGTGCGAGTCGGACCCGAGCCACGTTCGAGCCGGACCGAGCCCGAACGGACCCTAACCCGTGCGACCGTTGGATCGAGATCCAACGACCGAGATTGCGCCACGTCACCCGAACACGAGCCGGACCCAAACCCTAATCGCACAACCGTTGGATCGAGATCCAACGGCCAGCGTTGCGCAACGTCACCCAATCCGAAACCAAGTTGGATTCCGCCGCCGCAGCCGAGTGGGCTTCGTTCCGCGCGAGATTCCCGGACGCCATTGTGCTCTCCTCTTCCGTGCGCATCTTTTGCCCCAACCCACGCCGGCCAAGCCGCTGCCGCCAGCCCGTAGGAGCTCGCCGTAATTGGTTGCGCGTTCCGCCGCGGTTTTCCTTCGCGTCCGCCATCCTCCGCCGTGAACAAGCCCAGATCCGGAACCGTCGCTATGAGCCGCGTCTAGGGGTACCACTCACCTCACCAGAGTCGCGCCCAAACGCCGTTGGGCGTGTCATCGTCCCCAACTCCGAAGTCCTCTGCTCCGCCGCGCCATCGCCGGACCCGCGAAGCTTCTCCGCTGTTAGATCTTCATCGCACGGCCACGGTGAGTCCACGTCACTCCGAAACCCTAGAGAACCAGATTAGATCTAGACCGTTGGATCCAGATCCAACGATCCACGTTCGTCCACATCACCCGTGCGAAATTCACGTTACGGTGATTGGATCTGTTTTGAGCCGTTGAATCTAGATCCAATGCTCATGATTGAGCCACGTAGCCCTTAAACCGCACCGTGCTAGGGTTAGACCTCAGCCGTTAGATCTAGATCGTACGGTTAAGATTAACCCGCGTTGTAGCGTTAGATGCGATAGCAGCCGTTCGATCAAGATCGAACGGTGCAGATTGAGCCACGCGTCAGCCACCGGGACATGCCACGCCACCCCACGGTGAGGCAAAAACCCGATCGGATCTGGACCATCCGATTCAAATCGTACGGCCCAGATCAAGCCATGTTACCCCAACGTGCTAAATCCCGATCCAATCCGGACCGTTGGATTTCAAACCAATGGTCCAGATCAAGCCACGTGGCCGAGAGCCGGACCAGCGCGGTCCACGTGGTCGCGCCCGATCGTCGCTGACGTCATGCGTGACATCAGCGTGGGGCCCGTGTGTCAGCGGCTGGCCCAACGGCACCATGACGTCATCCGTGACATCATGCTGATGTCACGGTGGGTCCCGCGTGTCAAAGCCGTGCGGTCGAGCCGTGCTGACGTCAGCGGTGGGTCCCACGTGTCAGTGACACGTGCGCCCATGGACCAGGTCCACGGTGGACCAAGCCGAACTGTGGACCAATCCCATGGACTGGCTGACGTCATGCTGACGCAATAATTCGATTTTTCAATAGAAAAATAATTCGGTGGAAATTCAAATCCATGCTGACGTCATGCTGACATCTTTATTCGGATTTTTCAAAAGTAAAATAAATGAACAAATTCGGTTTATTCTTTTATTTGAAATTTCAAACTTCAAACGCTTATAACTTTTGCATTTCAAATCCGATTTGAGTGATTCCAATTTCTAAATTTTTATAAAATTGAGATCTACTTAATGATGAATTTTATTTAATTTTTGGACATAATTTTTCCTCTGTTTATATTATTTAATTGATTTTCCAAACTTTAAACAGTTATAACTTTTGCGTTCTAACTCCGATTTGGACGATTCAAATTTCTAAAAATTTATAAAAATGTGCTCCTTCTATTTATGAACTTTGTGTGAATTTTTGGAGACTTTTTGCCAACTATTTATTTATTTATTGCTATTTGCACGCGTTACGAGTAGATGTTGAAGTGCCCGAAGGCTTCGAAGGTGAAGTTTTGACCCAAGAGCCACCTCAAGACCAAGAACAAGTACTTTTTGAAGGCAAGTTGTGCTTTGACCATATTGATCCCATTTTTGAAATTAATTTGATTTAAATTATTGCATGCTAGTTTAATTAGAAAATGCTTGATTAATTCCGGGAAATTAGATAAATGCCAGCTTTGTAATATGACACCTTGGTTAATTAATTATGTGCCATTAGGGATGTGATCGGATCGGATACAGTCGAATATCGTCCTATTCATATTCATATCCGTATTTTTTATCGAATACAGAATCGAATACGAATTATACAGGATAATATCGGTTACGAATACAGATCGAATACGGATCGGAATCAACATGGATACGAATAATATTAGTCGGATATTTTAAAATCCAATTTCAGTTTTTTTCCAAAATCAGTCCAAATTTAAATTCAAAATTCCAAAAGAAATATATTTGTATGTCTTTTTTTTTTGCCTTTTTATCCCTAGCTTGTCATACATGTGACTCTGTGAGTAACAATGTACCCCATTGCAATAATTGAACCAAATGATTTGCAGCTGGCATATGCTGCTGAATCGTAAGTAGCCCTCCTGAAACGCCACTTGCCAATTTCTGTACCACATTTACCCAAATATCTCCAAATTAGCATCTAGCACACATGAACACATTATATCTTGTCATCCAATGAAGACCCCAGTCTCTGAAACAGTGAAACATGTTAAATTGTTAATGTGTTATTCTGAAACGTGTTATTCGAATAATATCCGTATGTCATATTCGGATATTATCCGAACAAAAACGCGGATATTCCGTATCCATCGGATAATCAGTGTTCCATATCCGTATCCGTATCCATGTAAATTATCTGTATCCATATCCTTATCCGAGAAATCAACTGGATATCTGTGAAACTATCCAAATCATCATCCAAATCAATTCGGTCGGTCGGTCGGTCGGTCGGAAAATATCCGTACCAGTTCCATCCCTATGTGCCATGAACCCTTGTCACCCTAGTTGTGGATTATTTAGTTGGACTTTATTAATTTGCCAACATGGGTAATTAGACCGATTTAGTATGCTTAGCCCTGCCACGTGACATGATTTGGACAATTAAATGTTAATATTGACCTAATGAGATATGTCACATGTTTTTGAGAAGTATCATGTGTTATGAATGATGATGTTGATGGCACGTGGTGCATGGTAAACAACTGGGGATTGATAAATAGATTTAGACCGGGGCATGTGGCAAGAAATGATCGGGTGGGCCAGGTGCGGCACCAGGAAAGTTTATTTGGTTCTTCGGGTAGTCTTGCCCTGGTCACCCTAAGGACTTAACCTTGCAAGCCTTTGAACTGAGTCAATCTTGCAACCACATGACTGGAGTGGGACGGTCCTAGTTGAGTAAGTCACCAATAACTTGCATGTGATACCTCGGGTTGTCAACTACACCTTTTGTGTAGCTTGAATGGGGAGCGTGCCAGTGCTACGGCATGGTACCCGTCCAACGGTATGTCGGTCCCATACTTCGCCTCTGTTAAGGGAGGGGATGGTGTATGGCAAAAATCGAAAATGTTCACTTGTGTAGTTAGCGGTTTCCGAAAAGCTTTGTTATGATAACTCGCCTTGGTGGCGTTTGACTGTATCTTGTGGGTAAAGTGCATAACCTCTGCAGAGTGTAAAATCTATTCGAATAGCCGTGTCCGCGGTATTGGACATTGCTCGGGGATTACAGTCAAGGGTTAGACTTTCATAAAAATAACTTGACTTTGGAAGATGTTTGGGTTTGGATTGGTAAATTGGATGAAGGATTGGAAAATGCTTTACTTGTGAAATCATTCTGAAAGTACTCTATTTATTATCGTTTTACTGCTTTGCAATCTATTACTGTATTTACACTTGCTATTTTACTGCAAACAAACCTGGTAGCCAATCCTTTGTAATAAGCCATGCATGTAGAATATTAGATTGCATTCTGTGCATGACTTGCCGAGTACCAAGTACTCACCCATGCAAAATACAACATAAGTTGAAGAAGAAGCGACGCCAGCTTTGGAGGAGGAGTATCAGGAGGAGCCGTCTAACTAGGGAGCGAGCCCAGTCAGTTGCCTATGGTATACTGGATGGCGCCACGAAGTTCTCTTTATTTTTCCGCTGCTGTTATTTCCTTAAATAAGTTTTCGCCCTGCATAGTGTACCTTTGTAACTTGACCATAAGGTCGAGCAACCAGTTTGGCTTAGTTAAATAAAATACCTTACTATTCGTTGAGTATGATTGTGATATATACCGATGTTGAGACTGTGTGCACTAGCGTGATCCTAGACTAGTGCTGAATACACAGAGGGTCTGGACTAGTGGAATTTCACACAAATGATTTTGGGACTTCGATGCGAGGGCATGACTAGGTTCCTAGGGACATTAGGGACCCATTCACACAGGTTCCATCAAGTTCTGAGCTCGTTTGCTCAATATTTTGATTTTTGACCTTACGTATCCCGTAAACGGTACGAAAATGGATTTCGACTTGAAACGTGCCGAAACTTGGTTTTCTTCGCGGTTAAGGGACCTCTACGATGCTAAGGACTCATATACGCTATCTATTCAAGGTTTCGAGCTCGATAAAGCCAAATTCACTTTTCGGCTCTCAATAACCCGAACTAATCCCAAACTTCGGTTTTCGACCCGAATCGAGTTCAAACTCGATTCTTTTTGTTAGAACTTAACCTTGGCGGCATCAGATACAATCGAATGTCATTTCATTGATTCAAGAAAATTTGGGTCTCAAGGAAAAACTCCAAGAACACAAGAAAATGACTTTTGGGCGATTAAATCTGACAAATGACTAATTAGGGTTCTTGGACCGAACCGTTTGCGCTAACAAACTTCTACGAGCTTAACCTAGGTCCAAAAACTTAGGGAAACGGTAATCTACCACTAGAACTCAGGTTTCTTGAGCTAAATCAAAAGGGATAAAAAGGAAGAAAAGAGGAGGAGCTAGGGTTTGAACCAAACCTTGAGGTTTTGAGCTCAAACTTCGAATCCACCAAGTAAGAAGCTTCTTGGGGGCTTGAGGATGCTTCCAAGGAGCCTGCTCTTGCTTCACCTTGCTCCACATGAGCTCCACTCGGCCGGAAATGGAGAAGGAAGGAGAGAGCTCGGGAGGAGGAAGAAATGGAGAAGGAGAGGAAGAAGATGGAGAGGGAGTTGAGGAAATGAGGGAAAAGTAGATAGAGAGGAGCTCTCCACTGGCTTTTGGGGGAGGGGGCAAATCAGCATGGCTACAGGAGAGAGGACGGGGCGGCGACGTGTGCGTCGCCCGCGTGTTTGACCTGTCGAGCGGGAGTACCGCTCGATTAGGCCGTTACTGCCGCTGGGCCGGTAGTACTGCACCCAAGCTGGTGGTACTGACGCCAAACGGCTGAAACTTTTAGGTTTCTACGATTTTCGTGACGGCGCTTAACCAATTGACTTGGGGACTTTTGGAATAGGTTCGGGGAATCCTATGAAGGTTTAGGAACTTAAGCTTGGGTTCTAACCTACACGATTCGAGATTTCTCCCGAAATTGAATCCAGGGACTCTGATCGGGGAAAACGACCGAATGAAACGGCAAGAAGGAAAACAAAAGCGAATAACTCCAAATTAAGATTCGAAAACAAATCGGAGCACTAATTAGCACTTAATCAGCTTCATTAAGCTTAATTACAATACACGGGTGTTATAATCATACCCCCTTAGAATAATCTCGTCCTCGATATTAGCCAGACTCGGCGAAGAAGGAGGGGAACTATGCTCTAAGACGATCTTCAGCTCCCAGGTGGCTTCGTCCTGGGTGTGGTTGCTCCACTGGACCTTGAGTATCTTGATGATTTGATTGCGAGTATGACGCTCGGCTTCTTCAAGTACTTGAATTGGATGCTCACGGTACGACAGATCAGGCTAAAGATCGATGGTTTCTAGTGGGGTAAGTTCTGTGGGGACTCGAAGACATTTCTTCAGTTGCGACACGTGAAATACGTCGTGTACCTCGGAAAGCTGAGGTGGAAGCTCTATCTGATAAGCAACTTCACCATTGTGACATTACGGAAGGTCAAAACTTTATAAAAGTGTGAAAATGGAGGTTAAAACTTTACGTTATGCCGTTTATAGTGTGTTTTTGGGCCGTTTTCGGGTGTTTGGGCCTCTCCGGGGGACTTTGGGCCTTGGGGGTTGAGTTGGGCCTCTGGTGGAAGGGTTTGGGCCCAAGGGGGGGGACTTTTGGGCAGCCAAATCTGGCCCCCACCGCTTGGTGCGCCCCCACTCCCTTTCCCAACCCTAGCCGCCACCCCTAGCCCCCCCATGCGCCTCCACCCTTCCCCTTCCTCTCCATCTTCCCCCATGGCGCCACCACCTCTCCCCTCCCCTCTCCACCACCCTTGCTGCCCTAGGGAAGCCTCTCCACCTCACCACCCCGCATATCCGTTCATTGGAGCGCTCCGCGATGAGGTGATCTGGTGGATTTGAAGTGAGTAAGGAGATCGTGCGAACCGGGAGTAGATCCGTTGGGTTTTCGTTCGTCGGGCGAAGGTATGGCCACGGGGATCCTTGGGGTTGGTCTAGGATCTATTCTAAGGGTTAATATCATATTTTTAGATCAATTGGTGGTGCTGTAATTGGGTAGATTAGATGAAATCTAGAGTTTGCCATGTTCTCTGTTTCGGGCAGCATGAGCAGTCGACCTAGGGTTTGCGTTTTCGCCAATTTAGATTCGGAATTTGGTCATCCGCATGTTGAAGAAGTTGTAGGTAACTTCAATACCTTTCAGTGGGTATAAAGAACGTCCAATTCCGCCCAGCCGTTTGAATGTTATGCTCGTTTTACTGAACGTATTAAAAACTGTGACGTGATTGGAACAGATCACGGTATTCTGTAGATTAAACCACTTTAGATTCCTAATGAGTTTTTCCATATACTTAGAAAAAGTTAGGAAATTTCCTAAGCTACGCGAGGATGTACTCGTTTAATCAATTCAGAGTTTTAGACCCCGAGTTATGCTCGTTGCAAGTCTGCTGTCCCGACGGGACACAACCTCTGTTTTTGGGTTGTGCGGGTAGTTCGCGAAGTCGGGGTAGAAGAGTGTTTGCATATTGTTTTGTGGGCATGATTTTGAGTGTGTGGTGCCTATGTGAAGGTGTTGTGTCCCCAGGGGTGCCCTCTACATCTCGCCAATGCGTCGCCCGTGGTTGAGGCAAGTGTATTGGAATGGGTAGCGGGTTGTAGTTTGCTAGATTGGTTGAGATTGAAATTGAATATATGATATGTTCACATGCCATGCTTTAATGATTGCCATTGATATGATGAATATGTTTATTATGTTATGATGCCATGTGTTAATGTACAAGTTATTTATGATGTTGGCATGTTTGCATACAT
The DNA here is from genome assembly GCA_036346355.1 of Rhipidocladum racemiflorum. Taxonomy (NCBI): domain Eukaryota; kingdom Viridiplantae; phylum Streptophyta; class Magnoliopsida; order Poales; family Poaceae; genus Rhipidocladum; species Rhipidocladum racemiflorum. Next base: position 18,584,739 of record CM070590.1, read on the forward strand.
GGCATGATACATGGCCCGGGCGGTGAGAAAGTCATAACTAGTCCGGGGAAGGTCGGTGAGAAAGTTATGACTATTCCGGAGAGCCAATGAGTAAGTCCTACATCGTGATTCCATCCACAGCGGTGTATGGAAGCGAGGAGTAGGCACCCTCCATCTTCGGGATGGAAGGGGGGAGAGGGTGCACACCGACGGGTGTGTACTCAACCATACCGGTATGAGTTTCCAGGAGATATGTGCATCGCATTGTATTGCATTGCATTATATGAGAAAGATATATGATGATGTCAATGATATGCTTACACTATGAATATGAGATGTGTATGATGTCATATGTGAAAAGTGGTGATGAAGGTATTGGAATGTATTTTCTTGTTCCATTGCAATATACTTGTTGAGTGATGAACTCACGCTTGTGTTTATGTTGTTTTTCTTAGGTACCATGAAACCGGCATGCGGGAAAGGGAGCTAGTCACATGTCATCACTTAGCATCACACATATAAACAATGAAATGTTCCTTCCTTTAATTGTGATGGTTAATTCACTGAACTAAACTGTGGTGTTGATGCTTTGTTGGTTACCATGAGTAAATGATTAGTCCATATTTGACATGAGATGGATAGGCTTATATCCTTAGCTGTATGATGGCTGAAATTCCTGTTTTCTCAAGTTATTGCTATCGTTCTTTATGCTATCTTGATATGTTAAGATTGTTGTTGCTTCAATTCATGGAAAAACAAAGGAGATGCTGCTGAAATTTTCGGTATTAGCATTTGCTCCTTTGCTGTAATTTACTTGTAATTGTGGTATTTAGAGGTTGCTTAGTCTATGTTTGGTAGCATTCGGGCGTATTAAATGCCGGGGTGTTACAACCATTTTTTGCAAGGACGCGGTACGGACCGACGTATCGCGGGGCTAACTTCCCACGAACTTGGAATCGTCGAGTGCCACGAACCGGTGAGACTTTGAGGTAGACGAAATCGTCCACATCAAAACTCAATTCGCAATGATGATTGTCAGCATAACTCTTCTACCTCGACTGGGCATCCTTCAGCTGATCCTAGATCAGCTTGACGTGATCCTCGGCTTCTTGAATCTAAGCAGGGCCGAAGAACTGTCTTTCACTGACTTCAGACCAAAACAGAGGTGTTCGGCACTTTCTTCCGTAAAGTGCTTCGAACGGTGATATCTGGAGACTTGTTTGATAGCTGTTGTTGTAGGAGAATTTAGCGAAGGCTAAACACTTCTCCCACTTTGTGTTGGGGGACAACACGCAAGCTCTCAGCATATCCTCCAGGACTTGATTTGTTCTCTCGGTTTGACCATCAGTCTGGAGATGGTATGCTGTACTAAAGAACAGCTTTGTTTCGAGAAGTTCATGCAGATTCTTCGAGAACCGCGATGTGAATTGGGTTCCACGGTTAGACACAATGACCTTGGGAACACCATGCAGTCGAACAATGTGGTTCAGGTAAAGATCTGCAAGCTTGGCCCCATTGTAAGTGGTGTGGACCGGAATGAAGTGAGCCACTTTGACAAATGATCCACGATCACCCAAATGGAGTCATGGCCATTTGACGATCTCAGCAAACCGGTGATGAAATCCATGCCGACTTCATCCCATTTCCACTCCGAAATCCTTAAGGGCTGGGGCAATCCCGCAGGACGCTGATGCTCTGCCTTAACTCGCTGACATACGTTGCAAGTGGCGATGAACACGGCGATATCCTTTTTCATACCAGGCCACCAGAAACTTTCACGGAGATCCTGGTACATCTTAGTGCTTCCGGGGTGGATCGAAAGAGGAATCTCGTGAGCTTCTTTTAGGATCAATTTCTTGATTTCCTGGTCATCCGGGATGTAAACTTGCCATCCTCGCATGACCATTCCATCGGCTTTTTCTGAAAACTCCGAGGATGCGCTTTCTTACAACTCGCGCTTAATCTTAGCCACTTTCTCATCCTTGAGCTGTGCGGCTTTGATTTGGTACTCAAGAGTGGGTTGTAGGGTTAAAGCTGCGACAAACACTTCATCAACCACTTCCAAATTGAGTCTCCAGAATTCATCCAGCAATTGAGATTGACTGACGAGAGTCAAGGCATTAACGGTGTGCAGCTTGCGACTGAGGGCATCTGCTACCATGTTAGCTTTGCCTGGATGATAATGAATTCCCAGATCATAATCCTTGATAAGCTCTAGCCATCTGCGCTGTCTCAGGTTCAGATCTAGTTGAGTGAAGAAGTACTTCAGGCTCTTGTGGTCAGTGTATATCTCGCATATGTTTCCGATGAGATAGTGACGCCACAGTTTTAGAGCGTGAACTACTGCTGCCAATTCCAAATCATAGGTTGAATAATTGTCTTCGTGAGGCTTCAGTTGACGCGATGAATAAGCTACGACTTTACCATCTTGCATCAATACACAACCGAGACCCTGATGCGAAGCGTCGCAAAACACGTCAAAGCTCTTGTGTATATCCAACAAGACAAGGATTGGGACAGACGTAAGCCTTCGCTTCAACTCTTGAAAGCTTGCCTCACAGGCTGCTAACCACTTGAATTTCTTTTCCTTCTTAAGCAGTTCAGTCAGTGGCCTTGCGACTTTGGAGAAATTCTCAATGAATCGCCGATAATAACCGGTAAGACCGAGAAAACTCGGAATCTCAGGAACAGTCCGAGGCTGCCCCCAAGTGAGAACATCTTGCACCTTGCTCGGATCGACAGCAACTCCACCTCCAGAAAGAACATGTCCTAGGAATGCGACTTCCTTGAGCCAGAACTCGCATTTGCTGAATTTTGCGTACAGTTGATGCTCGCGAAGCTTGTCAAGCACCTTACGCAAATGGAACACATGTTCTTGCTCACTTCTAGAGTAGATGAGAATATCATCAATGAACACTGCCATGAATTTATCCAGGTATTCCATAAATGCCTTGTTCATGAGGTTCATGAACGTGGTAGGTGCATTGGTAAGACCAAACGAAACCACAGTATACCGTATAATCCGTATCGAGTAGTGAACGAAGTTTTCTGAATATCCTCCAGCCGAATCTTGAGTTGTAAATAACCAAGTCTCTAGTTGATCTTGGAGAAGACCTGGGCTCCGCTCAATTGATCAAACAGATCGTCAATCCGCGGGAGAGGATACTTGTTCTTAATAGTGACTTCGTTCAACGAACGGTAGTCGATGCACATGCGAAGACCGCCATCCTTCTTCTTAATGAAGTCAGATAAAACCTTTCGCTAGCTGTTCCTTGAGTTGCTTCTTGAGTTCGAGCAACTCGTCGTAGGGCATACGATAAGGTCGCTTGGAAATTGGTGCAGTTCCAGGCAGCAAATTGATAATGAATTCCAGGTCTCGGTCTGGAGGTAATCCCGACAGTTCTTCGGGGAAAACATCGGGATACTCACAGACTACCGGTACATGGTCCATCTCTAGAACAGTAAGGGAATAAAGAGAGGGTTTCTGCACAGTTGATGGGCTGGAGTTGAATCGGACTTGAATGTCATCTGGATTCACCAAAGAGATAGAACGATTGGCACAATTGATGCATCCTTGGTTCTTGGATAGCCAATCCATTCCCATGATTACATCGAGTCCAGGTGTGTCAATCTGAATTAAATCTCCACTGAACTTTACTCCTTCAATTTCGATCGGGACTCCCAAGCAAATACACTGAGCTCGAAGGACTGAGCCAGGAGAATGAACTAACATATAATTGCCTAGCAAACTAGTCTCGATACTTTGATCCTTAACAAATCTTGAAGACACGAAGGAATGCGAAGCTCCAGAATCGAACAAAACCACAGTAGGAGCTGAATGCACAAGGAACGTACCAAGAACCACGTCTAGTGCATTGCTTGCTTCTTCCGCAGTCACTAGGTTGAGTCGGCCTTGTCCCAGACTCTGCACTGAGCAGGGACCGGATCGGCCTGCCTAGTGGCCACCACGTCCACTTGCCGGAGCTTGGGAACGAACTAGAGCACTTTGCGCTGGAGGATGAGTCGGAAGGGGTCATCGATGCGGGAAAACATTGGCAAAATGCGCCACTTGACTACACGCGAAACATGTTAGCGGCGGCGTCCTATTTTGTCCTCCTTGAACTTGCCCACTGCGGTTATAGGATTGAACCGCAGACTGAGGGGCACGAGGAACAGGTTGCTGAGGCCTTGGTGGCGGTGAGGTGACTGACTGGGCACTGACTGCCTTTCCAGGGTGCGACCTCGACGGGCCAGCGCTAGCTGCCTTCTGGGCTAGCCACTTACGCTTCTGGCTCTCTGCGACCGCTTTAGCACCGTCCTCCACTAGGATCGCCTTGTCGACCAGCATCTGGAGGTTGGGAAAATCGAGAGCTGCGAGTGAGTGCTTGATCTCCTCGTTGAGGTGCTCACGGAATAGAGCAGTTCTACAGGCCTCACTCGAAACCTCATCAGCAACATAGCGAGCCAAGTAATTAAACTTATGAAGGTAATCCATGACCGACATGGATCCCTGCTTGAGGTTATAGAATTCCCTCTTTTTGATTTCCATCAGACTCGAGGGGATGTGGACTGCACGGAAAGCTTCCTTGAATCCTTCCTAGGTGGTGACTTGATCAGGGGGACGAATTGCCTTGTAGCTATCCCACCATGCTGCAGCTGCTCCTGGGAGGTAATATGCAGCATACTGCACTTTCTCCTTGTCAGTGCACCTAGTGAGTTCAAGTTTGCACTCAATGTCGCGAAGGCAGTCGTTAGTGTCCAGAGGATCTGTCGCTGAAGAGAAGTTGGGTGGGTGAGTCCACTGGAACTCGGCCAATCGTGACTGGGGCTGCATCGCTGCCATACCGCCGTAGGTAGCGGTGCCAAAATTCTCTGAATTCTGCACCAGTCGCTCAAGTAGGCAGGTCTGCATCACTAGTACTTGGGCCATCGACGGAGGAGGAGGCAACTCCTCACTCTGAGCGTCATGGTGACTGTGTGATGCTTCCAATCCACCCACTGGCACATTGGAGTGCTGGGACCCATGGCTGTGAGATCCCGGCAACGGTGGGTCAAGGAGTACTGGATTAGGCGCTGCTCCGAGCGGATTCTTCCTGTCCTGAGCTGCACCACCAGTCAGAAGTGTACGAACTGCCCGTCTCTTCGGCATCCTGTTAGACATAGAAGCTCAGCGATAGGTACAACAGGTGCATCTAAATTAATGAGATGACACAGCGAGAACATCGTGGGGATTTGGGTGCATTCATCAATCCGTAGCAACACAATTCACAAGCATGCATCACTACGAAAGGATTGCAATTGCGATAGAATTAAGGATGAAGACTTAACACGTCTTTTTGTGCTACAGCGGGGTTATATTACATCATCATCGCGACTATCACATGCTCCCACACAGCTTCTGTACAACAAAAATACATCACTAGCTAGCTCGTATCTACGACAAAAGCGAGCTTCAGTACTAGCTATTACACAAAAGATCTGGATTTAGGCATCTCCACAATTCTCGGTAGGAGTGCCAGAAGTGCCTGGTGCTGCAGGAGGTGTAGACAGCTCGACCGGGTACATCAGCTCGTACTCATGATAGCCAAAGATGAGATTCTGCCCAGCGCTGCGCTCGAGGAAGCACTAGGGTGCACAGCTGAGACGCGGCGACGGTTGCCTCGAACGGACATCCTGGCACGGTTGGATACTCGACGATAGGATCCATACGGGAGAGGAAGCTCCTCAGCCGGCTCAAGCTCATCGTGCCCCCCGTACACTATCTCAGTGGTGAAGAAGCCATAATTGACAAACGGTGCCATGTGGCTCTCCAGCTCTGAAATTCATTTTAATGTAGCAACAATAATAATTAAAATTTAATCTATGACCAACATCCAACCCTTTCTGAAACCAACGTTTAGCCAAACCTTTTCGTTTCCACAAATCCACAAACCATTCACCGAACTAACCCTTTTTCTGGCCAACCAAACTCAAGCCAAACCAAAACCAACCCAGGCCTTTAGTTTTCCACACTTTTCCAAAACTAAAACCGAACCAAAAACTATACTTGACAGTACTTCCCCAGCTGCTCATGACCGTGAGCACGGCTAATCGATTAGTTTATTTATCTCTACAGAGACTGTACACTGTACCCACATGACACGTTCTAGCAATCATGTCATCCATGCCACGCGATACTCATCGTACCCGTTTTGCTAGACAGTGACGAAACCATTCGAGAGATCGGGGTGTTAATCTTGCACCGGCCCGGTAATGTGCGTCCCTTGCTACAGCCACAGAGGATGGCCACTTGTGGTCCCTACGGGCTCCCACCAGCCCAAACCTCCCCGTAGTAGGCATTACCGTTGTATTGGGCAAAGTCTCCCTCAACGCCTCGATGAGAGAGTCCCTAGAACACACCGACACCACAGGTGTATCCATACCCCTTTGCCCTCCTTAAATGCAAGACCAGACCCTTCTCAATGTACTAGGTTAAGGTCATCCCATACTGGCACATGTGGTTGCACGTTTTGACTCAGTGATAACATCAAGTTCAGTCCTTAGGGTGACTCAAGCGAGATCTTCCAAACTCACTTGCTACGGCCACAGAAGATCGACCCTAGCGGCCCCACTGAGCTCACACTAGTCCGCAACCTCCCCATAGCAAGGAACCAACCAGAAACAATAACCATTCCAAAACAAGCCCCCAGCTTGAGATCCATTCCAAACACCATACCATCCAACCATCCGAACAACCAAACCAACCATTTTCGAACCACCAAACTCCGTACATCTCGCCTGGGTCTAAAGTCTCCGTATTTTCCATTTTACTCACGCAACCATCCCTTTTCAACCAAACCAAAGCACCATTTGAATCTCCCAACCAAAATCCAAATCCCCAACCATAACCCAACCAACCACCATTTTAGTTCCAGGAGATATGTAATTGAGTGGGTTACGATCTCCTGTGGCAATTACTATTGCAGGGTTAAGCGTATGCAAATACTACACTTTGTTACCCTCTTGACATTTTTTGTTATGTCTAACACTAGTCTACAGTTTAACAAGGTTCTCAGTTCAATTCTGATTAAGGAAGTTCATCAATTTTGGGATTAACTACCAATTCCCACAAACTAGCATTATAATGAACATTCAAGAAAGCATCATAGTTTTGACAATCGGAAATATGATTTGCAATTATGGGAGCAAAATGGTCAAAGGAGGTGCTTGCCTGTTTGCTCTTTGGCAAAATCGGACTCCGAAACATAGTTAGGGACATCTGCGGCGTTCGACATGTCAACGTCTATGCGAAAAGTAACAAAACCAAAAACACCGATCAAAATGAGGAAAGAAGGGATCAAATATAAATAAGAACCAAAAATGGAAAACGAGAACTTGATCAAAAAAGGAAATCAGGGTTTTACCCTGAGCCCAGCAGTACCGGCGGCTTATGCACGGTAGTACCGATCTTTGCCAGCGGTAGTGCCGACCTCTAGAAACTCGCAAAAAGGGTACTCTCTGGAAATTAACTACCGGAGTGTTGCTCACGGTACTACCGCTCGAGTGGTAGTACCGGCCCCAGGCACCGGTAGTGCCGGCCTCTATGGGGCACAAATAGCCCTCTCTGGAAAATACCTACCGGGGTACAAGTCGCGGTACTACCGCTCGGGCGGTAGTACTGGCTCTACCACAGTGGTAGTGCCGCATTTGCAGAGTCCAAAAGTGGCACCCTCTAGAATTTAACTACCGGTGTTGTATTCCCGGTACTACCGCTAGGGCGGTACTACCGGACTTACAACGACAGTAGTGCTGGATTTCCAGGTTTAGCTTTTGCAAAAAGTGGAATTTCACGCAAATGATTTTGGGACTTCAACACGAGGGCATGAATAGGTTCCTAGGGACACTAGGGACCCATTCACGCAGGTTTCGTTAAGTTCCGAGCTCGTTTGCTTAATATTTCGCTTTTTGACCTTACGGATCTCGAAAACGATACGAAAACGGATTTCGACTCAAAATGTGTCAAAACTCGGTTTTCTTCATGGTTAAGGGACCTCTATGGCACTAAGGACTCATCTACGCTATCTACTTGAGGTTTCAAGCTCGGCAAAGCCAAATTCACTTTTTGGCTCTCAAAAACCCGAATTAATTCCAAACTTCGGTTTTCGACCCGAATCGATTTCAAACACGATTCTTTTTGCGAGATCTGAACCTTGGCGACATTGGATACAATTGAATGTCATGTCATTGGTTCAAGAAAATTTGGGTCTCAAGGTAAAACTCCAAGAACACAAGAAAATGACTTTTGGGCGATTAAATACGACAAATGACTAATTAGGGTTCTTGGACCGAACCGATTGCGCTAACAAACTTCTATGAGCTTAACCTAGGTCCATCAACTTAGGGAAACGGTAATCTACCACTAGAACTAGGGTTTCTTGAGCTAAATCAAAAGGGATAAAAAGGAAGAAAAGAGGAGGAGCTAGGGTTTGTACCAAACCTTGAGGTTTTGAGCTCAAATTTCGAATCCACTAAGTAAGAAGCTTCTTGGGGGCTTAAGGATGCTTCTAAGGAGCTTGCTCCTTCTTCACCTTGCTCCACATGAGCTCCACCTGGCCGGAAATGGAGAAGGAAGGAGAGAGCTCGGGAGGAGGAAGAAATGGAGAAGGAGTGGAAGAAGATGGAGAGGATGGAGAGGAAATGAGGGAGAAGGAGAGAGAGGAGCTCTCCACTAGCTTTTGGGGGAGGGGGCAAGCCGGCGTGGCTACAGGAGAGAGGACGGGGTGGCAACGTGCACGCGACGTGCGTGTGACCCGCTCGATTTGGCCGGTACTGCCGCTCGGCCGGTAGTACCGCACCCAAGCTGGCGGTACTGCCGCCAAACGGCTGAAACTTTTAGGTTTCTACGATTTTCGTAATGGCGCTTAACCAATTGACTTGGGGACTTTTGGAATAGGTTCAGGGAATCCTAATGAAGTATTAGGAACTTAAGCTTGGGTTCTAACCTACACGATTCGAGATTTCACCCGAAATTGAATCTAGGGGCTCCGATCGGGGAAAACGACTGAACGAAATAGCAAGAAGGAAAACGAAAGCGAATAACTCCAAATTAAGATTCGAAAAAAAATCAGAGCAGTAATTAACACCTAATCAGCTTCATTAAGCTTAATTACAATACATGGTTTATTTGCTATTTTCTGGAATTTTTTTGAGCATTTTGTTATTTTTCCCGATTTATTTGAATTTCTAGGATTATTTTTAAATATTAAATCGCCGGAAAACCCTAAGTGGTTTGTACTATTGGACCGACCGAGTCAAACTCGAGTCCGACCAAGCCGGATCCGAGCCTGACACGAACCCGTTCGCACCGAGCCAAACCACGTTTGCGTCGACCATAGGATAGAGATCCAACGGCCAGGATTGAACCACGTGTTCGCGTGCTTTGAACCGTTGGATCAAGATCCGGTGGCTGTGCTCGTCCTCGCGTGTGAGCGTGACAGAGGCCGTTGGATCGAGCCACGTGGACGGCCGAGATTGCGCCACGTCACCCGTTCGTGTCCGTGATGGACTCCGCCGCATCGTACGGGCTTTGCCGTGGAATCCGTGCATATCTCGACATCCGAGCTAGTATTTAAAGTGTGGGTGCATGCCCGAGGACCGCCTTTGCACCGCGCAGCTTTTGCCCTAGCCGCCGCCGACAGTAGAGCCTCGCCGTGCCCATGATTGCTCACCGTAGTTCATTAGGATTCACTTTGGGTTTTTGCTTCGCTCCGTCGCCGTCCATCGTCCTCCGCCGTGTTGGTGCCCAGATCAGAGACCGTCACGACGAGGCGCACCTGGGGGTAGCACGCACTTCGCCGGAGCGCGTCCCAAACGCTGTTCGGTTGGTTGTCGTCTTCATCTCCGGCCACCTCTGCTCCGCTGTGCCATCGCCGACCCCGCGAGCTCTGCCAGCCGTCCGATCAAGATCCAATGCTCTAGGTTCGTCCACATCACCGCCCCGTGTAGAATCCCAGATTAGATCTCAGCCGTAAGATCTAGATCATACGATTAGGGTTATATCCCGTGTTACTGTGTAGATCTATTAGCAGCTATTAGATCTAGATCCAACGCACTAGATTAAGCCACATAATCCTTTAATGCACCGTACTAGATTGGATCATGATCGTTAGATCCAAATCGTACGGTTGGATTAGGTTCACATGGTAGCGCTAGATGCAATCGTGGTCGTCCGATCGAAAACGTGCGGTCCAGATGCATCCATGTGGCAAGCGCCGGGTCATGCCACATCGTCCCCTTGATGCAGCTAAACCCGATCGAATCTCAGCTGTTCTATTCGAATCGTGCAGTCTAGATCAACCACGTAGATCCAATTCGTATGGGATTAGATCCAATCGTGACAGTCGGATTTCAAACCAACGGTCCATATTGTGCCACGTGGCCGGGAGCTGAACCAGTGCGGTCAGGGCCCAGTCGCCGCTAACGTCACCCCTGACATCAGCGTGGGGCCCGCGTGTCAGCGGCTCGGCCACGCGCACGATGACGTCATCCGTGACGCAATGCTAACATCATGGTGGGACCCGCGAGTTAGCCGTTTCGGTCGAGTCGTGCTGACATCAGCAGCTGACGTCATCTGGGGGTCCCACCTGTCAGCCTCAGTACTATTCCGTGGACTGAGTCCACGGTGGACCTAAACCGAACCTTGGAGCAGGCTCATGGACCGGATGACGCAAGCATGACGTCATAATTCGATTTTTCTTTAGAAAAATAATTCGGCCCAAATTGAAATTCGGTGCTGACGCAATGCTGACGTCATATTTAGGATTTTTCAATAGAAAAATAAATGAATTAATTCAGTTTATTCTGTTAATTGATTTTTCACACTTCAAACGGCTATAACTTTTGCATTTTAACTCCGTTTGAGGTGATTCCAGTTTCTAAATTTTTATAAAATTGAGCTCTATGTAATGGTGAATTTTAATTAATTTTTGGACATGAGTTTTTCTTCTATTTTATTTATTTGTTGTTTATTTATCCGATACGCGTAGATGTTGAACTGCTTGAAGGCTTTGAAGGAGAGGTTTTGACCCGGGAGCAAGTGCAAGACCCAGAACCAGTACTCTTTGAAGGCAAATTATGCTTTGACCATGTTGATCCCACTTTTGAAACTATGTTGTTTTAAATTATTGCATGTTAGTTTAATTAAAATGCACTTGAATAATTCCGGGAATAGTTATGTGACCTATCTGATTATGCCACCTTGTCTACAATAATTGTATGCAAGGAATCATTTGTCACCCTAGGATGTGGATTAGTAGTTGGACACTAATACTTTGCCAACATGGGTTAAATAGACCGTAATTAGCCAGCTTAGCCATGCAATCGTGTTATTAATATAATTTTGAATGTCGAAAATTAATCTTGACTTAATGAGAGATGGAACATGATTTTGGAAATTGCTACATGTGTTGTTGATGATGATGATGGCACGTGGTGCATGGTAATCAACTGGGTGATTAAATGATTTAGACTGGGGCAAGTGGCAAAATTGTTCTGGTGGGCCAGATGTGGCACTTGGGAGGTCGCATTTGGTTTATTGTTTTGGTTACTTGTAAATCCTTGGGTAGTCTTGCCTCGGTCACCCTAAGGACTTAACCTTGCAAGAATTTGAACTGAGTCCAACATACAGCCACAAGTCTGGAATGGGACAGACTTGGCCAAGTAAACTGTGATGTCTAGTCTTCGGTACTGTCGTGGTGGTGTGAGTCCCGGGTTCGCGGGTAGGCTCACATGGCGCAAGAGGGGGGCCCTGAGTGTGGTAACTAGTCCCTTCAGTGTTGAAACCTTAGCGGGTAGTACCGGGTCTAGAAGTAGCTTTGGAAAGGCCTTGTTACGGTCACTCGCCTTGGTGGTGTTTGACTGTATCTTGTGGGTAAAGTGTACAACCTCTGCAGAGTGTACAACCTATTCGAATAGCTGAGTCCACGATATTGGACATTGCTCAGTGATTACAGCCAAGGGTTAGACTTTCATGAAAATTACTTTGGTTACTTGGTATGGAAATGATGAACCTGCTTTAGGTGGATAAATGCTTTACTTGTGAACTGTTTATGAAAGTTATTATTGTTATTACTGTTTTACTGCATTCAATCTATTACTGTTATTTGTGAACAATGCTTTACTGCAAAAGAACCACTTAGCCTGTCATTTGTAACAAGCCATGCATATAGAATATTAGACTGCATCTCTGTGCATGACTTGTTGAGTGCTTTTAAGTACTCACCCTTGCCACAATACAAACATCAGTTGAAGAAGAATCGACGCCAGCACTAGAGGAGGAACTCTAGGAGCCGACGAACTAGGGGCGAGCCCAGTCAGTTGCCTGTGGCATATTGGTTGGCGCCATGCGTTTCTTTTTTTTGCTGCAAGTTATTTGAGTAAGACAAGCCCTGCGAGGAGTACTTTTGTAACTCGACCATAAGGTCAAGCAACCGGTTATATTTCTCCTTTCAATAAAGTACTTTACTATTTCGTTGAGTATGATTGTGGTATTTACTGATGTTGAGACTATGTGCACTAGCTTGATCCTGGACTAGTGCTGAATACACAGAGGGTTCGAATTTGCATATTCGGGTCCCGACAGATAATCATATGAACATCAATCTCATAGTTCAAGGCCTTATTTGGTACTAAAATTGTTTAATTCAACTTTTAGAGACCCTAATTACATCATTGAGCATTCAAACCTGAAAATAGAAAGTAAGAATGATTCAAAAAAAGGTTGACAAAGGGAAGCAATTGACATCATGGTAATGTAACACCCTAATTTTTGCTTTTCATAAGTTTGAATGTTATTTTGCACTTTGGTGAAATTTTGGAATTTTCTGCAATTTATTTGGATTTAATTTGAATTTATCCCCTTCTGAAATAATTGAAGAATTTAATTATACAAATAAAATTTTGTTGGAAATATTTTATTTGAGTCCCAAATGCCCTAAAATATTTTCTACAATTTTTCTGGGATTTTTCCGAGTATTTTGCTATTTTTCTTGAATTAAATGAATTTCTGGAAATTAGTTCGAATATTTAAATCGCTGGAAAATCAAAACCGGGTTTTATCTTGTTTATCGAGCCCGAGTCGGACTCGAGTCTGAGTCCGACTCGAACCACGGTCGAGCCAAACCGAGTCGGGCCGAACCCTAACCCCCGACCGTTGGATCAAGATCCAACGGTCGAGATCAAGCCACGTCGCCACGAGCCCACGTTGCACCACATCACCCAATCCGAATGGGATTCGGATTCCGCCGCCGCCCGCGTGTGGGGCCTCGTTCTCCGTGATTATCACGGACGTCGAGGGCCTATTTAATGCGCCGCCACCCATGTCGGGAGCCCCTCTTCCGTGCGCATCGTTTGCCCCAACCCACGTCGGTCAAGCCGCCGCTGCCAGCCCGCGCGAGCTCGCCGAAGTTGGAGCCTTGTTTCGCCGTGGTTTTCCGCTGATTGCCGCCGACTCCGCCGTCACCGAGTCCAGATCCGAGACCGTCGCGTTAAGCCGCACCTGGGAGTACCACTCACCTCGCCGGAATCACACCCAAACGGCGTCGGGCATGTCATTGTCCTCGTCTCCGGTGACCTAGCCCCGCCACATCGCCATCGTCGCCATCGTGCTCGGACAACCGTCCGATCAAGATCCAGCGGCCACGGTGAGTCCACGTGTTCCCTAACTCGTAGAAACCAGATCAGATCTAGATCGTTGGATCTAGATCCAACGGCCCTCGTTCATCCATGTCGCCACAACAGAATCCACGTTGCGTTAATTAGATCCAATCTCGACCGTTGGATTCGGATCGAACGCACGAGACTGAGCCACGTAGCTATAGCCGCACCGTGCACTGATAGATCCCAGCCGTTCGATCGAAATCGAACGGCATAGATTGAGCCACGCGTCGGCCACCGGGACATGCCATGCCACCCACGGTGAGGTGAAACCCGATCGGATCTGGACCGTCCGATCCAAATCGAACGGCCCAGATCAGCTACGTTGTCCACAACGTGCGCGGCCCAGATCCAATCTGGACCGTTGATTTTCAAATCAATGGTCCGGATCAAGCCACATGTCCAGGAGTTGGACCGACACGGTCAGCGCGGTCGCGCCCGGTCGCCGCTGACGTTAGCGTGGGACCCGCGTGTCAGTGGCTGCCAAACCGCACCATGACGTCATCCGTGATGTCGTGCTGACGTCACGGTGGGGCCCGCGTGTCAGGCGCCCTCGGCCGAGCACGATGACGTCAGCGCTGACGTCATCTGAGTGGTCCCACATGTCAGTGAGACATGTGCTCGTGGACCGGGTCCACGGTGAACCCCAGGCCGAGCCGTGGACCGAGTCCATGGACCGGCTGACGCAATAAATCGATTTTTCAATAGAAAAATAATTCGGTGGAAATTAAAATCCCGAACTGATCTCATCCTGACGTCATAACCAGATTTTTCAGTATAAAAATAAATGAATTAATTCGGCTTATTGATTTATTTGAATTTTCAAACTTCAAATGCTTATAACTTTTGAGTTTTAACTCCGATTTGAGTGGTTCAAATTTCTAATTTTTTATAAAATTGAGATCTACCTAAATATGAATTTTAATTAATTTTTGAATATGAATTTTTCTCTATTTATATTTATTTAATGAATTCTTAAAACTTTAAACAATTATAACTTTCGCATTTTAACTCCGATTTGGACGATTCCAGTTTCTAAAAATTTATAAAAATGTGCTCTCTCTGTTTATGAACTTTATTTGAACTTTTGAATACTTTTGTGTACTATTTTATTTGTTTGTTGCTATTTGCTCGCGTTACGAGTAGACGTTGAAATGCCCGAAGGCTTCGAAGGTGAAGTGTTGACCCAGAAGCCAGCTCAAGACCAAGAACAAGTACTCTTCGAAGGCAAGTTTTGCTTTGACCATGTTGAGCCATTTTTTATTAATTTAAATTAAATTATTGCATGCTAATTTACTTAGAATTTATGTTGATTTATTTTTGGGATTAGTTAAATACCTAGTTGTTGTATGACACCTTGATGTATATAATTGTATACCATGAACCCCTTGTCACCCTAGTTGTGGATTATTTAGTTGGACATTATTAAATTGCCAAGATGGGTAATTAAACCGTTGTAGCATATTGCTTAGACCTGCCACTTAGTCACAACATGATTTTGGATAATTACGTGTTAACATTGACTTAACGACATATGGAACATGTTTTTGAGAAGTGTCATGTGTTATTGATGTTATTATCGATGGCACGTGGTGCATGGTAATCAATTGGGGTTTGATAAATAGATTTAGACTGGGGCATGTGGCAAGAATGATCGGGTGGGCCAGTTGTGGCACCGGGAACGTTGATTTGGTTCTTCGGGTAGTCTTGCCCTGGTCACCCTAAGGACTTAACCTTGCAAGCCTTTGAACTGAGTCAAACGTGCAACCAAATGTCTGTAATGGGACGGACCTAGTTGATTAAGTTGCTAATAACGTACCTGTGGGACCTCGGGGTGTCGACTACACCTTTTGTGTAGTTGTACGGGGGAGCATACCGGGGCTGCGGCCAGGTACCCATCTAACGGTTGATTAGCCTAGACTTCGCCTTTGCTAAGGGAAGGGTTAGTGTGCAATAACCGGAGAGGTCCACTTGTGCTGTTAGAGGTTTCCAAAAGACTTTGTTACGGACACTCGCCTTTGTGGTGTTTGGCTGTATCTTGTGGGTAAAGTGCATAACCTCTGCAGAGTGTAAAATCTATTCGAATAGCCGTGTCAGCGGCATTGGACATTGCTCGGGAATTACAGTCAAGGGTTAGACTTTCATGAAAACAACATGGACTTAGAAAGTTGGTTGGGTTAAATGGTGACGTTGATGGAAATGTGGATTAGAAGAGGAAAAGTGTTTACTTAACTCCTGGAAAAGTTATTGAAATAACCTTTCCCTTTACTGCTTTCGAATCTAGTTATGCTACTTGTTAAATGCTGTTTTACTGCAAATGTACCTGTTAGCCTATCCTTTGTACTAAGCCATGCATGTAGAACATTAGTTGCATTCTGTGCATAACTTGCTGAGTACCAAGTACTCACCCTTGCCACAATACAACATCAGTTGAAGACGAGTTGACGCCAGCTTTGGAGGAATAGTACCAGGAGGAGCCGTCGAACTGGGGAGCGAGCCCAGTCAGTTGCCTGTGGTATACTGGATGGCGCCACGAAATTTACTTATTCCGCTGCATTTATTTCTCTTTTGATAAGTCTTCGCCCAGCGAGGCATATCTTTGTAACTTGACCATAAGGTCGAGCAACCCGTTTGGTTACTATAATTAAGGTACTTTCTATTTCGTTGAGTATGATTGTGATATTTACCGATGATGAGACTGTGTGCGCTAGCGTGTTCCTAGACTAGTGCTGAATATACAGAGGGTCCGGATTTGCAAATTCGGGTCCCGACAGGTAAGCAAGACGGTCGAGCAAACAAATATAGAACATAACCAAGAAGTGCAATAGGTATAGGATTGACATAGAGAAGTAATGAACATCGTAGTAAGCAAGACAGTAGATGCTACATTGATATATAAGCAATAGCAAGAAGAGACTATAATTGAATTATAGTACTCCTATGAAGCAAATTAGAGTTGAAAAATTGACAAGCGCCAATGGAAAACCAGATGATATACGGTTATAAGATGCTACATTGCAGCTTTGAGCCACTCATACACCTTGCAAGTCTAAGGCCAAACTCACATCTATAGCTTGGCTGTGTGAATGTCTAGGATTAGGCATAGTTTGCCAGAATCTGAATTATATTTATGCAATCATCTTCAAATCATAAAAGAACACACCAGGCATAGTTTATTATGGTCTACTTGCACAAAATGAGAAGCCTAATCAGAAACAAGAAAATCACAAAATTCACTTTGAAAACTAGAATTAGAGAAGCCCATCCAAAATTGTGCTTAAAGAGATAAATTATCATTTTGGAGAAGTTGACCATGAATCTTTGAAGTAATTCACAATCTTTATATCTATAATAATGTCATGGAAATCATGGTTCATGAGAAATAAGTAAATCCAAAGATAATGACACAACTAGAAATTATAATATCTTGGTTGTTACTTGAGTATATGTAACACCCCAAAATTTTGCTTCTCTTAAATTCATGTGTGATTTGGCACTTTGGTGAATTTTTGGAATTTTCTGGAATTTATTTGGATTTATTTGGAATTTATTTGAATTTATTCCATTTTGAAATAATTAAAGAATTTAATTTTGCAAATAAAATTTTGTTGGAAATATTTTATTTGAGTCCAAAATGATCCAAAATATTTTCCAGAATTTTTCTGGAATTTTTCTGAGTCTTTTGCTATTTTTAATGAATTAATTGAATTACTGGGAATTATTTTAAATATTAAATCGCTGGAAAATGCGAGTGGGTTTGTACTGTTCATCCGACCGAGCCCGAGTCAGACTCGAGTTCGAGTCCGACCCGAACCCGACCCGAGCCAGTTGACTCGATCAAACCAGCTCAAAACCCTAATCAATCCCAACCGTTGGATCAAGATCCAACGGTACCGAGATCCGCTGCACGGTTCGAGCCGCATCCGGCCCGGATCCGATCGCACCCGTGCGATCGTGGCCGTTGATCGTGCCACGTGGACGGCTGTGCGTCGTCGTCTCCGCCGAGTCCGAGCCGGACTTCGCCGCCGCACCCGCCGCCGTGTAGAATTAGGTTTCCGTCTCGGGCACGGACGCCGAGGCTATTTAAAGCCCTGGTCACGCCCCGAGGTTGCCCTCATCCTTGCGCACCCGTTTCCCCGAGCCATCTCGCCTGAGCTGCCGCCGTTTGCCCGTGCGAGCTCGCCGTAGTTGAGCGCCACTCCGCCGCGGTTTTTGCTCGATTCCGCCGCCGTCCGTCGTCTTCCGCCGAGAAGGAGCCCAGATCCGGAATCCCCGTGACGAGACGCACCCGAAGGGAGGACTCATCTCGCCGGAGCAACCCCGAAACGCCGTCGGGCTCGTCATCGTTCTCATCTCCGGTGGTCTTGCTCCGCCGCGTCGCCATCGACCTCGCGAGCTCTGTGGACCGTCCGATCTTGATCGTGCGGTTGAGGTGAGTTCACGTGTTCCAAACCCGATTAGATCTGGACCGTTGGATCAAGATCCAACGGTTCACAATTGCCACGTGCCGTGGTAGTGATTATTATAGGATTAGATCTGGACCGTCCGATCTAGATCGAACGGCCCACGGTCATCGAGTAGATTCAACACGTTAACCCTGGATCTAATCGCGGCCGTTGAATTTCAAATCAACGGTCGGGATTGCGCCACGTGTCGGGAAGTTGGACCGACGCGGTCAGCGCCGTCCACGCGCGCGTGCGTGTGACGCTGACACGCGGGGCCCGCGTGTCAGAGGGCCCGCATGTCAGTGGCTAATCCAGCCAAGCGCTGACGTCACCCATGACGTCACAGTGGGTCCCACATGTCAGCACCGTGGGCTGAGTCCCCGCTGACGTCAGCGATGACGTCACCCGAGTGGTCCCACCTGTCAGTCTCACGTGGAGTCGTGGACCGAGTCCACGGTGGACCGAGCCAAACCGTGGACCAAGCCCATGAGCCGGCTGACGTCAGCCAGCCAATCAGGAGCTGACACGTGTCCATGCTGACGCAATAATTAATTTCCGAAAAAGAAAATGATTTATTAATTCGAAATATTGATTCAAATTTAGATTCAAACTTCAAACGCTTATAACTTTTGCGTTTCAACTCCGATTTGAGTGATTCAAATTTCTAAATTTGTATAAAATTCAGATCTACTCAAATATGAATTTTATTTAATTTTTGGACTAAAGTTTTTCTCTGTAATATTATTTAATTGATTATTTAAACTTTAATAAATCATAACTTTTGCATTTTAACTCCGATTTGAACGATTCCAGTTCCTAAAAATCCAGAAAATTATGTTCTCTCTGTTTATGGATTTTATTTGGAGTTTTGGGATGTTTTTGCCTATTGTTTATTTGCGTATTTGCTATTTGCACGCTTTGCGAGTAGACGTTGAAGTGCCGGAAGGATTCGAAGGAGAAGTATTGACTCAGGATCCAACTCAAGACCAAGAACAAGTACTCTTTGAAGGCAAGTTGTGCTTTGACCATGTTGATCCTATTTCGAAATCTATTTTGATTTAAACTATTGCATGCTAGTTCAATTAGAAAGATACTTTGTTTAAACATGGGGGATAGATAAATACCAAATTGCTGTATGACACCTTGATTATTTAAATATGTGCCATGATCCCTTGTCACCCTAGTTGTGGTTTACTAGTTGGACATTATTAAATTGCCAACATGGGTTTAGACCGTTGTAGTATACTGCTTAGACACACTTTCGTGCTCATAACATGATTTTTGGACAATCAAATGTTAATATTGACTTAATGATATATTGAACCTGTTTTGGAAAAGTATCATGTGATGTTGATGGCACGTGGTGCATGGTAATCAAGCGGGGTTTGATAAAGCTGATTTCGGCCAGGGCATGTGGCAAAGAGTAATCAGTGGGCCGTTGTGGCATTGGGAGTGTTGATTTGGTTCTTGGGTAGTCTTGCCCTGGTCACTCTAAGGACTTAACCTTGCAAGCCTTTGAACTGGGTCATACTTGCAACCACATGGTGGAATGGGACGGCCCTAGTTGACTAAGTCGCTAAGGACTCACTTGTGTAGCCTCAGGGTGTCAATTACACCGTTTGTGTGATTGTGCGGGGAGCGTATCGTGGCTGTGGGCCGATACCCATCTAACGGTGTGTTGGTCCCATACTTCGCCTTGGCTAAGGGAAGGGATGGTGTAGAGCACGAACCTGAGAGGACCACTGTGTTGTTTGAGGCTTCCGAAAGGCTTTATTACTGAACTCGCCTTTGTGGTGTTTGACTGTATCTTGTAGGTAAAGTGCATAACCTCTGCAGAGTTTAGAATCTATTTAAATAGCCGAGTCCACGGTACTGGACAATGCTCGGGAATTACAGTCAAGGGGTAGACTTTCTGAAAATAACTTGGATTTGAAAGGTTGGTTTGGTTTAATAATGAAGATGATGGAAATGTGGTTAGGATGGGGAAAAAGTTCATTAAACTTCTTGAAAAGTTATTTACGCTTTACTTATTTCTACTGCTTTCGAATCTACTTATATTACTTGTCCAATGTCTTTCTTCGCAAATATACCTTAAGCTATTCCTTTGTACCAAGCCATGCATATCGTATATTAGCTTGCATTACAGCATGACTTGCCGAGTACCAAGTACTCACCCTTGCCTCAACACAATACCGCTTGAAGAGGAGACTACGCCAACGGAGGAGGAATTCCAAGAGGACCCGTCTACTTAGGGATGCGAGCCCAGTCAGTTGCCTGTGGTATACTGGATGGCGCCACGAAGTTATTTGATTTTCCGCTGCTATTATTTCTCTTTTAATAAGTTTCGCCTTGCGAGGCATATATTTGTAACTTGACCATAAGGTCAAGTAACCTGTTTGGTTATTTAAATAAAGTACTTTGATAATATCGATTGGTATGATTGTGATATTTACCGATGTTAAGACTGTGCACTAGCGCGTCCTGGACTAGTGCTGAATACACAGAGGGTCCGGATTTGCAAATTCGGGGTCCCGACAGAGGTGGTATCAGAGCCATACTTGACTGTAGGCTCAACCCTAGCTAGAATGGTCGTAGTGAGGATAAAACCTATTTTCTAAAGCTAAAAAGTTGTCAAGATAAGAAATGACATCTCGACTTATCCCCTTCTCTCTTTTCTTGTCTCTTGCTGAAATTTTCCCTTACCTTGTCACGATTTAAAAATTCCGAGTTCTTACGTAAAGCACTCTTGTGACAGATGGAGGAAGAGTTCAACTACGTTGATCTGGGAGTTGGTCACGCTGCAGAACTTTGGCATATGCTACAGACTCTCGGAGATTTTGAGAAGCCCCAATACCAAGTGGAAGTGATCAGACAAGCGGGATTGATCAAGGCTTGTGACGTGAGGATTGAGGTACCTGCTAGGAAAAAGGGCCCAGGCAATCGCCCGATACACTGCACTGCCAGGAGGTCTACAATGCAGATGGGTATCCAAGAAGTATCACGACGAGCAATGCGGCACATTACCCGTATCTACGCCAGAGAATTGGAGAGTACGGTGTTCCGTTACCATCCGCGCAGCGATAACCTTCTTGACCCGAAGGCGATTCAGGATGAGGATGCCACGGTTACAGCTTGGCACGATTTGTCGTCGCCAGGAGGATGTACTAGATAATACAAGCAAGGAGCTACGTAAGGCCCGCAAGGAGATCACGGCGAGAGAAGAACATATGGCGGGAAGCTCAAGAGTATGTGGCACACCTTCTACGAAGGATTGACGAGTTGGAGATGACCTTGTATGCGGACTGCACCCAGAGCCAAGATTTGAGCTACACGAGCCCGATCCGGAGGAGTCGATCTCGATGAGGACATCGCTTCTTCGACTACCACAGAGGACACAGCTTTGGACATGGCAATCGTTACGCTTATGCCACAAAGACCCGCATCTGTGCCGTGGAGGTTTTCTCGATGAGTGAGCATAGGTTCTATAGTGAGACTCCTTCGCCGAGTCGCGTCATAGAATAAAGAGTCACCCTTTAGACGTTAGACTCCGGAGTTAGTTCGATTTGGATTTGCTTTGTTTGCTGAGTGTGCAGATGTGTTGCAAGGCCCTTAGGCATTGTAAGCAGCCATACCAAGTTATTAAATAATAAAGTTGGACCTTCAAGTTACCCCTTTCGCCCCGCATCAGTTCCATATTACTTGGCTATTCTTGTTTCCCTCTCATCTCTAAACCTAGAGCAAATCGACAGATGGTGAACACCATGAAACTTTGGAAACAATGGAAGTGGTTCCCGCCAAAGAGAAAACCCCAATGATGGAGCACCAGACCGCCACTGGATATGCAGAATTTCTGAGCTTTTCTTGCTGCCCGTGACTCGATTGATGCATGCTATGATGCAACAAATGCAGCACGCCAACGCCAGGCCATCGCTAATCAAGTTAATCATGGACAACGCCAGAATACAAGGTCGCCGAGTTCATGAGAACTCACCCACCCACTTTCTCGGGAATGCCAATCCATTGGAGGCCGATGATTGGTTAAGATCAATCGAGAGGAAGCTACACATAGCTCAATGCATAGGGAATGAGAAGGTACTCTCGCTTCTCATCACCTGGAAGGAACAAATTACGAATGGTGGGAGAACTTCGTGCCACGCAAGAGAACCCTCAAGATATCACTTGGGAAGAGTTCACAACGCATTCGACAAAGATCACGTGCTGAAGGAATCATGGACCTTAAGAAGGAGGAGTTGAGCATCAAGCAAGGTAATCAGCCAAAGGGCCGACTACCCGAACAAATTCACACAGCTAGCACGCTACGCTTTGAGGATGTAGCGGCAGACAAATCTGAGCAGTCTCGTTTTATGAAGGGACTTAACTCAGATTGCAAGTTGGGTTGATCACCCACACCTTTCCAGATTTCCAAGAGTTGGTGAATAAGGCGCTTATTCTTGAGGACAAGCGCAAGGAACTGGATGAGAACAGAAGCGCAGGATGCAACAAAGCAAGGATCACGCCCAGGAACGCCATACCTGAGAGTTGCACCAAATCAATTCTTGATTCCAACCACGAGAATGCAACAAGGACACCATCCCAGCACCAAGACACGCCAATCGAACTACTGCACCCCACCGCTAGAAACGCTACCCTGTGCAAAAGAAGGAACAGTGAGACGCTGCTACAATCGCAACGAGCCAGACACTTTGCCAACAGCTTGTCCAAAGAAGACAGCAGGAGTGACCCGATTCGCTTCAATCTAGGAACCACCCCAGCTAGGGACGCCCAAAGCACCAGGAGCCATACCCCAGGCCGTGGTGAGAGGCCGAGTCAACCATGTCACCGCAGATGCACCGCGAATGCTACGGACGTCGTCTTGGGTAAGTTACTTGTTAACTCGATACACCTGCTTGATTTTGTTTGACTCTGGAGCTTCGCATTCGTTTGTTTCGCAAGGCTTTGCTACTAGAAATGATTTGAGGATTGCAAGACTTAAGTGCATGCTTTTGGTTCAAACCCCTGGTTCCGAACTCCGAACGAAAGTAGGATGTTCCGGGGTGAGAATACTAATAGATGGAATAGAGTTCCTAGCAAACCTTATAATTTTGGAAACCCAGACCTTAGACGTTATATTGGGAATGGATTGGTTATCCAAGCACAAGGCCGTATTGGATTGTGGACGAAGGACTATCTCAGTTGAGAGCCCGTGTGGGAAGAAAGTGGAATTTCAAGCCACTGCAGTTAGAGATGGACAGTTGATGGTTAACTTGATGCCAAGGCAATCAGCATAGAGGATGTCTCAAGAGTGAATGAGTACCCGATGTTTTTCCCGAAGATCTACGGTATGCCGCCAAACAGGGACATAGAGTTTGTGATAGAGCTTGTACTCGCACAAAGACCGATAGCAAAGAGACCCTATCGGATGTCCACCGAGGAGTTGGTAGAGATGAAGAAACAATTTGGAAGAGTTAATGGAGAAAGGATTTATCGAGGCCGAGTTCGTCGCCGTGGGGAGCACCGATTTTGTTTGTCAAGAAGAAGGGCGGGAGTTTCAGGATGTGCATTGACTACCGTGCACTCAATGAAGTCACCGTGAAGAATAAGTATCCGCTACCCAGGATTGATGATTTGTTTGATCGATTAAGAGGAGCCGAGTTTTCTCCAAAATTGATCTCGAGATCGGATACCATCGATTGAAGATCCGATCGTAAGATATTCAAGACTGCATTCTCGTCAAGATATGGACATTACGAAGTTTCTGATTATGTCCTTTGGGTCGAATTTAACGCGCCAATTATTTCATGAATATGATGAATAAGGTGTTCATGGAATATTTGGACAAGTTTGTCGTCGTGTTCATAGACGATATCCTAATCTACTCCAAGACAGGAGGATGAACATGCCGAACACTTAAGGCGAGTTTTGGAAAAGCTGAGAGAACGACAACTTTTCGCCAAGTTCAGCAAGTGTGATTTTTGGAAGGACAAGGTGGAGTTTCTTGGACATGTAATGACCGCAGAAGGAGTCGCCAGTAGATCCAAGCAAAGTAGAAGCTGTGTTACATTGGGAGCAGTAGAAGATCGTGACCAATTCGGAGTTTCCTTGGAATGGCAGGATACTACCGCCCGTTTCATCGAAGGCTTCTCGACAATTCTGCGAAACCTCTTACGCAATTCTTTGAAGAAGGAAAAGAAGTTTGCATGGACGCCGTAATGTGAGAAAGGATTTCAGAGCTGAAGAAGCGATTGACATCAAGACCGGTGTTAGTTCTACCGGATGTTGCTCAAAGCTTCGATATTTATTGTGACGACGCGCCAAGGACTTGGATGTGTCTGCCGATGCAGAATGGAAAGGTCGCCGCTTATGCATCAAGGCGATTGAGGCCGCATGAGGAAAATTATCCGACACATGACCTAGAGTTAGCTGCCGTAGTGCATGCCTTGAAGATATGGCGTCACTATCGATTGGAAAGCAGATGTGAAGTCTATACGGATCATAAGAGCCTTAAGTACATATTCACCCAATCGGATCTGAATATGAGGCAGAGGAGATGGTTAGAGTTAATCAAGGACTACAATGTTGGAATCCATTACCATCCGGGAAGGCCAACGTAGTAGCCGATGCCCTGAAGTCGGAAAAGCCATACCGTGAGTACGTTGCTAGCCACAAGTCGGGATGAGTTATGTGAGGATTTTCAGAAAATGAAGATTGAGGTAGTACCTAGCGGATTCTTGGCCGCATTAGAAGTAAAGCCTACCCTAGAGGATCGATCCGAGAAGGACGGAAGGATGATGACAAGATCCGGCAGGATTAAGTCCATCAAGGAGGAAGGCAAGGCAGAGGACTTCAAGTTGGATGAGCAAGGCACGTTGTGGATGAAGGATCGCATTTGTGTGCCTAACAAAAGGAGTTAAAGCAACTGATTCGGAAGAAGCCCATGACTCAAGTACTCAATTCATCCCGAAGCGCCAAGATGTATCAGATCTCAAGGAGAGATTCTCGTGGCGAGTATGAAGCGTGAAGTTGCCGAGCATGTTGCATTGTGCGACGTATGCCGGAGAGTCAAGGCAATGCATCGAGACCAGCAGGATTGCTACAACCGCTGAAAATACGAGTGGAAGTGGGAGGAAATCGGAATGGATTTCATTACCGGTTTGCCGAAGACTCAAGGAGGTTACGACTCCATATGGGTTATAGTGGATCGCTTGACTAAAGTAGCCCATTTTATCCCCGTGAAGACCACTTACTTGGGAGATAAATTAGCGTAATTGTACATGATCGGATTGTCTGCTTGCACGGAGTGCCAAAGAGGATTGTATCGGACGAAGGTACCCAATTTACCTCAAGGTTACGGAATAAGTTGCATGAAGCCATGGGAACCCGTTTGAACTTCAAGATGACTTATCATCCACAGACGGATGGACAGGCCGAAAGAGTCAACCAGATCTGGAGGATATGTTGAGAGCTTGTGCATTAGCTTATGCTACCTCTTGGGATAAGAGTTTGCCGTATGCCGAGTTCGATTACAACAATAGTTATCGAGGCTAGTTCTACGATGTCACCTTTTGAGGCCTTTGTATGGTCGACCACTGTCGAACGCCATTGAATTGGAATGAGACCGTGGCGCCGTGTCTTTGGGCCTGATATTCTTCAAGAGGTGAAGAACGGTCGCCATGATTAGGGAAAGGTTGAAGATAGCCCAATCACGACAAAGAGTTATCTTGACAATCGTCGCGAGACTTGAGTTTTGAACCGAAGACTTTGTATACCTCGAGTTACGCCTCTCAGGGGAATTAAGAGGTTCCATGCCAAAGGGAAACTCGCACCCCGTTATGTTGGACCATTTAAGATTTTGAGCCGCAGAGGCGAAGTTGCTTATCAGCTGGAGTTGCCACAATCGTTAACAGGAGTGCATGACGTGTTCCATGTGTCCTGATTGAAGAAGTGTCTCCGAGTTCCCGAGAGCAGGCACCGCTAGAGTCAATTGAGTTGCAAGAGGATTTGACTTATAAGGAGTATCCCGTGAGGATTCTAGACACAGTGGATCGAGAGACCAGAAATAAGTCAACCCGTTTTTGTAGAGTTCAGTGGAGCAACCATGAAGAAAGCGAAGCGACTTGGGAGCGCGAAGAGGATTTGAGGAAAGAGTTTCCAAACCTATTCCTTTAGTAAGCCCTAAATCTCGGGGACGAGATTCTATTAAGGGGGGGAGGTTTGTAACACCCCAAAATTTTGCTTCTCTTAAATTCATGTGTGATTTGGCACTTTGGTGAATTTTTGGAATTTTCTGGAATTTATTTGGATTTATTTGGAATTTATTTGAATTTATTCCATTTTGAAATAATTAAAGAATTTAATTTTGCAAATAAAATTTTGTTGGAAATATTTTATTTGAGTCCAAAATGATCCAAAATATTTTCCAGAATTTTTCTCGAATTTTTACGAGTCTTTTGCTATTTTTAATGAATTAATTGAATTATCGGGAATTATTTTAAATATTAAATCGCTGGAAAATGCGAGTGGGTTTGTACTGTTCATCCGATCGAGCCCGAGTCGGACTCGAGTTCGAGTCGACCGAACCGACCCGAGCAGTTGACTCGATCAAACCAAACTCAAAACCCTAATCAATCCCAACCGTTGGATCAAGATCCAACTACCGAGATCCGCCGTGCGGTTCGAGCCGTATCCGCCCGGATCCGATCGCGCCCGTCGCGATCGTGGCCGTTGATCGTGCCACGTGGGACGGCCGGCGTCATCGTCTCCGCCGAGTCCGAGCCGGACCGCCGCCGCACGTCGGCCGTGTAGAATTAGGTTTCCGTCTCGCACGGACGCCGAGGCTATTTAAAGCCCTGGTCACGCCCGAGGTTGCCCTCATCCTTGCGCACCCGTTTCCCGAGCCATCTACTTTGGCTGCCGCCCGTTTGCCGTCGCGAGCTCGCCGTAGTTGAGCGCCACTCCGCCGCGGTTTTTGCTCGATTCGCCGCCGTCAGTCGTCTTCCGCCGAGAAGGAGCCCAGATCCGGAATCCGTGGACGAGACGCACCCGAAGGGAGGACTCATCTCGCCGGAGCAACCCCGAAACGCCGTCGGGCTCGTCATCGTTCTCATCTCTGGTGGTCTTGCTCCGCCGCGTCGCCATCGACCTCGCGAGCTCTGTGGACCGTCCGATCTTGATCGTGCGGTTGAGGTGAGTTCACGTGTTCCAAACCCGATTAGATCTGGACCGTTGGATCAAGATCCAACGGTTCACAATTGCCACGTGCCGTGGTAGTGATTATTATAGGATTAGATCTGGACCGTCCGATCTAGATCGAACGGCCCACGGTCATCGAGTAGATTCAACACGTTAACCCTGGATCTAATCGCGGCCGTTGAATTTCAAATCAACGGTCGGGATTGCGCCACGTGTCGGGAAGTTGGACCGACGCGGTCGGGCCCACGCCCACGCGTGCAGTGTGGACGCCGACACGCGGCCCCAGCGTGTCGAGGGCCCGCATGTCGCTGGCTAATCCAGCCAAGCGCCGACGTCACCCATGACGTCACAAAGGTCCCACATGTCGACCGCGGCCGAGTCCTCACGACGTCGGCGATGACGTCACCCGAGTGGTCCCACCGCCGCCTCACGTGGAGTCGCGGAGTCCGTGGACCGAGTCCACGCGGACCGAGCCAAACCGTGGACCAAGCCCATGAGCCGGCTGACGTCGGCCAGCCAATCAGGAGCTGACACGTGTCCATGCTGACGCAATAATTAATTTCCGAAAAAGAAAATGATTTATTAATTCGAAATATTGATTCAAATTTAGATTCAAACTTCAAACGCTTATAACTTTTGCGTTTCAACTTCGATTTGAGTGATTCAAATTTCTAAATTTGTATAAAATTCAGATCTACTCAAATATGAATTTTATTTAATTTTTGGACTAAAGTTTTTCTCTGTAATATTATTTAATTGATTATTTAAACTTTAATAAATCATAACTTTTGCATTTTAACTCCGATTTGAACGATTCCAGTTCCTAAAAATCCAGAAAATTATGTTCTCTCTGTTTATGGATTTTATTTGGAGTTTTGGGATGTTTTTGCCTATTGTTTATTTGCGTATTTGCTATTTGCACGCTTTGCGAGTAGACGTTGAAGTCTGGGAAGGATTCAAGGAGAAGTATTGACTCAGGATCCAACTCAAGACCAAGAACAAGTACTCTTTGAAGGCAAGTTGTGCTTTGACCATGTTGATCCTATTTCGAAATCTATTTTGATTTAAACTATTGCATGCTAGTTCAATTAGAAAGATACTTTGTTTAAACATGGGGATAGATAAATACCAAATTGCCGTATGACACCTTGATTATTTAAATATGTGCCATGATCCCTTGTCACCCTAGTTGTGGTTTACTAGTTGGACATTATTAAATTGCCAACATGGGTTTAGACCGTTGTAGTATCTTGCTTAGACACCTTTCGTGCTCATAACATGATTTTGGACAATCAAATGTTAATATTGACTTAATGATATATTGAACCTGTTTTGGAAAAGTATCATGTGATGTTGATGGCACGTGGTGCATGGTAATCAAGCGGGGTTTGATAAACGATTTCGGCCAGGGCATGTGGCAAAGAGTAATCAGGTGGGCCGATTGTGGCATTGGGAGTGTTGATTTGGTTCTTCTGTAGTCTTGCCCTGGTCACTCTAAGGACTTAACCTTGCAAGCCTTTGAACTGGGTCATACTTGCAACCACATGGCTGGAATGGGACGGCCCTAGTTGACTAAGTCGCTAAGGACTCACTTGTGTAGCCTCAGGGTGTCAATTACACCGTTTGTGTGATTGTACGGGGGAGCGTATCGTGGCTGTGGCCAGATACCCATCTAACGGTGTGTTGGTCCCATACTTCGCCTTGGCTAAGGGAAGGGATGGTGTAGAAACCTGACCGGAGAGGACCACTGTGTTGTTTGAGGCTTAGAAAGGCTTTATTACTGAACTCGCCTTTTTTGTGTTTGACTGTATCTTGTGGGTAAAGTGCATAACCTCTGCAGAGTTTAGAATCTATTTAAATAGCCGAGTCCACGGTACTGGACAATGCTCGGGAATTACAGTCAAGGGGTAGACTTTCTGAAAATAACTTGGATTTGAAAGGTTGGTTTGGTTTAATAATGAAGATGATGGAAATGTGGTTAGGATGGGGAAAAAGTTCATTAAACTTCTTGAAAAGTTATTTACGCTTTACTTATTTCTACTGCTTTCGAATCTACTTATATTACTTGTCCAATGTCAAGCATCGCAAATATACCTTAAGCTATTCCTTTGTACCAAGCCATGCATATCGTATATTAGCTTGCATTACATGCATGACTTCTTTGAGTACCAAGTACTCACCCTTGCCTCAACACAATACCAGTTGAAGAGGAGACTACGCCCGGCGGAGGAGGAATTCCAAGAGGACCCGTCTACTTAGGGATGCGAGCCCGATCGGTTACTGTGGTATACTGGATGGCGCCACGAAGTTATTTGATTTTCCGCTGCTATTATTTCTCTTTTAATAAGTTTCGCCTTGCGAGGCATATATTTGTAACTTGACCATAAGGTCAAGTAACCTGTTTGGTTATTTAAATAAAGTACTTTGATAATATCGATTGGTATGATTGTGATATTTACCGATGTTAAGACTGTGTGCACTAGCGCGTTCCTGGACTAGTGCTGAATACACAGAGGGTCCGGATTTGCAAATTCGGGGTCCCGACAGTATATTTCACATTTACATTGCTATTAATAGAAAGAAAGTTACTCCATTATATTTTTTTGATAGCCAGCGCTGTAATAGCTTGAATATAAAGCAACTCTCTTAATAAAACAAGAATTCATGATATAACACAAACCAAAATTAAGATATTTGGGCTTCCATAAGAGAGACTGTGTTTGCGGATCACATTGGCTACCTGCTCTTGTGCCACAATATAAGCATCATATACAATGTAGCTATAATCACATGACCAAAGATCCATCGATTTAGCAATTAAGCAATGCATGGCAATCGCGATCCATAATATAATGACATAGTAATTCATATTGCAGAACAAGCAAAAGTAATCAAAATTCATATTACCAACCAAATGTAATTCGTATTGCAGAACAACCACTCGGATCAAAACCCTAGAACAAAGGAAGGTGAGGGGGAGCTAGGGTTTTGGGAAAGAACTCACCGGAGGGGGCGCCAAGGGGGAAAGAACTCACTAGAGGGGGCACCGAGGGGGAGGTGCTGCCGAGGGCGAGGAGGCGCTGACGAGAAGGGGGCACTGTCGAGGAGGAGGGGGTACTGTGGGGGAGGTGCCACTGAGGGCGAGGGGGCACTGACAGGGAGAGGCATTGTCGAGGGGGAGGGGCCACCATCGAGGGGGAGGGCGAGGAGCGCTGTTGATGTGTGTATTTGCTAAGGAGCCAAGGAGACAAAGCAAAGCTCTCTGTGTGTGTTTGGTTCATGGGATGATGTTGAATGGGACGGGATGATCCTGTACCATTTGATTCCATTATTTTGGGTGAATGAGATGGTTCAGCATCTAGAGGGAATATTCCTCAAATTTGTATCACTTGATCCAGGATGGGATGGTTCCATTCAAACAACCAAACGCATGGATGACTTTTTTCTTGAACCATCTCATACATGTACCACTTGGTACAGGCAACCAAATGCACCATAAGTGGCCGAGGAGACAAAGCAAAGAGCACCAAATGCTTGCTAAGTGGAGGAATCAGAGACGGTATGTACACATCACAGACGATTCCATACTAGAACCATCTCTAATGAATAATTCACAAATATTTATTTATAATGCATATATACATCTCATTATTTATAACACAATATGCAATAAACATAAATTAATTGCCCCATTATTTATAACACATACATCTCTTTATTTATAACACATACATCTCATTATTTATAACACATTCATCTCTTTATTTGTAATACATTCATCTCTTTATTTGTAATACATACATCTCTTTATTTATAATACATACATCTCGTTATTTATTTATAACACCTACATCCCATTATTTATAACACATACATCTCATTATTTATTTATAATACATACATCTCATTATTTATTTATAATGCATACATCATCACTGACCATTCTAGCAAAAAAAAAAAAACGTCAATGATGACTACAATACTCACCACTGATGGTTTGTGGCTAGAATGGTTACTGATGATGTGTTATCACAGACGGTTTTCCAAAACTGTAAGTGATGAGCGGTCTAATATAAGCCTTTTTATAGTGTTGTAACTAGCAAGCCGTTGGAACCAAGATGGATGATCCAAATCGAGGTGGATGATCTAGGTCTGCAGGTATTTTTCAAAAATTGTGTCAAATATGTAACATCCCAAATGTTTGACCGTGATTGAGTAGGGTAGTTGCAAAAATTTATATAGCATTAGTAAATCAAATGATATGTTATCTTGATTTTGAGGTATAATTTTTTTTGTCAAATACGAGAATCCAAAGACTGATCCCGCTATAGATGCACTGACTCAGATTTTCTAGAGCTGGTCTAGTAATTTATCTGGCGTTGGTAAATTAAAGACATAAATTGTATTCAATTTAGTATAAGATTTCACGCTGGAAGACCGATAGGCCAAAAACAAATCATGGGAAACTTTTGATTATCAGTTCTTACGTTATTTAATTCTCTACCAATGGTACCAAAATGATAGCAATCAAGCAAAAAAGGACAGAGAAGATAGGCATTAGAGAGCACCCTTTCCCTACATTCTTCACCTGAACTCCCCCTCCCCCTCAAACAGCCAACCATCCATCCTTTTCTCTTTCCCCACCGCTGCATTTCTTCCCCACGACACCCCTCCTACTACCTCATTTTCCTCTCGATAGCAAGCAAAAAGGACAATAACAGGAGGGAGGCAGCAGATTAATAAACCAGCCCTAGTCCCTTTTACTTCTCTAACTCCCTGGTCAGAGCCCCCACCCTCCTGTCTTCCTCTTTACTCCTTCCTGCCAGACAAACACAGCCACAAGAACAGAAACAAGCAAGCAAGAACACCTCAACTCTTCCCACCATCTCCCCTTCCATTCACCTCCAAAACCAAAGGATTCAACCAATGCATGCTATATCATTGCGATCCCCATCACAAGGGCAATCCGTTTTTGCAATTAGTTTTCGCATGCATGATGATTTGGGCATTTTGGAATAGGAGGGGGAGGGGAAGCAATGGTGTTATGGTCGTCATTAATAGCCAGTACGAGAGCAGCAGTGGCGCTAGTGCAACAGGAAGGCACAACTAGGTTTGTGGGTGGTGCTCTGTAACACCCCGGCATCTAGTATGCCCTGGATGTCACAAAAAAATGTCTCAAAGTATTTTCCAGAATTTTTCTAGAATTTTTCTGATTATTTTACTCTTTTTCTTGAATTATATGAGTTACTAGAATTATTTTAAATATTTAATCGCTGGAAACCACTAACGGGTTTTACTGTTCAAGCGACCGAGCCCGAGTCGGACTCGAGTCCGAGTCGGACCCGAGCCACGTTTGAGCCGGACCGAACCCGACCGGACCCTAGCCCGCGCGACCGTTGGATCGAGATCCAACGGCCGAGATTGCGCCATATCACCCGAACCCGAGCCGGACCCGAACCCTAATCGTGCAAACATTGGATTGAGATCCAACAGCCAGCATTGCACCACATCACCCAATCCGAAACCCAGTCGGATTCCACTGCCGCAGCCGAGTGGGCCTTGTTCCGCGCGAGATTCACGGACGCCGAGGCCCCTATTTAATGCGCTGCCGCTGCCATCATGCTCTCCTCTTCCGTGCGCATCTTTTGCCCCAACCCACACCGGCCAAGGTACCGCCGCCAGCCCACAGTAGCTCGCCGTAGTTTGTTGCGCGTTCCGCCGCGGTTTTCCGCCGCTTCTCGCCGCGTCCACCGTCCTCCGCCGTGAACAAGCCCATATCCGAAACCGTCGCGACGAGCCGCGCCTGGGGGTACCACTCACCTCGCCGGAGTCGCGCCCAAACGCCGTTGGGCTTGTCGTCATTGCCAACTCCGGTGTCCTCTGCTCCGCCGCGCCATCGCCGGACCCGCGAAGCTTCTCCGCCGTTAGATCTTCATCACACGGCCACGGTGAGTCAGTGGCGGATCTAGGATTTTAAGTTAGGGTATGCCAACCTAATACTGTAATATACAATTCGGTAAAATCCAATGAACAATTCGGTAAACAACTACAAATATTATCGAGAAATTCAGTATACAATTATAAAATAAAATAATTAGAAACATGATAATATAAGTATAAATTACAATATAAATAGTTCGAACATTCTAAATATGAAATATGCATAAAAGAAGTTTACACACCTACAATAGTTCAAAGAATACAATACTACTTCTTGTCCTTCTTGTCTTGCCTCTGCCTTCTAATAGCCATCAAACTCTTGATTATATCATTTTCATCAACATAGAAGAAAATATCTTGCTCAATAAACGTGACTAGACAATCATCCAAAAAACTATCACCCATCTTATTTCTCTACTTATTTTTGACTAAACTCATTGCAGAAAATACCCTCTCAACACCCCTAAACAAATTATAAAAAATTGCTTCGGTTTCAGCAAAAACAGATTGACACATGTTAACTAAAATAGTAATTCCTGAAGATCGAACCGTTGGATTGATGTGAAATTTTAACCGTAGAAACTAGATTCAACTGTGAAACTAACACAATAAGAATCAACTCAATCGGATATACGGATCTAAAGTTAAGTCCTTCACAAGTTGAATGAATAAGATAATAACAGAAATTGATTGTATGAACTATATTGGACCGAATCTGCAGGGTATGCCGTGGCCCACCCGGCATACCCTGTAGATACGCCCCTGCGGTGAGTCCACGTCACCCCGAAACCCTAGAGAACCAGATTAGATCTAGACCGTTGGATATAGATCCAACGATCCATGTTCGTCCACATCACCCTGCGAAATTCATGTTACGGTGGTTGGACCTGTTTTCAGCCGTTGGATCTAGATCCAACGCTCACGATTGAGCCACGTAGCCCTTAAACAGCACCGTGCTAGGGTTAGACCTCAGCCGGTAGATCTAGATCGTACGGTTAAGATTAATACGCGTTGTAGCATTAGATGCGATAGCAGCCGTTCGATCAAGATCGAACGGTGCAGATTGAGCCACGCGTCAGCCACCGGGACATGCCACGCCACCCCATAGTGAGGCAAAAACCCGATCGGATCTGGACTGTCCGATTCAAATCGTACGACCCAGATCAAGCCACGTTACCCCAACGTGCTAAATCCCGATCCAATCCGAACCGTTGGATTTCAAACCAATGGTCCAGATCAAGCCACGTGGCCAGAAGCTGAACCGGCGCGGTCCACGCGTGGGCCGCGCCGGCCGTCGGCGGCGTCACGCGTGGCGTCGGCGTGGCCAGCGTGTCGGCGGTAGCCAATCGCACCATGACGTCGGCGGTGGCGTCATGGCGCCGACGCCAGTGGGGCACGTGTGTCACCGCCCTCGACCGGCCGTCTTGGCCGACGCTACCCGAGTGGGTCCCGCGTGTCAGCGACATGTGAACCCGTGGACCGGGTCCACGGTGGACCGAGCCTGGGCCGTGGACTGTCCATGGACCCGAGGCGATGTGGCGGCTTTTGATTGGTCCACGTGTCGTGATGACGCAATAAGTCGATTTTTCAATAGAAAAATAAATGAATTAATTCGGTTTATTCTTTTATTTGAAATTTCAAACCTCAAACGCTTATAACTTTTTCATTTCAACTCCGATTTGAGTGATTCCAATTTCTAAATTTTTATATAATTGAGATATACTTAATGATGAATTTTATTTAATTTTTGAACATAATTTTTCCTCTGTTTATATTTATTTAAATGATTTTCAAACTTTAAATGATTATAACTTTTGCGTTTTAACTCCGATTTGGACGATTCAAATTTCTAAAAATTTATAAAAAGGTGTTCGTTCTGTTTATGAACCTTATTTGAATTTTTGGACTCATTTTGCCTACTTTTTATTTATCTATTGCTATTTGCACGCGTTACGAGTAGACGTTGAAGTACCTGAAGGCTTCGAAGGTGAAGTGTTGACCCAGGAGCCAGATCTGGACCAAGATCAATTACTCTTTGAAGGAAAGTTGTGCTTTGACCATATTGATCCCATTTTTGAAATTAATTTGATTTAAATTATTGCATGCTAATTTAATTAGAAAATGCTTTAATTAATTTCGGGAAATTAGTTAAATGCCATCTTTGCGATATGACACCTTGATTATTGATTATGTGCCATAAATCCTTGTCACCCTAGTTGTGGATTATTTAGTTGGACATTATTAATTTGCCAACATGGGTAATTAGACTGATGTAGTATGCTTAGCCCTGCCACGTGACATGATTTGGACAATTAAATGCTAATATTGACTTAATGAGATATGTAACATGTTTTTGAGAAGTATCATGTGTTATGAATGATGATGTTGATGTCACGTGGTGCATGGTAAACAACCGGGGATTGATAAATAGATTTAGACCGGGGCATGTGGAAAGAAATGATCGGGTGGGCCAGGTGTGGCACCGGGAAAGTTGATTTGGTTTTTCGGGTAGTCTTGCCCTGGTCACCCTAAGGTCTTAACCATGCAAGCCTTTTGTCGGGATCCGAATTTGCAAATCCGGACCCTCTGTGTATTCAGCACTAGTCCAGGAACGCGCTAGTGCACACAGTCTCAACATTGGTAAATATCACAATCATACTCAACGAAATAATAAAGTACCTTAAATAGTTAACCAAACGGGTTGCTCGACCTTATGGTCAAGTTACAAATATACGCCTCGCAGGGTGAAACTTATTAAAAGAGAAATAACTGCAGCGGAAAATAAGATAACTTCGTGGCGCCATCCAGTATACCACAGGCAACTGACTGGGCTCGCTCCATAGTTAGACGGTTCCTCTGGGAGCTCCTCCTCCAAAGCTGGTGTAGACTCCTCTTCAACTGGTGTTGTATTGTGGCAAGGGTGAGTACTTGGTACTCAGCAAGTCATGCACAGAATGCAACTAATATACTACATGCATGGCTTAATACAAAGGAATAGCTCAAGGTATATTTGCAAATGAAACATTTAACAAGTATCATAAGTAGATTCGAAAGCAGTAGAAATGAGTTTAACATCAATAACTTTTCCAGGAGTTACGTAAACATCTTTCCCGATTCTAATCCACATTTCCATCAACATCATTATTAAACCAAACCCAACCTTTCAAGACCAATTTATTTTCAAGAAAGTCTAACCCTTAACTGTAATTCCCGAGCGATGTCCAATACCGCGGACACGGCTATTCGAATAGATTTTACACTCTGCAGAGGTTATGCACTTTTCCCACAATATACAGCCAAACACCACAAAGGCGAGTGTCCGTAACAGAGTCGTTTGGAAACTTCTAACAGCACAAGTGGTCCTCTGTCGGGACCCCGAATTTGCAAATCCGGACCCTCTGTGTATTCAGCACTAGTCCAGGAACACGCTAGTGCACACAGTCTTAACATCGGTAAGTATCACAATCATACCACTCGATACTAATAAAGTACTTTATTTAAATAGTCAAACTGGTTACTCGACCTTATGGTCAAGTTACAAATGCATGCCTCGCAGGGCGAAACTTATTAAGAGAGAAATAGTAGCGGAAAATCAAATAACCGTGGCGCCATCCAAGATACCACAGTAACCGATCGCTCGCTTCCCTAAGTAGACGGTTCCTTTTGGAGCTCCTCCTCCAAAGCTGGTGTCGTCTCCTCTTCAACTGGTGTTGTATTGTGGCAAGGGTGAGTACTTGGTACTCAGCAAGTCATGCACAGAATGCAAGCTAATATACTATATGCATGGCTTGGTACAAAGGAATGGCTCAAGGTATTTTTGCAAGAAATGCTTGATTTAACAAGTATCATAAGTAGATTAGAAAGCAGTAGAAACAAGTATAGCATAATTAACTTTTCAAGGAGTTTAATAAACATCTTTCCCATCCTAATCCACATTTCCATCAACATCATTATTAATCCAACCCAACCTTTCAAATCCAAGTTATTTTTGAG
This sequence comes from Rhipidocladum racemiflorum, assembly GCA_036346355.1. NCBI lineage: Eukaryota > Viridiplantae > Streptophyta > Magnoliopsida > Poales > Poaceae > Rhipidocladum > Rhipidocladum racemiflorum. The sequence goes on from CM070590.1 coordinate 18,621,977, forward strand.
AAAATCTAACCCTTGATCAGTAATTCGGCGATGTCCAATACCGCGGACACGGCTATTCGAATAGATTCTACACTCTGCAGAGGTTATGCACTTTACCCACAAGATACATCAAACACCACAAAGGCGAGTTCCTCGTAACAAAGTCTTTCTAAACTTCTAACAATACAAGTGGTCCTCCCTGTTATTGCACACTAACCCTTCCCTTAGCTAAGGCGAAGTTTAGGCCAATCAACCGTTAGATGGGTACTGGCCTCGGCCAGATGCGCTCCCCGTACAACTTACACAAAGGGTGTAGTTGACCTCCTGAGGTCCCACAGGTACGTTATTAGCAACTTAGTCAACTAGGTCCGTCCCATTACAGACATGTGGTTGCACGTTAGACCCAGTTCAAAGGCTTGCAAGGTTAAGTCCTTAGGGTGACCAGGGCAAGACTACCCGAAGAACCAAATCAACATCCCCAATGCCACAACTGGCCCACCTGATTATTCTTGCCACATGCCCCGGTCGAAAAACTATTTATCAAACCCCAGTTGATTACCTTGCACCACGTGCCATCAACATCACATGATACCTTTCCAAAACAGGTTCAATATATCATTAAGTCAATATTAACATTTGTTTGTCCAAAATCATGTCATGAGCACGTAGCAGGTCTAAGCAGTTTACTACAACGGTCTAAAACCCATGTTGGCAAGTTAATAATGCCCAACTAGTAAACCACAACTAGGGTGACAAGGGGGTCATGGCACATATTTAAGTAATCAAGGTGTCATACAGCAAATTGGTATTTATCTAATTCCCCAAATTTAAATAAAGTATTTTCTAATTGAACTAGCATGCAATAGGTTAAATCAAAATAGATTTCGAAATAGGATCAACATGGTCAAAGCACAACTTGCTTTCAAAAAGTACTTGTTCTTGGTCTTGAGTTGGATCCTGAGTCAATACTTCTCCTTCAAATCCTTCCGGCACTTCAACGTCTACTCGTAAAGCGTGCAAATAGAAAAACACGAATAAATAATAGGCAAAAAGTGTCCAAACATCCAAGTAAAATCCATAAACAGAGAGAACATAATTTTATGAATTTTTAGAAACTGGAATCGTCAAATTTGGAGTTAAAACGCAAAAGTTATGATTATTTAAAGTTTAAATAATCAATTAAATAATTTTACAGAGAAAAACTTTAGTCCAAAAATTAATTAAAATTCATATTTAGGTAGATCTCAATTTTATACAAATTTAGAAATTTGAATCACTCAAATCGGAGTTGAAACGCAAAAGTTATAAGCGTTTGAAGTTCGAAACAAAATCTGAAATCATTATTTCGAATTAATAAATCATTTTCTTTTTCGAAAATTAATTATTGCGTCGGCCGACACGTGTCGACCTCGATTGGTTGGTGACGTCACCGGTCCTGGACTTGGTCCACGCTTGGCTCGGGTCTACCGTGGACTCGGCCCACGGCTCCTTGTGTCATCGACAGTGGAGTCCCCTCGGGTGACGTCCATCAGCCGACGTCGGCGGGCTCACCACGCTGAGTGGGACCCACTGTGGACGTCATTGTCGACGTCGGCGCTCGGGGACGGCCGACATCTTGAGCCCGCCATGACGTCGGTGTGGCGTCATGGTGCGGTGGTCGGGCCATCGACATGCGGGCCCAGCGTGTCGGCGTCTACACGCACGCTGCGTGGGCCGACCGCGACGGTCAGCCTTCCCGGACGCGTGGCGCAATCTCGGCCGTTGATTTGAAAATCAACGGCCCAGATTAGATCTGGCTCTCACGCGTTTGGGTTAACGCATTTGATCTGGATCGTTGGATCTAGATCCAACGGTCGAGATTGGATCTGGGATTTTGGACGAAATCTCATCGTGAGATGACGTGGCGCAATCTGGGACGTTGGATCGGAATCGGACGGCGGAGCGAGCTCGGGGTCCGGCGATGGCTTGCGGCGGCGCTGGCTCGCCGGGATTGGGGACGACGACCACGGCAACGGCGCTTCAGGCGTGCTCCGGCGAGGTGAGAGGTCCCTTCCGACACGGCTTGACCTCCCGGTTCCGGATCTGACCTCAACGGTGGCGGAGGACGACGGAGACGGCGGCAATCGGCGAAAAACTACGGCGGAACGCTACGGCAACTTCGGCGAGCGATTGAGGCTAGACGGCGGCGGCTCCGGCGACGTTGTCTAGGGCTACAGGCGCGCAATGAAGTGACGGTCACGACGGCGGCGACGGCGCAATAAATAGAGCCCTCGGCGTCCGTGAAACGCACGGAAACCGAGACCTGCTCCGTTCTTGGCGAGTCCGTGGCGACACGGTAGGGTGGCGTGGCAGCGCCACGGCCGTTGGATCGAGATCCAACGGTCGCGAAGTTTGGGTCCGGTCGGACTCGGCGGTAGGCTGTCGGTCGGGCTCGGGCTCGGTGACGTGACTCAATCGTGGCCGTTGGATCAAGATCCAACGGTCACGCGGTTAGGGTTCCAGCGAGCGGGTTCGGCTTGACCACGGGCGCGGTCGGGCTCGGGTCGGACTCGAACTCGAGTCTGACTCGGGCTCGGTCGGATGAACAGTAAAACCAACTCGATTTAATTAATCCAATTAAATTCCCAGAAATTCAATTAAATCATTAAAAATAGCAAAAGACTCAGAAAAATTCCAGAAAAATTCTGGAAAATATTTTGGAACATTTTGGACTCAAATAAAATATTTTCAACAAATTTTTATTTGCAAAATTAAATTCTTTAATTATTTCAAAATGGAATAAATTCCAAATAAATCCAAATAAATTCCAGAAAATTCCAAAAATTCACCAAAGTACCAAATCACACATGGATTTAAGAAAAGCAAAATTTTGGGGTGTTACATCCTCTCCGTTGTTTGCACACTAACCCTTCCCTTAGCGAAGGCGAAGTTTAGGCCAATCCACCGTTAGATGGGTACCTGGCCGCAGCCCCGGTACGCTCCCTCGTACAACTACACAAAAGGGTGTAGTTGACATCCTGAGGTCCCACAGGTATGTTATTAGCAACTTAATCAACTAGGTCCGTCCCATTACAGACATGTGGTTGCACGTTTGACTCAGTTCAAAGGATTGCAAGGTTAAGTCCTTAGGGTGACCAGGGCAAGACTACCCGAAGAACCAAATCGACGTTCCCGGTGCCACAACTGGCCCACCCGATCATTCTTGCCACATGCCCCGGTCGAAAACTATTTATCAAACCCCAGTTGATTACCATGCACCACGTGCCATCAACAAAACAACACATGATACCTTTCCAAAACAGGTTCAATATATCATTAAGTCAATATTAACATTTGATTGTCCAAAATCATGTCAAGAGCACGTAGCAAGTCTAAGCAATATACTACAACGATCTAAATTCCCATGTTGGCAATTTAATAATGTCCAACTATTTAAACCTCAACTAGGGTGATAAGGGGTCATGGCACATATTTAATTAACCAAGGTGTCATACAACAATTTGGCATCTATCTAATTCCCCGGAATTTAAATAAAGTATTTTCTAATTAAACTAGCATGCAATAATTTAAACCCAAAGTAATTTGAATATGGGATCAACATGGTCAAAGCAAAATTTGCCTTCAAAGAGTACTTGGTCTTGGTCCTAAGCTGGCTCCTGGGTCAACACTTCTCCCTCGAAGCCTTTAGGCACTTCAACGTCTACTCGTAAAGCGTGCAAATAGCAAATAATAAATGAATAGTAGACAAAAAGTGTCCAAACATCCAAATAAAGTTCACAAACAGAGAGAGCATAATTTTATGAATTTTTAGAAACTGGAATCGTCAAATTCGGAGTTTAAATGCAAAAGTTATAAACGTTTGAAGTTTGAATCCATTTTTGAAATCAATAATTCGAATTAATAAATCCTTTTCTTTTTCGGAAATTAATTATTGCGTCAGCATTGACACGCGTCAGCCCCTGGTTGGTCCACGTTAGTCCTGCTGACGTCAGCACCGGCCGAACCCCACGATGACGTCAGCATGACGTCATCATGCCACGTGGCGCTTTCTGGAGTGACCACGTCGGCTCCAGTGCATGGACCCGGTCCACGCACGCGTAGCGTGTTGCTGACGGTGGGCCCGCCCTGTCAGCGGCTAGCGTTCACGCCCGCGTGGGCGCGGCTGACGTGTGGGCCCTCTGACACGCGGGTCCCGCGTGTCAGAGACACGCTCCCACACGCGGGCGCTGACCGCGACGGTCGGCCTCCCGGCCACGTGGCTAGATCTCGGCCATTGATTTGAAAATCAACGGCCCAGATTGGATCTGGGTTCACGCGTAGGAAAACTACTCGGTTGATCTGGACCGTTCGATCTTGATCGGACGGTAAAGATCCAATCTAAGGTTTACAACGCAGCTAACCCTAACCGTTGGATCTAGATCTAACGGCTGAGATCTATCCTAGCTCAGTGCGGTTTAGGCTACGTGGCACAATCTAAACCGTTGGATCTAGATCCAACGGATGGAAATAGATCTGAGGATTTTAACGTGAAAACTCACCGAGGGTGACGTGGCGCGATCTGGGCCCTTGGATCTGGATCGGACGGTGGAGAGAGTTCGATCGACAGCGATGGCGCGCGGCGGAGCAAGGTCACCAGAGACGGGGACGACGACACGCCCGACGGCGTTGCGGGGCCTCTCCGGCGAAGTGAGTGGTACTCACCGACGCGGCGTGACCTCGCTGTTCCGGATCTGGGCTCAACGGCGGCGGAAACGGCGCGAAACCGTGGCGGAACGCACGGCCAACTACGGCGAGCGATTGCGGTGCAACTACGGCGGCTTGAGCTCGTCGGGCTAGGGCTACGGGTGCGCACGGAAGTCGGCAACACGAGAGCGGCGGCGGCGCATTAAATAGGGCCCTCGGCGTCCGTGAAACGCGCGGAAACCGAGGCCCACTCTGTTGCGATGGCGGAATCCGAATTGGATTCGGATTGGCTGATGTGGATTCGGATTGGCTGACGTGGCTCAACGTCAGCCGTTGGATCAAGATCCAACGGTGCGGGGGTTTGGGCGCGGAGTGCAGCTCGGCGGTGGTGGCTCGGTCGGGCTCGGGCTCGGCGACGTGGCTCAATCTCGGCCGTTCGATCTTGATCGGACGGTCGAGATGGTTAGTGTTAGGCGACTAGATTCGACCGAATCAGCTGGCTCGGGTCGGACACGAGTCTGACTCGGACTTGGGTCCAGTCGGATGAACAGTACAAACCAACTCGCATTTTCCAGCGATTAAATAATCCAATTAATTTCTCAGAAATTCATTTAATTCATTAAAAATAGCAAAAGACTCAGAAAAATTCCAGAAAAATTCTAGAAAATATTTTGGAACATTTTGGACTCAAATAAAATATTTCCAACAAAAGTTTATTTGCAAAGTTAAATTCTTTAATTATTTCAAAAGGGAATAAATTCAAATAAATTCCAAATAAATCCAAATAAATTCCAAAAAATTCCAAAAATTCACCAAAGTGCCAAATCACACATGAATTTAAGAAAAGCAAAATTTTGGGGTGTTACAAACCTCCCCCCTTAACAGAATCTCGTCCCCGAGATTCAGGGCTTACTAAAGAATAGGTTCGGAAACTCTTTCTTCAAATCTTCTTCGCGCTCCCAAGTTGCTTCACTCTCCGCGTGGTTGCTCCATTGAACTCTGCAGAAGCGGGTTGACTTGTTTCTCGTCTCTCGATCCATGGTGTCCAAAATCTTCACGGGGTGCTCCTTGTAAGTCAGATCCTCTTGTAACTCGATTGACTCAAGCGGTGTCTATTCCTTGGGTACTCGGAGACACTTCTTCAACTGGGATACGTGAAACACATCATGTACTCCGGCTAGTGATTGCGGTAGCTCCAGCTGGTACGCAACTTCTCCTCTGCGACCGAGAACCTTGAATGGTCCAACATATCGCGGCGCGAGTTTTCCTTTGGCGTGGAATCTCTTAACTCCTCTGAGCGGTGTAACTCTGAGATACACAAAATCTTCCGGTTCAAAACTCAGGTCTCGGCGACGGTTATCGGCGTAGCTCTTCTGTCTTGACTGTGCTATCTTCAGTCTGTCTCGGATCATGGCAATTTGTTCTTCGGCCTCTTGAAGAATATCTGGTCCAAAGACACGGCGTTCACCTGTCTCATTCCAGTTCAACGGTGTCCGACAGGGTCGACCGTATAGTGCTTCAAATGGCGACATTTGCAAACTGGCTTGGTAGCTGTTGTTGTAACTGAACTCTGCATACGACAGACTTTTATCCCAAGAGGTAGCATAAGCCAATGCACATGCTCTTAACATATCCTCCAAAATCTGATTAACTCTTTCGGTTTGCCCATCTGTCTGCGGATGATAAGCTGTACTGAAGTTCAAACGAGTTCCCATGGCTTCATGTAGTTTATTCCAGAACCTCGAGGTAAACTGGGTACCTCTGTCCGATACAATCTTCTTCGGCACTCCGTGCAAACAGACGATCCTGGTCATGTACAACTCAGCTAACTTATCTCCCGAATAAGTGGTCTTCACTGGAATAAAATGGGCGACCTTAGTCAAGCGGTCCACTATGACCCATATGGAGTCATATCCTCCTTGAGTCTTGGGTAAACCGGTAATGAAGTCCATTCCGATTTCTTCCCATTTCCACTCAGGTATCTTCAACGGCTGTAGCAATCCTGCTGGTCTCTGATGCATTGCCTTGACTCTCTGGCATATGTCGCACAGCGCAACATGCTCGGCAACCTCACGTGTCATGCTCGGCCACCAGAATCTTTCCTTCAAATCCTGATACATCTTGGCACTTCCAGGATGAATTGAATACTTGGAATCATGGGCTTCTTCTAGAATCAATTGCTTCAACTCCTTCTGGTTTGGCACACAGATTCGATCATGCATCCATAACGTGCCTTGTTCGTCCAACTTGAAGTCCTTTGCCTTGCCTTCATCCATCTTGGACTTGATCATGCGGATCTTATCATCATCCTCCTGTCCTTCTCGGATCTGATCCTCCAGGGTAGGCTTCACTTCTAATGTGGCCAAGAATCCTTCTGGTACTACTTCAATCTGCATTTTCTGGAAATCCTCACATAGCTCATCCTGACTCGTGGCTATCAACATGTTCACAGTATGGCTTTTCCGACTCAAGGCATCGGCCACCACGTTGGCCTTTCCAGGATGGTAATGGATTCCAACATTATAATCCTTGATTAACTCTAACCATCTCCTTTGCCTCATGTTCAGGTCTGATTGGGTGAAGATGTACTTAAGACTCTTATGGTCCGTGTATACCTCACATCTGTTTCCGATCAGATAATGACGCCATAACTTCAAGGCATGCACTACGGCAGCTAGCTCTAGGTCATGCGTTGGATAATTCTCCTCGTGTGGCCTCAACTGCCTTGATGCATAAGCAACGACCTTTCCGTTCTGCATCAGCACACATCCAAGTCCTTGGCGTGATGCGTCACAATAAATATCAAAGCTTTGATTGACATCCGATAGAATCAACACCGGCGCTGATGTCAATCGCTTCTTTAACTCTTGAAAACCTTTTTCGCACTCTGGCGTCCATGCAAACTTCTTCTCCTTTTTCAACAATTGCGTAAGAGGTTTTGCAATGGTCGAAAAGCCTTCAATGAAACGGCGGTAGTAACCTGCCATTCCAAGGAAACTCCGGATCTGGGTCACGGTCTTCGGCTGTTCCCAATGCAACACAGCTTCTACCTTGCTTGGATCTACGGCAACTCTTCTGCTGTCATTACATGTCCAAGGAACTCCACCTTGTCCTTCCAAAGTCACACTTGCTGAACTTGGCGAAAAGTTGTTGTTCCCTCAGCTTTTCCAAAACTTGCCTCAAGTGCTCTGCGTGTTCATCCTCTGTCTTGGAGTAGATTAAGATATCATCTATAAACACAACAACAAACTTGTCCAAATATTCCATGAACACCTTATTCATCATATTCATGAAATATGCTGGCGCATTCGTCAGACCAAAGGACATAACAGTAAACTCGTAATGTCCATATCTTGACGAGAATGCGGTTTTCGAGATATCTTCTGATCGGATCTTCAACTGGTGGTATCCCGATCTCAGATCAATCTTGGAGAAAACTCCGGCTCCTCTCAGTTGATCAAATAGATCATCGATCCTGGGTAGCGGGTACTTATTCTTCACGGTGACTTCATTGAGTGCACGGTAGTCAATGTACATCCTAAAACTTCTGTCCTTCTTCTTGACAAACAAAACTGGCGCTCCCCACGGCGACGAACTCGGTCTGATAAATCCTTTCTCCATCAGCTCTTCAAGTTGCTTCTTCACGTGAGTGTCTTTGGCAGATGTTGATAAAGAACAACTACGCCGATCGTGAGGGAGGCTACGCCGCCGAGTTGTGGCGTATGCTACAGTTGCTTGGAGGCTTTGAGAGACCGCTCTACCAGGGACCACCATCGTGCAGGCATGAATGGTCATAGGATGGGACGTCAAAATCACAGTGTATGCTCGAGAGAAGACGAAGTTCAGTCGTCCTTTTCACTTCACCGCCAGGAGGTCTAAATTTGAGATGGGAATCTAGGAGGTGTCGCGCCGAGCGATGCAGCAGATCGCTCGCACTTCCTCTAGGGAGTTGGAGGGCACATGTTCCGTCACCACCCACGCCAGGACAATAGAACTCAGCGAAGGCCGATAGAAGATGAGGATGCTTCGGTCACTCACTTGGCCAGATTCGTCGTCGCCCAGGAGGAGCTCATCAACGACACAGTACAGGAGTTGATGAAGGCCCACAAGCAGGCTGAGGAAGTGAAAGAGCACTTAGAGAATGCGCGTGAGTACGTCGCCCATGCTGCGGAGAGGATCGCAGAGCTGGAGACCGCACTTTACGGGCAGGGACCAGAGCCAGTGTTGGAGTTGGACACCCTAGACTAAGAGGAGCCAGCACCTGAGCAGGAGCACCAGCCAGCACCGCAGCCGGAGCTTGAGCCTGAGGACGATGCCACTTCTTCGACTACTACCGTTGTGGGGCATGGCGATCACTTCGCGCCTATGCCACCGCGCCCGCCGCGAGGAGGTAGTGGAGGTTTTCTCGACGAGTGAGCATAGGTTTTGCAGTTGAGACTCCTTCGTCGAGTCGTGTCTGAGAATAAAGAGTCACCCTTAGAAGCGTTAGACTCCAGTGTTAGTTTGTTTTGGATTTTCATTGCTTGCTGAGTGTGCAGTTTGTGTTGCAAGGCTCTTAGGCATTGTGAGCAACCATACCAAGTTATTAATGAATAAGTAATAAAGTTGGATTTTGAGTCATACCTTCCACCCAGCATAAGTTTCCTCTATTACTTATCTATGCTTGTTCCCCCTCATCTCTAAAACTTGGAGCAATCGACAGATAGTGAACACCCGCGAAAACCTTGGAGGCAACGGAAGTGTTTCTCGCCCCGCAGTAAACCCCAATGATGCAGCCCCTGCACCCCAACCAGCACCACCAGTTGACATGCAGAACTTTGGAACCTTCCTTGCTACACAGACCCAGCTGATGCACGCGATGATGCAACAGATGCAGCAAGTCACCGCTCAGGCCGCCGCTAACCAAGCAAATCAGGGGCAGCGTCAGGGAGCAAAGTTGTCAGAATTTATGAGGACTCATCCACCCACATTCTCTAGGAATGCTAATCCACTAGAGGCGGATGATTGGCTAAGGTCGATAGAAAGGAAGTTACACATTACCCAATGCATGGGAAATGGGAAGGTGATCTACGCCTCTCATCAGTTGGAAGGGACCGTCGCAGAATGGTGGGAGAACTTCTGCGCCACCCGGGAGAACCCACAGGACATCACATGGGAGGAATTTACCGCCGCATTTCGCCAATATCATGTGCCAGAAGGGATCATGGACCTTAAGAAGGAGGAGTTCAGGGCACTGAAACAAGGTAATCAACCGGTGTCCGAATATCTGAACAAGTTCAAACAGCTTGCACGCTACGCCCCTGAAGACGTAGCGACGGATAAGGCCAGGCAGTCCTATTTCATGAAGGGACTTAACTCAGGACTGCAGGTGAGACTAATCACCCACACCTTCCCAGACTTTTAGGAGCTTGTGAACAAGGCGCTCATCCTGAAGGGCAAGCGCAAGGAACTGGATGAGAAAACGCAGAATGCAGCAGCAGGGATCGCGCCAAGGAGCGCAGCAGCGTCTGAGGGTTGCGCCGAATCAGTTTTTCTGATTCCAGCCGCAAAATGCAGCAAGGACACCGTCGCCAGCACCGAGACCCGCCAATCAGAATTATCAGACACCAGCTCCAGCTAGAAACGCCGCTTCGAGCAGTCAACAGGGAGCAGTGATACGCTGCTATACATGCAACGAGCCAGGGCACTTCTCCAACAACTGCCCCAAGAAGACAGCAGGAGTGACCCCAGTTCGCTTCAACTTGGGCTCCACACTAGCCAGGACACCTGCACCAGGAGCAAACCGTGGAGCAGCACAACCCGGAGCCGCACCCCAAACCGTGGTGAGGGGACGAGTCAACCATGTGACTGCAGATGCACTTCAGAATGCCACGGACGTCGTACTGGGTAAGTTATTTGTCAATTCAGTACCTGCAACAGTATTGTTTGACTCTGGAGCCTCGCATTCGTTTGTTTCTCGAGATTTTGTTTCTAAGAATGATTTGGAGATTGTGGATCTTAAATGCATGCTTGTAGTTCAAACCCTTGGGTTAGAACTCCGATCGCAAGTAGGATGTTCTGGGGTAATAATAATGGTAGATGGGGTAGAATTCCTAGCGAACCTTATTATATTGGGAACACAGACCTTAGATATCATTTTGGGAATGGATTGGTTATCCAAGCACAAGGCCGTGCTGGACTGTGGAAGGAGGATCATCTCGGTTCAGAGCCCATGTGGAAGAAAGGTGGAATTTCAAGCGACAACCGTTCGTGATGGACAGCTGATGGTAAACAGTGCGATGGCAATCAGCATAGAAGATGTTCCAGTGGTAAAAGAGTATCCCGATGTTTTTCCTGAAGATTTACCTGGTATGCCACCGGATAGAGACATAGAGTTTGTGATAGAGTTAGTACCTGGTACAGCCCCGATAGCAAAAAGACCCTATCGGATGTCAACCAAAGAATTGGTGGAGATGAAGAAACAGCTTGAAGAGTTGATGGAGAAAGGATTCATCAGACCGAGTTCGTCGCCATGGGGAGCACCAGTTTTGTTCGTCAAGAAGAAGGATGGGAGTTTCAGGATGTGCATTGACTACCGTGCACTCAACGAAGTTACAGTGTAGAACAAGTACCCACTACCCAGGATCAATGACCTGTTTGACCAGATGAGAAGAGCCGGAGTTTTCGCCAAGATCGATTTGAGATCAAGATATCACCAGTTGAAGATCCGGTCAGAGGATATTCCAAAGACCGCATTCTCGTCGAGATACAGGCATTACGAATTTACAGTTATGTCCTTTGGTCTGACAAATGCGCCAGCTTATTTCATGAATATGATGAATAAGGTCTTCATGGAGTATTTGGATAAGTTCGTTGTTGTGTTCATAGATGATATCCTAGTCTACTCTAAGACAAGGGATGAGCATGCAGAACACCTGAGGCTAGTTCTAGAGAAGCTGAGGGACCAGCAACTCTTCGCCAAGTTCAGTATGTGTGACTTCTGGAAGGACAAGGTGGAGTTTCTTGGACACGTGATGACCGCAGAAGGAGTCGCCGTTGATCCAAGCAAGGTAGAAGCTGTATTACACTGGGAACAGCCGAAGACAGTGACCCAAATCCGTAGTTTCATGGGAATGGCAGGTTACTGCTGCCGCTTCATTGAAGGCTTTTCGATGATTGCGAGACCTCTCACGCAATTATTGAGAAAGGAGAAGAAGTTTAACTGGACGCCGGAATGTGAGAAAGGCTTCCAAGAGCTGAAGAAGCGATTGACATCAATGCCTGTGTTGGTTCTACCGGATGTTAATCAAAACTTTGATATATATTGTGATGCATCGCGCCAAGCACTCGGATGCGTGTTGATGCAGAACCAGAAGGTCGTTGCATATGCATCAAGGCAGCTGAGGCCGCATGAAGAGAACTACCCGACCCATGACCTAGAGTTAGCAGCTGTAGTGCATGCCTTGAAGTTGTGGCGCCACTACCTGATTGGGAACAGATGTGAACTATACACGGATCATAAGAGTCTTAAGTAAATCTTCACCCAATCAGACTTGAACATGAGGCAGAGAAGATGGTTGGAACTGATCAAGTAATACAATGTTGGAATCCATTACCATCCCGGAAAGGCCAACGTGGTGGCCGATGCTTTGAGTCGGAAAAGCCACACTGTAAATATGCTGATAGGGGAAAGTCAGGTCGAGTTATGAAAGGAATTTCAGAAGATGCAGATTGAGGTGGTACCCGAGGGATTCTTGGCCACGCTGGACGTGAAGCCTACCCTGGAAGATTAGATCTGCGAAGGGCAGAAGGATGATGCCAAGGTTCTGAGGATCAAGTCCATAATGGAGGAAGGCATGGCCAAGGACTTCAGATTGGATGAGCAAGGCACGCTGTGGATAAAGGATCGTATCTGTGTGCCGAACAAAAAGGAGCTGAAGCAGCTAATTCTGGAAGAAGCGCATGACTCCAATTATTCAATTCATCCAGGAAGTGCCAAGATGTATCAAGATCTGAAGGAAAGATTCTGTGGTCGAGCATGAAACGCGAGGTTGCCGAGCATGTCGCGTTGTGCGGCATATGTTAGAGAGTCAAGGCAATGCATCAGAGGCCAGCAGGATTGCTGCAGCCATTGAAGATACCAGAGTGGAAGTGGGCGGAAATCGGAATGGATTTCATTACCGATTTACCTAAAACTCAAGGAGGATATCACTCCATATGGGTCATAGTGGATCGCTTGACTAAGGTCGCCCATTTTATTCCTGTAAAGACCACTTACTCGGGCGACAAATTAGCAGAATTGTATATGACCAGGATCGTCTATTTGCATGGAGTGCCGAAGAAAATTGTATCGGATAGAGCTACCCAATTTACCTCAAGATTTTGGAATAAGTTGCACGAACTATGGGGACCCGTTTGAACTTCAGTACATCCTATCATCCGCAGACGGATGGATAGACTGAGAGAGTTAATCAGATTCTAGAGGATATGTTAAGAGCTTATGCATTGGCTTATGCTACCTCTTGGGATAAGAGTCTGCCGTTTGCCGAGTTTAGCTACAATAACAGCTATCAGGCCAGTCTACAGATGTCACCTTTTGAGGCACTGTATGGTTGATAGTGTCGAACACCCTTGAACTGGAATGAGACGGGTGAGCGACATGTCTTTGGACCGGATATTCTTCAAGAAGCCAAAGAGCAAATCGCCACGATCCGGGAAAGACTGAAGATAGCCCAGTCAAGACAGAAAAGTTACGCTGACAACCGTCATCGAGACTTGAGTTTTGAACCGGAGGATTTCGTATATCTCAAAGTTACACCTCTCAAGGGAGTTAAAAGGTTCCATGCGAAAGGGAAACTCGCACCGCATTATGTTGGACCATTTAAGATTTTGAGCCGCAAAGGCGAGGTTGCTTACCAGCTGGAGTTGCTGCAGTCGTTGGCGGGAGTGCACGATGTGTTCCATGTGTCACAATTGAAGAAGTGTCTCTGAGTGCCAGATGAGCAAACACCTTTGGAATCGATTGAGTTGTAAGAAGATCTGACCTACAAGGAGTACCTGGTAAAGATTTTGGACACGATAGATCGAGAGACAAGAAATAAATCAACCCGCTTCTGCAGAGTTCAGTGGAGCAATCATGCAGAAAGTTAGGCAACTTGGGAGCGCGAGGAGGATTTGAGAAAAGAATTCCCAAACCTATTCCTTAGTCTGCCCTGAATCTCGGGGTTGAGATTCTGTTAAGGGGGGAGGTTTGTAACACCCCAATTTTTGCTTTTCATGAATTTAAATGAAATTTGTCACTTTTTGGAATTTTTGGAATTTGTTTGGATTTAATTTGAATTTATCCCCTTTTGAGATAATTAAAGAATTTTAAATTTTAAATAAAATTTTGTTGCAAATATTTATTTGAGTCCAAAATGTCTCAAAGTATTTTCCAGAATTTTTCTGATTATTTTGCTATTTTTCTTGAATTATTTGAATTACTAGAATTATTTTAAATATTTAATCATTGGAAAACCCTAACGGGTTTTACTGTTCAAGCCGAACTGAACCCGACCGGGCCCTAACCTGCGCGACTATTGGATCAAGATCTAACGGCCGAGATTGCGCCACGTCACCCGAACCCAAGCCAGACCCGAACCCTAATCGCGCAACCGTTGGATCGAGATCCAACGGCCAACGTTGCGCCACGTCACCAAATCCGAAACCCAGTCGGATTCCGCCGCCGCAGCCGAGTGGGCCTCGTTCCACGCGAGATTCACGGATGCTGAGGCCCCTATTTAATGCGCCGTCGCCGCCATCGTGCTCTCCTCTTCCGTGCGCATCTTTTGCCCCAACCCACACTGGCCAAGCTGCTGCCGCCAGCCCGCAGGAGCTCGCCGTAGTTGGTTGCGCGTTCCGCCGCGGTTTTCCGCCGCTTCCCACTGCGTCCGCCGTTCTCTGCCGTGAACAAGCCCAGATCCAGAACCGTCGCGACGAGCCGTGTCTGGGGGTACCACTCACCTCGCCAGAGTCGCGCCCAAACGCCGTTTGGAGTGTGGTCGTCCCCAACTCCGGTGTCCTCTGCTCCGCCGCGCCATCGCCGGACCCGCGAAGCTTCTCCACCGTTAGATCTTCATCGCACGGCCACAGTGAGTCCACGTCACCACGAAACCCTAGAGAACCAGATTAGATCTAGACCGTTGGATCCAGATCCAACGATCCATGTTCGTCCACGTCACCCATGCGAAATTCGCGTTACGGTGGTTGGACCTATTTTTAGCCGTTGGATCTAGATCCAACGCTCACGATTGAGCCATATAGCCCTTAAGCCGCACTGTGCTAGGGTTATACCTCAGCCGTTAGATCTAGATCGTATGGTTAAGATTAACCCGCGTTGTAGCATTAGATGCGATAGCAGTTGTTCGATCAAGAACGAACGGTGTAGATTGAGCCACGTGTTAGCCACCGGGACATGCCACACCACCCCACGGTGAGGCAAAAACCCGATCGGATCTAGACCGTCCGATTCAAATTATACGGCCCAGATCAAGCCACGTTACCCCAATGTGCTAAATCCCGATCCAATCCGGACCGTTGGATTTCAAACCAACGGTCCACATCAAGCCACGTGGCTGGAAGCCGAACCGGCGCTGTCCACGTGGACGCGCCCAGTAGTCGCTGACGTCACGCGTGATGTCAGCGTGGGACCGCGTGTCAACGGCTGGCCAGCTGCACCATGACGTCAGCAGTGACGTCATGTTGACATCACAGTGGGGCTCGCGTGTCAGCCGTCCTCGGCCGAGCCATGCTGACGTCACCCGAGTGGGTCCCGCATGTCAGCAACACGTCAACCCGTGGACCGGGTCCACGGTGGACCGAGCCCGGGTCGTGGACTAAGTCCATGGACCCGAGGTGATGTGGTGGCTTCTGATTGGTCCACGTGTCGTGATGACGCAATAAGTCGATTTTTCAATAGAAAAATAAATGAATTAATTCAGTTTATTCTTTTATTTTAAATTTCAAACTTCAAACGCTTATAACTTTTGCATTTCAACTCCGATTTGAGTAATTCCAATTTCTAAATTTTTATAAAATTGAGATCTACTTAATGATGAATGTTATTTAATTTTTGAACATAATTTTTCCTCTGTTTATATTTATTTAAATGATTTTTCAAACTTTAAACAATTATAACTTTTGCGTTTTAACTACGATTTGGACGATTCAAATTTCTAAAAATTTATAAAAATGTGTTCTTTCTGTTTATCTTTCCGTTTATGAACCTTATTTGAATTTTTGGACACATTTTGCCTAATGTTTATTTATCTATTGCTATTTGCACGCGTTACGAGTAGACGTTGAAGTACCCGAAGGCTTCGAAGGTGAAGTGTTGACCCAGGAGCCAGCTCTGGACCAAGATCAAGTACTCTTTGAAGGCAAGTTGTGCTTTGACCATATTGATCCCATTTTTGAAATTAATTTGATTTAAGTTATTGCATGCTAATTTAATTAGAAAATGCTTTAATTAATTTTGAGAAATTAGTTAAATGCCAGCTTTGCGATATGACACCTTGATTATTGATTATATGCCATAAACCCTTGTCACCCTAGTTGTGGATTATTTAGTTGGACATTATTAATTTGCCAACATGGGTAATTATACTGGTGTAGTATGCTTAGCCCTGCCACGTGACATGATTTGGACAATTAAATGCTAATATTGACTTAATGAGATATGTAACATGTTTTTGAGAAGTATCATGTGTTATGAATGATGATGTTGATGGCATGTGGTGCATGGTAAAAAACAGGGGATTGATAAATAGATTTAGATCGGGGCATGTGGCAAGAAATGATCGGGTGGGCCAGGTGTGGCATCGGGAAAGTTGATTTGGTTCTTCGGGTAGTCTTGCCCTGGTCACCCTAAGGACTTAACCTTGCAAGCCTTTGAACTGAGTCAATCATGCAACCACATGACTGGAGTGGGACGGTCCTAGTTGAGTAAGTAACCAATAACTTGCTTGTGATACCTCGGGTTGTCAACTACACCTTTTTTGTAGCTTGAAGGGGGAGCGTGCCACTGCTATGGCATGGTACCCGTCCAACGGTATGTCGGTCCCATACTTCACCTTTGTTAAGGGAAGGGATGGTGTATGGCAAAAATCGGAAAGGTTCACTTGTGTAGTTAGCGGTCTCCGAAAGGCTTTGTTACGATCACTCGCCTCTATGGTGTTTGACCGTATCTTGTGGGTAAAGTGCATAACCACTGCAGAGTGTAAAATCTATTCGAATAGCCGTGTCCGCGGTATTGGACATTGCTCGGGGATTACAATCAAGGGTTAGACTTCCATGAAAATAACTTGGCTTCGAAAAATGCTTGGGTTTGAATCGGTAAATTGGATATAGGATTGGAAAATGCCTACTCGTGCAATTATTGTGAAAGTACTCTATTTACTATCATTTTGCTGCTTTGCAATCTATTACTGTATTTACAATTGCTGTTTTACTGCAAATAAACCTGTTAGCCTATCTCCTTTGGGGCCCCGAAGTCAGGGATCTACTCCCTTGAGACGATCCCATGGGATCCACTACCTCCCCGCCTGAATGACTAAGATGCCCCCACTTAGGTTGGTCTAGTAGGGGTAGAATGGTATTTTTTATGTAACAGGCTGAGTGCCTATAAATACTCAATGTAACCCCATCATGTAACTTGAGCTCTCATTTAATGCAAAAACAAAAACTGGTGTGCCCTCCGGGGAGTCTGGACAGGGAGACATGCCTCTACTCCCCCCGGGGAACTCACCGACAGGAGTAGGGCGCCTCCTTGAGCGCCCAAACCTGTATAAACCCTCGTGTCACTTTTACTCTCGTGGACGACGGCCCGTGAAATGGCTGGCGTCCGCTGTCATTCACGTGTCTTATTTTCGAACCTACGACACGTCATTCCATAAACCACATTGTTACCTACTACATAGCACGGACATAAAATTTTCTAAACGCCTTCATGGGTCACCTACTCTTGACAAACAGGATGCAACCCAACTTTAAAAATAACCACAGCTCACGAACAAGAATGAACACCGATAAACAATTTCTCCTTTCAAGGCAAGGAAGAAAAACAAAACTCCAACAGAAATGCATGAGAGGTCGACTCTCAAATTTTAAACTCTG
Organism: Rhipidocladum racemiflorum; assembly: GCA_036346355.1. NCBI lineage: Eukaryota > Viridiplantae > Streptophyta > Magnoliopsida > Poales > Poaceae > Rhipidocladum > Rhipidocladum racemiflorum. The sequence continues at coordinate 18,639,770 of CM070590.1, forward strand.
ATAACCAAAACTCTTCATGAAATGTCAAGATCTACAACTTCCAAGAAGGAAGATGGATGCACTAGGGAAAACCAAATGTTCCACCAAATCTTTTCCGATAAAGATTCAAACTTAGCTCCACCCAACTTAAGGTATGCACCAGGAGAAACTCCAACACTTTTCTTAGATAGGGAGAACAACAACCACATAAGTTTCCTCCCTAAGGCAGTCCATAATAACCAACAAAATTGGGTGTCAAAACAAAAATAGCGACCAAAATACGCGTAACACAAAACTCTTCTTCTTTGTCTTCACCCAAAGAAGACAAAACCACAACTGCCAAAAGAACAATCAGCGAGTACTCATAACCAAAAACTTTCCTCTGATTTCAACCAACTAAAACCAACCAAAACCGATCGTCAGAACGGTAAAGAACATCCGAAGGAATCCACCACCAAACTCTTCTATTTGACTCCAATCACTACCCGATCTACGACAGAAAAGGGTAAGTACTTTTTCCCCCACAGGGGTTAAATAGTTCTTCGGTGATGGCTCTACCCGGCCACACCGTCAAACCACAGCCTTACTACGAACAAAAAAGTGACCGAAACCCTTCGACCCACAGCCCCACTTTATCACGATAATAAGAACAATTCAATCAATTATCTCATAAACATAGCAGCATATATTATCAAATGTAGCATTCAACATCAAGGCTTAAATACAATATTTAAGCATAAAGTAATGATACCCATACCCTTTCCTACTGTGCATCCATGTGTGTCAAATTTTAAATTAGTTATTCCACTTACACAAGTTTTACTGTTGCTATCCTATGACGAAATTTTAAGTATAACCTAAGCCATGTTTCTAGGTTATCCCACATCAAAATTTTAGTTGAACATATGGTAATTCACGAAGTTCATTCACCACAGACCTGAAGCACGCTCTGATACCAACTGTAACACCCCGGCATCTAGTATGCCCTGGATGTCACCAAACATAGAAAAAGCAGCAACTAAATACCATAATTAAGGATAAATTACAACAACTACGCTAAATGCTTTAACCGAAATTTCGGCAGCATCTCCTTTGTTTTTCCATGGTTTGAAGCAACAATAATATTATCACATCATAATATCATAATAGATGACATCTAAAACAGCACTAACAGGAGATAAAGCATCATTTCAAGCCTATAGCATAAACTCCAACGTTTCATGAACGAATATGAAGAGAACATTAAAACCAAGCACATAAGATAGCATAATACAAGTTTAGCGCATTAGGATAACCATTACAACTACAAATGAGGGTGTGTAGTTGTCTAGGTGAATAAAACTATGTGGAGATGTGATGCTAACTCCCTTCCCCGACTTCTGAGTTCATGGTACCTAAAAACAACATAAAACAATAAGCGTGAGTTCATTACTCAACAAAGTGTGATGCAATGGTACAAAAACAATAACATTTCACATACAAACTTTATGCCATTCACACATCATGAGAATCAACTCATAACTTCTTCAGTTATGCTCTCATATAACATCGTCATAAACATCTTCTTATGCATCTTATAGAACATCATGGGCATCTAAAAAAAACAACTTCATTCATGCAATGCAATGCAATGCACATGCCTCTTTGCTTAGTACATACCGGTATTGCCGAGTGCACACCCGTCGGTGTGCACCCTCTTTCCCCTTCCATCCCGTAGATGGAGGGTGCCTACTCTTACTGACTCGCTCCCATTCACAACTGTGGATGGAACTACAAGGTAGGTCTTTCTCAGAGGCGCTCCGGATTAGTCATAACTTTCTCACCGACCTTACCAGATTAGTTATAACTTCCTCACCGTCTTGGCCTGTCCTCATAGAATGAATGCACACATGCCATAAACATGAATAAATTTGCATATGCACTCAATTCAACGATTGCATAGCCATTTAACAACTATAATCATCATAACAAAAGCAAGTATCAAACATAGCAACTTAGCCCTTCATATGAACTTGCATACATACTCATATTAACCATTGCATAGCCATTAAACAACTATAATCATCATAACACAAACAAGTATGAAACATAGCAAAGCGTTATAAGCCACAACCACCAGAACACACTTGCCTTCAACCACGCGAGACGGAGTGGTGAGATGATGAGGGCACTCCCAGGTCACACCACCTGCACATAGGTACAATACACTCAAAACATGCCCACAAAGCAATACATGAACTATCATCTACATCAACTTCGCAACCCACTCCCAAAACCCAAAAAATAGCACTCTGTCCAACCGTGACAGCAGCGCTCGAATGACCATAACTTGAGTTATACAACTCCAAATCAAGTAAAAGAATACATTTTCTCGAATCTTAGGAAATTTCCCAACTTTTCCTAAGTATTCCCGAAGACTGAATCAGCCTTTAAAATTGTCTAATCTACAGTTGAACATGATCTGTCCTAATCACGTCACAGATTGGACAGTGCTCGGTACAATTGCCATAACTTTTAAACGGCTAAACGGAATTTAACGTTCTTGGTGTAAAATGAAACATAATTGAATTACCTACAACTTCCGTAACAGCCGTCCAATTAGAAAACGCTTCTATAATTGCCAAACACGCATCCTAACAACGACTGTCAAACATGGCCGACAGCTACTCGCGAAACAGATCTAGTATCCAAATCAATCCCTCTAATCACAGCACCTAAACAAGAGTTCTAGGCATGGATTCTCCCATCTAACCTGCATCATAACCCTACAAAGTAATCTACAAGCACTTACCTCCCTCGAAGAACCACTCGAACGACGAAATCCTCCTTTTTTTCGCCCTCGATCTCCCTCCAAACGCTGAATCCGTCTGTTCCTCTCATTTGCGGAGCTTCCCAACGGAGAGATCAATGGAGGGGGAGGGTGTGGCAGCAAGGAGAGGATGAATCCCTACTAGGTCTGGCTAGGGGGTGGAGGGAGAGGTGGAGGCGCAAGGGGGCAAAGGGGAGGCGCAAGGGGGCAAGGCGGCTACGGTTAGAGGGGACATTGGGGGGTGACGCACATGGGGCTGGGGCAGCAGGGCTGCTGCCCAAAACCCTCCTCCACATGGGCCAAGGATCCCCCACCTTCGGCCTAGAAAGGTCCCCCATGGCCCGACCTAATTCCCTCAAGGCCCAAACTCCCCCGGAAAGGCCCAAACTCCCGAAAACGGCCCAAAAACACGATACAAAAGTTGTACCGTAATGCCGAAATCGATAATGTCACATTCCGTAATGTCACATTCTCCCCCCCTTCAACAGGATTCGACCCCGAATCCGCGACACACCACTACGCTAACAACCAAATCGAAGGGAGCTAAGGTTCACTTCTCAGAACCCGCTCAAAAACCCCTACGATTTGCACTAGCCTGAACTCAAAAGCAAGGAGCTAAGGCTCGAAGATTGATGGCTCTAACGATAAATCACAATCAAAACTTGCTAGAATCTTACTCAACATTGACACACAAAGCATTAACACAAGGACTCAGAACGTCCCAAGCAATAGGATAAATTCCCAAACAGACCACGAAGGAAAACAGTCTCACACTTCTCATTCTATGCATTCCTTGGCACTAAAGTGTCCCATCCCTTTAACCGATGGTACTCTCCAGAAGAACACGGCACCAGCCTCTAGAACCCTCTTCAGCTCCCACACACAAAAGTGTTTTCACACCTCAACCTCTCTACTATGGTTCGTCGTATTCCAAACGACGCGAACCAAGTGAGACACAATAATCCAAGACTACCAACTGCTTGAATAATCGGGGTTAGAACCTTGGAAAAGATTGATGTTTTACAAAAAGATTAATACCCACCGCTACCACCGAAAGGAAAGCCAACTTTATGACCCGGGTCCTTAAAACCCGCAAAAATAATAACAACCAAGCCCAAGAGTATACATCTTTAGCATACTTAACCATAAACCATAAACACTCTTATTCTTATTGTCCTCTAGAAATGCAAAGAAGTACAATTCCTTTGAACCCAATTGTTCCACTTGCATCGATTCGAATCCAAAGCGCTAACATTTACTTTGGAAAGAATTCGACAACACCCAAAGAACATTCACTTTATTTTCCTAAGCCAAGATGTAAAGGGAACACAAATCTCTTACACCACAGCCAGAATACAAGAGATTATTCACTCTTTCTTTTCATACAAGAAAGCAATGGAAATCTCGACTCATGACATGAATGCAAACTTTTCAAGAGCACTCCCCATTAGTCATATATCCATATATGACTTTCTCACCGACCTGACTCAACGACTCATTTATGATTAATTATACATAAATGATGTTATGTTTCCTTTTCACAATTCATTCATCAGGTAACAACAATACCGAATAGTCATTCACCAAACGACTTCTTCCTCGGTATCACATGATTAAAACACAAATAACATCGATGATTGCGCTAATTCATATAAAGTATGAAGGCAACACCGTTAAGAGGAAAACACCACGTCGTATCAGAACCCACCATTAATTGAAAGCTAAACTTGCAAAACCTCGCATCCTAACCAAAATCAACATTTTGAAAAGAACATCGACTCCAAAGTCAAACATCTGCATACACAACCGCCACAAATTTTCTCAAAGAGAAAGGGAACCTCATTTCCAAAAGGGAACACTTCACTAACAAAATCACTTGTGAAATATTTATAAAATCCACCTTTTAAAGCACTTGCAAACACCACACACATTTTCCAAATAACTCCAACTCTGGCCAAATAGAGTTACAAATTAAATCTCAAGAGTTTCCAACACAACCCACTATGTCCATCTGCTTCCTTTAAAATTTATTCCAAAGATAATTCAGTGTGAATGCGAAGGAGCGCGATCCACTCAAAAAACTTTTGGGTGTAAATCCATACTCATAGCACAGACTAAACAAATTAGCCAAAACCAAAGATTGGCAACAATCACTACAAGTTTAGGGAAACTCTGAAACACAACATAAGGAGTACATTGACTGAAAGCATTCAACCAAAATAGCAAACAACCAAACCAGTCGAAAAGTTTTAAACACAAGCTCAGCATGAACCCCACCATATCTAGTATTCCACTACACTTACCATTTAAGCATTCAATATTTACTATTTACTCATCGAGAAGGCCCCTCAGGATAGAACAAAAACTACAAAACAAATTCTTTCTCTAATTACCTTTCCCAATACTTATAAATAAAGTTGATGATGCTTAACATAAGACATCCAACTAAGACTACCTCATCATGATCCCCACAGACAATCACATCATATAACATAATATTTTAAATTTGAAACATAATACTTCAACAAATCTTTCAGCATGATCAACCTATAAATTTCATACCACCTATACGTCAACATCTCAACAATTGAAACTTATTAATTAACAATTGACTTCAACAAATAAATGTTATCTCCATAAGAAAAAATTCATAAGTAGGATTCTAAGGTATACATTCATTAAGGATAAAATCTTACATCATGATGATTATCCATTATTCATTCCATCACAATATGTGCTCGACCCCTTACCACATTTTACAATTTTCTCTATTTTAACAATGGTTTTTCAACGATAAATCTAAACAATTAACACTTCTAAATCATCAATGTCACTTATTTGCACAATCATAAAACAACAGCATTGCTTTTAATTACCCTATCGAAAGGCTATAACAATTTGCCAATACACAACATACTCCAACTATTTAAGATAACTTAATAAATTAGGCGACCACAATGGTCTTAAAACATCATCAAACAACAAATCCTATACCTTCTCAATTGGCATCGATACTAGCATTTCAGGAACATGACTGTGTACTTCCAATTATGTTAATAGTTTGCAACAATATAAATAGCAACTCTAATTAACTTCCAAGTTAAAGTCACAAGCTAACACGATTAAATTTCTCTATTAACACGTTAGATTAGAACATATTTAAACAACCAGCAAAGTTTCTTTAACAATATCAGTAGTTTACATCATCTTAATATTCTAACCATGCAACAGGGTTTAAAACTTTAAACATTATCGAGGGTCATACGCACTTTTAAAGCAAAGCAACAGATTCTAAGCATGTACATTAACACATTTAATCATTCTCGCTATAGAGTAATCTACAACACTAGTAGTCTATTTATTCTCAAGCTAAAGATAACAATCACATTGAATTGATTCAACTCAGAAATTAACTTAGCAATACGTCATGTTGGAGGATAACTCACCGACTCCACAAGGGGAGGTCTAGTGTTTGGATAGGGGTGGCGATCATATCTCCTCAGGTCCTCACGCAAGAGATCTCATGACCCGCGGGAGGTCTACGTCTCTCCGGGGGCATACCCCGCGGGGGGTTCTCCTCGTGACCCGCGGGAGGTCTACGTCTCCCCGGGGGCATACCCCGCGGGGGGTTTTCCTCATGTCCCGCGGGAGGTCTACGTCTCCCCTGGGGCATACCCAGCGGGGGGGGTTTCCTCATGTCCCGCGGGAGGTCTACGTCTCCTCGGGGGCATACCCCGCGGGGGGCGGGAGTTCTCCTCATGTCCCGCGGGAGATCTACGTCTCCCCGGGGGCATACCCCGCGAGGGGTTCTCATGTCACGTGGGAGGTCTACGTCTCCATGAGGGCATACCCCGCGGGGGTTCTCCTCGTGACCCGCGGGAGGTCTACATATCCCCAGGGGCATACCCCGCGGGGGGTTCTCATGTCCCGTGGGAGGTCTACGTCTCCCCAGGGGCATACCCCGTGGGGGGCGGGAGTTCTCCTCATGTCCCACGAGAGGTCTACATCTCCCCGGGGGCATACCCCGCAGGGGTTCTCCTCATATCCCCCAGGAGGTCTACGTCTCCCTGAGGGCATACCCCGCGGGGGGTTCTCATGTCCCGCGGGAGGTCTACGTCTCCCCGGGGGCATACCCCGCGGGGTTTCTCCTCGTGAACCGCGGGAGGTCTACGTCTCCCCCGGGGCATACCCTGCGGGGGGTTCTCATGTCCCGCGGGAGGTCTACGTCTCCCCGGGGGCATACCGCGCGGGGGGTTCTCCTCATGACCTGCGGGACGTCTACGTCTCCCCAGGTACATACCCCGCGGGGGGTTCTCATGTTCCGCGAGAGGACTACGTCTCCCCAAGGGCATACCGCGCGGCGGGTTCTCCTCATACCCCACGGGAGGTCTACGTCTCCCCGGGGGCATACCTCCCAGGAGTTCTCTTTTACGCCCCGTGGGAGATTTACGTCCTCCCCGGGGGCACGCCCTGTGGGAAGTCTCCTCACAGGAGACTTGAGTGACGTCACCAAATCTCCTGTGGGGCCCCGAAGTCAGGGGTCTACTCCCTTGAGACGATCCCATGGGGTCCACTACCTCGCCGCCTGAATGACTAAGATGCCCCCACTTAGGCTAGTCTAGTAGGGGTAGAATTGTATTTTTATGTAACAGGCTAATTGCCCATAAATACTCAATGTAACCCCCTCATGTAACTTGAGCTCTCATTTAATGCAAAAACAAAAACTGGTGTGCCCTACGGGGAGTCTGGACAGGGAGACATCCCTCTACTCCCCCTAGGGAACGCACCGACAGGAGTAGGGCACCTCCTTGAGCGCCCGAACCTGTATAAACCCTCGTGTCACTTTTACTCTCGTGGACGATGGCCCGTGAAACGGCCGGCATCCGCTCTCATTCACGTGTCTTGTTTCCGAACCAACGACACTTGGCGCCGTCTGTGGGGACCGTAGCTAACTTGAACAAGGCTATGGCTCCTCCCAAGAAAATTCAACACAAGCCTCCGGTTTCCAAGCGCAAGGAGCACGAGGATGATCATCCTCCCTAACGGAACCCTCGGTGCACCCTGCCCTCTGGGGTCGGTGCCATCCACCTCGGGGGGAACGTCCTGCAAGTCTCAGGGCCTGAAGGCTCTTCATCTTCCTGGGCGCTGGCCGCTATGGTTCAAGGGCTGGAAGCTCGGGGCACACTTGCAGCCGCGCGGTCGGGAGCTTCAGAGCCAACCATCGCTCCAGAGGCATTGGACCTCACCCAATGGCAAGCCTTGGTGGAGGCCACCGCGAGACAGATGGTAGACTACATGATATCCTCTTAGCGTCCTCTCGGGTGGCCACTGCTCCCATCTCCGCTCCTGCCACCTCCCTCGGTCCAAGTGGCACGCCTGGGTGAGCAGACAGTCCCACCCACAGCTGCTCTCGGGCGACCGCAAGCCCCGAGGGACCCTCGCCCGGCCCAGCGAAGTTAGAATGGAGGAAGGAGTTTACACTCTGCTTACACCGGGTGCGCCCCCTACTCCCCTGGTCGTCGTGACCATACCTCCAGGGGACCGAAGGCGGAGTCCCAGGATTCGCGACTTGCCCGGACCGCACATCAACGAGGACACCCCCTTCTCCTGAACACAGATGCCGTCAACACCCTCGGGCTTCCAACTCCTCCAGTTCTGAAGCTTCCTATCGTCACCACCACCGCCGCACGGGGACGCCTTCCCCCCGTGGGCGTGGTCGTAAAAGTGATCCCGGGATTGGAAACCCTCTCACCTGGGATATATCTGAAACCCCGTTCTAGCACAAATTTCGCCAGCCCAACATTGGCCTGTACGACGGGGATTCAGATCCCATGCAATTCATCGAGGTCTACGCCACGGCTATCCACGCTGGGGGAGGCGGGAAGGCTGAAATGTGCAATTGCCTCCCGCTCTTTCTCTCGGGAACTGCCCGGTCATGGTTCTTCAACCAAAAAAGGGGCTCTATCCACTCTTGGGCTCAACTACGAGAATAGTTCAGTGCGAACTTTCAAGGAAGTTACAAACGCCCCTTGCTTCCCAATCAACTCTTTACCGTTAAGCAGCGAAAAAACGAGTCCACCCGAGACTTCCTCAAACGCTTATCCCGGGTACGGAGCCAGGTGGCAGACGCCCTGGACTCCACGGTCATCAATGCGTGCAAAGGAGTGCTACTCTCGGGAGAGCTGAATCGGGCACTTGGGAGAGATCCCCCAAGAACGACCCAACAACTCTTCGAGATCGTGAAAAAGTATGCCCAAGGGGAGGAGGATGACCTAGCCAAAAAAGGTCTCCTTCCGCAAGTTGGAGGCAACTCCCCCGGAAGGGGGTTGAAAGGGCCCTCCAGGAGGAACAAAGATCAGAAGGAGCGCACCAGTGGGGGCCACGACTACAAGTTCCTCGCCGTGGTCGATGCTCCACCTCGAAGGGATGGTTCTTCCAAAGGACCAAAAAAGGGTCCCAAGCCCAGGGACCCTCGTGCCCAAGACAAGGATCCCGGTGAGAGGAAGGGCCACCAAGACCAAAGGGATGGTTGTTAGTGTGCCTATCACAAGATGGGCGAGCACAATACAAACGAGTGCGGCCAATACGCCGCCGAAGTGGCAAAACTCCTTAAAAGGGGACCCAAGCCGCGCCGCAGATCATTGCCCCGTCCTGCAGCCGCGGAAGCCGTGCCTCTCCAAGCACATCATCCCGCGCCCGCGTTGCCTCCTGACGGACCTCCCCCGGGAGGGCCCCTGTAGGGCAGCGAACGGGAGCTTCCCTTTCAAGCACCACAAAGACAGGTGAATGTGATAATGGGGGCTCGGCCTATGGACATGAATCTAAGCGGCAAAGAAAGGAATACGCACGGGAAGTCAATGTTGTGGGGGTGGCCCCCCGAAGCGTCCCTCCCAAATGGGCAAACATCACTTTGAGCTTCACAGCTGAGGATGCGAAGGACTTGAGGTCCCCCATGATGACGCCCTCCTGGTGTCTGCGACAATATCCAATTGCGAAGTCTCTTGTATACTCGTCGACGAGGGAAGCTCCGCAGATATACTTTATCTTCGAGCACTCAAGGAGTTGTGGGAGTCACAGTGTGATGCCTTAGAGCGTCAGAGCGATTCTAGGGTTCCTTTTCCTTGTTTTGTTTCGGGAGAGGAATGAAGGATTTGTCGGGGGATGAAATAATTGAAGTTTATCCGGCGTATTAATATTAAATTTGGAGTTGTCGGGCTAGAAACAGTGGGCCGAGGAAAACCTGGGCCTGGGCTGCGAATCCCCTCCCCACCTCTCTCTCTTTTCCCCTAGTGGGCCGGCCCACCATATAAAAGGGGTGTCACCCCCCCAAAAGCCCTAGTGCGCCCCCTTCCTCCCCTAGCAGCCACACCACCCCTCCTCTTCCTCCCCTTGCGTGGTGGCTCAAGATCCACCGCAAAACGCGAAGGAGCAAGCGAGAAGAGGATCCGTGGAGGCGTGGAGGACGAGCAGATTTCCGTTTCGGGAATCGTCGCGCGTTTTTCGTGGGTTCTCAAGGGAGAACTCAAGGTAAAATTCCCAATCTTTTACCCCTGTTCTACCTAGGGATTAGGAGTGTATTATATCTGGTGGTGAGGGATTTAGATGGATCTTGATGTGGGAGAAGGGTAGATGTTCACGTGGTGCTGTTTTTGGAAGGGGAGATGGTGCAGCGCGGATTGTTTCGCGTTTTACGTGGCATAGACGATTTTTCCTGCAAAAACCTATAACTATAAAGTTGTAGATAACGTCAAGATCTAGCTTCTGTAATTGTTTCAGAATTTTTGGGGCGTGGGTCTGAGAGTTATCGCTGTTGCAAGATGACGGACAGAATCTGGAAACAGATTTTGTCCACTGTGTTGGACGTTTGTTTAGGCATATTTAACAGTGGAATTGAAATTTGTGATCTTCATGAAAGTTGTAGATCTCGTCAATATCTAGCTACTGTAATTTTTTTGTATTTTTATGATCTGTATAAAAAAAGATACGAAATTGTGAATAGAGGGTGATGCTGTTTGACCCGGACAGATTGGGGTTTTTGGCGCTTAAGAAGGGAACGGGGATTAGGAAGCGTGTGTTCGAGTTGTGTGATCATTTGTGATGTCGCTATGTACTGAAATAATACTTGTACAGGTGGTGCCCCTTCTGGACGCAACTAGGTTCGTCATCCACGTTGGTAAAGGCAAGTGGAAGTAGCGGTCTTGCTAAACTATAACTCGCTATTTGTTTCGTCTTCAATATAAACCTTAATTGCAGCACACCTACATGGTTTAACTACTTGTTTATGAGATTAAAATATCCTATCCTGCATTGTGATGTGGTTGTTTGGCTTTTGAATCATGAGTAAGAATGAAGAAAGATGTTGTTTGCAAGATGAATTGTGGAGATATTCTATCTCAATGATGTTCGCATTCTATCCATGTTATTTGATGGTATGCAAGCATGTGAATTTAGAGTGGGAAGTTATGAATGTATTTATGCATGAAGCATTAACTGCATAATCATGCATTGGAAGTTTGTCGACGCCTTGGCGTCTTGCGATCAAGAGTCGCAGACAACACCGTGTGTTCTGAGAAAGGGCACGGTGAGGAGGATCATGGCATAAGCATGTGCACAATCATATGCATTTTACTGAGGTTGTGTGGACTCTATAATGTGGTATTGGACATGAGGAATTTGGTATGCTAGTTTTACTGTGGCTGTGTTATTCGTTAGAAGTTGTTTCGCTTGCTGAGATTACCCAATCTCACCCCTTGTTATTTTGTTGTTTTCAGGTAGTTCTCGCGAGTCGTAAGCTTGAAGGGTGGGCTTAGTAGCACAATCAACCCTCCGGGGTCATCACGAATCACATGGACTAGTGCATTTAATAATTCATTAGCTTGCTGAAATTTTATTAATCATAGACCTGTTGATGTCCTCTTTGGAGCTGTTTTACGTTTATGTTTGTTTTCTGGTTGATTTAGACTTGTTATCTCTAGTATTGATGCTTTTATGTTATTCCTGTTTATAATGGTTATTATGAATCTTGTTGTCGCTTCCGTTTTGTCCTAATTTTAGGAGAGATGCTGTCGAAATTTTCTTGTACGATAGTTTAGATTTGTAGGGTGTTACACACAGGGGCTACCACCCCGGCATCCTGCTCCCATCTGACCGCCCCCTCACGGGCTTCATCCCAGGAAAGTCTATCAAACTTCTGGGAAGGATTGAGCTCCTCATTACCTTCGGATCACGGGAAAACCATCGCACTGAGGCAGTCAGGTTCGACATCGTTGATGTCGAGTCACCGTTCAATGTCATCATGGGAAGGGTGACTCTCAACCGCTTATGCGCAGCGGTCCATCAAAACTACCTATGCCTCAAGATACCGGGGCCTCACGGGGTTATCACTGTGAGGGAGACCACCCACCTTGATGAAGTCAATCTCCTCGAAGTGGGAGGTTCAGAAGGGACTGCGTCCCCCTCGCCCCAAGGGGAGGTCGCGAGGGATGAGCCTCCTCTGGCAGAGTACTCCCTGAAAGCTCGTCCCGAAGGAGGGATAAATGATATGCGGCTCTTCGGCCCGAACGATGAGCGCTTCGTCCATGTCGGAGTCCTACTCTCAGAGGCTGTGAGGGAGGAACTCCTTGAGTTCCTAAGGACCAATGTGGATGTCTTTTCTTGGACACCATCGGAATTGAAGGGCGTACCCTGTGAAGTAGTTCAACATCGCCTCGCAGCGAGGACCAGGCAATCCCTAGTGAGGCAAAAGCTCTGTAAGCTCTCTGTTGAACGATGCCAAGCTATCAAGGGAGAAATTGAAAAGCTCTTAAGTGCTGGCCTCATTCGGGAGGTCTGGCACCCAGAGTGGTTTGCCAACCCCGTGTTGGTCAAAAAATCTAATGGCAAGCGGCGTATGTGTGTCAACTTCACCGACCTCAACAAGGCTATCACCAAGTTCATATGGCCCGAGAAGATGAGGAGAAGACAAGCTTCATCACCCCCGTGGGCACCTATTGCTATCTACGCACGCCCTTCGTTCATGAAACTTTTGGGAGCCTTCGCAAGTTCAAGCTCAAGCTAAACCCTGAAAAATGCACTTTTGGAGTGAAAGGAGGCAAGCTCTTGGGCTTCCTAGTCTCCCACAGAAGTATCAAAGCCAATGTGTAGAAGATTCAGGCTATCCTCGATATGGAACCACCCCGATCCATGAAGAAGGTCCAATGCCTCACGGGTCGCATGGTGGCCCTAGGACGCCTCATGTCACGGTCGACCGAGAAAGGGTTGCGGTTCTTCAAGCTCAAGCTAAACCCTGAAAAATGCACTTTTGGAGTGAAAGGAGGCAAGCTCTTGGGCTTCCTAGTCTCCCACAGAAGTATCGAAGCCAACGTGTAGAAGATTCGGGCTATCCTCGATATGGAACCACCCCGATCCATGAAGAAGGTCCAACGCCTCACGGGTCGCATGGTGGCCCTAGGACGCCTCATGTCACGGTCGACCGAGAAAGTGTTGCGGTTCTTCAAGATACTTCGTGGGCTCGAAGGTTTCCTTTGGACCCCCGAGGCTTACAAGGCCATTGAAGATCTCAAGTCATATATGATCCATCTGCCAATCGTTGCAAGCCTGAGTCCTGGGGAACCCCTCCTCCTGTACCTCGTCGCGACTCCGGTCGCCACGAGTGCTGTCCTAACCAGGGAGAAGGATGGGGTCCAACACCCCGTGTACTATGTTAGTGAGGCCTTCACAAGCGCGAAGACATTGCCCTCCTTCGAGAGGTGCATGAGGGATTCTGTAGCTCACACATCGCACCCAGGGCAACGGCGGCCAAGGCGCTGAGACAAGGCTTCTATCGGCCTACTATGGTGCAAGACGCCCTCAATGCACTAAGAACATGAAAAGGGTGCCAAAAGATGGCCCCGGCTCACAGCTCCCCCGCCGCACCTCTACACCATATTCCAGTCGCATGGCCTTTCGCCCGGTGGGGCATGGACCTGCTCGGCCCATTCCCACCGGCCAAGGGGGGCTACAAGTACGTGGTGGTGGTGGTGGATTACTTCATCAAATGGGTTGAAAGTGCCCGTAGGCAACTAGACTCAATTTGATGACTCCTTCAAGGATTTCTGTGACTCCATCGGCACAACGCTTTGTTTCACCTCAGTGGTTCACCCAAAGTCCAACGGGGCCATGGAGAGGGCCAATGGCATGATCCTCCAGTGCATCTGTCGAAGGCTCAAAAAGAGCACACTCAAGCAGGGGCTATGGGCAGAAGAGCTCCACAAAGTGCTTTGGGGGATGCGCACCACGCCTAGTCACTCCTCAGGATGGACACCTTTATCCCTAGTATATGGAGTGGAGGCGGTCCTCCCAGTGGAGATACACCACCGCTCCCTTTTCGTGGAGATGCTCTCTGGGCCTCTACCCATCGACCTTGCGGCAAACAAAGAGAACCACAAAGTTAAGGTGGACCTTGTGGAGGAGATCCGTGACCGCACCCTCATCAAGCATGCCTCGTGCGAGCGTGAAGTTGCCCGCTTATACAACAAGCGGGTGCGAGAACGTGTTTTCGTCCTGGGAGACTTGGTGCTGAAAAGGGTCACAAACCCGAGCACCCAAGGGAAGCTACACCCCAAGTGGGAAGGACCCTACCGCATCTCTGCAGTCCTAGGCTTGGGTGCCTACCGCCTCTCCACAATGGAGGACAAGCTGTTCAAGAACGCATGGAATGCCGACAAATTGAAGACCTACGCTCTCCCGGGCACCCCCCATGGGAGGTCTCCTTACGCCCCTTGGGATGTCTACGCCCTCCCCGGAAGTGTACCCCATGGGCGTCCCACCGGGAGGTCTCCTCACCTTCCACGGGAGGTCTCCTTACACCCCGCGGGAGGCCTATGCCCTCCCCGGAGGCCTACCCCACGGGGGGTCTCCTTACGCTTTCTCAACGTCATGACGGCACCTGCCTTGTAATGATGTAAACCCTTTCGAGGTTATCAATGAAGTCACGAGCTTGAGCCCTACAAGTCGCATGTCAATTGCTTCATTTGTGAAAACCGCCCCCCAACGCGTGGCTGTTAGGGGACGTGCTAGAGTCGCGCAGCTCGTGCAACACTCCAGGGCGCATAGCCTACGAGGCTTACCCCTAAAAAAGCCCTGAGCGGTCAGGACATCTCAGGTCCCCCTTGGGCGGCCTTCTCCCTGCTGGACCCAGGGAGCAGGCGACGACTTAAAAGGCATTTTGCCTAAGTCATTGGGTCCACCATGGACTAGTCCCCCATGGTCCTCTGGCGATAAGCCGAACGACCCCCGGGTCAACCTCGCAACATCGCGGAAAATATTCTCGTTACCTCATGAGTCTTAACCCGGGAGACATCCCCTTCCCGGTGAGCACGAGCCTTTATTACAAGGGGCTACGACCCCCCTACGGGGCTGCGCCCCGAACTAAACGCCCAGCTCCTTAGAGTAAGGCTCGTGAACTGGACCCTCAAGCGATTCAACAAAGACAGGTTTATTATTGCCACATCGGGGTCAACCTCCCTCTCCGCTGTGAGAGGGAGTACATGTTCCCTCGCTCCCTATAGACCTAGGGGACATGTCTTTTTCATGCACAGTATGGTGCAAAACAAGCTCTCCCCCTTGGGGGGAGGCAACCAAAAAACTTTTCGGGAGGGCGCCCGTGCCTTGGCCCCTTTTTGGGTTCCAAGGCATAATCATGCCCCCATGAAGTCGCCCGGTCATGCGGCAAACCTTCTTGGGTGGGCATAATGGCAAAGGCGCCCGATCCCTTCGCGCACTTCGCTTATAACAGATACAAAACGCCCTCTGGGGCATTTCCTAAAACAAAGCATTTTAAAAGCCCATAAGTCATTCATTCATAACATTAAGTTTATACAAAACGGGGGTGCCGCCCCTACCTACCATCATGGGCACCACTCGAGATGTGTCCCTAAAACATGGTTCTACATTTAGCAAAATGACAACCATAGAATGAGTCATGTCATCTAGTTACTCAGCAGAAGATGTTACTCCGGGAGAAGTCATACATTCTCCAAGCGTAGGCTTTCCCCAGATGCCCGGGGCCCTGGCATACAGGGACCCCTCGGGAGGCTCTCCACGAAGCTCCCAACAAGTGAGCCCCAGGTGGAGCTACACTCAGCAGCGTGCCGGCGCACCTTCGGTGTATACAACCCACGAAGTGTGGCAAGGACTGCCTCCTTGCCCACATCGTCGGAGAGGTGAGAGATCGCAGCAACTCCCGTAATCAAGGCGACCTTGGCGAAGGTATTTCCCCTATCCCCTACTGCTCTCTCGAGTAGGTAGATGCGGCCCCTCAAGATGACCATCCACTCTTCCCAATCCTCCACGGAGGATGGGAGGTCCTCCACCCGAGCCCCGAGGTCCCGCAGAGTGACCTAGACAAACACAAGCAAGATTGGCAAGGGTTACACTTATGATCTTTCGATCCGCCTCCAACCTCTGGTTATTAGCATCTCGATCTGACTTCACTGCCTCTAGCGTCGTGTATGTCCTATCCAAGTCATCTCCCAAGTCTTTAGCTCGTTTCCGAGACCACTCCAGCCTAGCCTCGGCCCTCTCCAGCTGAGCCTTGGTCCCCTCTAGCTCGGCCTCAGCGGCCCTCCGACCCTCTTGAGCCTCTTATAAGGCCCTCTTGAGAACCTCAGGGTCATCCTCGGGGCGGCGTGGCTGCATAGTCGCCAGCATCTCATGTATCATCCCGAGGACCTTGTCATGGAGTACATGGCTCATCGATGTGGCCTGCGAGGGAGGGCGAAGGGTGTCAAGCGAGGCATATGAGGTCACAAAATGGTGAAATCAACAAAGAGCAACCTTGTCACCTGGTACTGAAGGGTCACGATGGTCGCAAGCTTCTCCCCTAGTGCCTCAAGAAACTTCTAGGGGTCATCGGGTGCCAAGTCGGCCATGTACCTCTGTACCCGTTGCATCACAAGGAGACGGGTCGTCTTGATGGCCTCGGCATCCAGAGTATTGGGGATGGCATACTCGGGTAGCCCGCTGGAGGATCCTCCCAGGTCTCCCTCTTGCTTCGGCTCTACCCGCGTAGGCGACCGTTGGGACGAAGCCCTCTCCTCAGGTGCTCCAGGAGGTGCGGGAGCTGGAGGGGGGGGCACCCACTGTCGCCACCGACGCCACAGGATCCGTAGTGTTTGGAAGAGACCAAGTTAACAAAAACAGGTACCATGACAACCAACCATATCAAATCTCACGTACCTCCTGGGCAGAAGAAGAAAGACCCAATGTCCTCAGGGAAAGTGTACCCAGCGTACTTTGCTGCCATGGCCTCAGTTGGGGTAGGAGCCGGCTCATTAGTACCGACATCAAGGAGATCCTCTATCTCCAGAGCGAGCTGCTAAGCGCCTACCCCAGAGTCCCTTTGGGTGCCTCCCCCGGAGTCCTTCAACCCAGAGCCTGACCCAGACTCGCTGGAGCTGGGGGCCAGGGACGACGAGGGTGAAGGTGAGCGCCCCCTCTCCCGCTCAGTGGAAGGGCCCGCACCCTCACCTCTGAGCACGCTTTCCTTCACAAGGGCCCTGGTGCGCTCGCCCTTCGCGGTAGGAGACGTCGAGGGCCTTAGGGGTAACCCCGGGAAGGACCGCTCACACCAATAGAGCGAGCCGCGTTTCCTCTCACGCGAGCCGCGGCGGTGGTGCCCGGCCTCGAGGTGACACCCGCGGGCCCTCCTATGGCACCCCTGGCTCGGGCTCTGACGGGTCGAGCTCGGGTGTCATCACCAGCGGCTGAAACGCAAACTCTTCCGCTTTGTTTGGTCCGGAATAGGATCGCCCCGTGGGGGTAGGTCCAGGCCAAACACCTCAGCCACGAAGTTCGCCCCCATCACCGGGAGGCCCTCGGCTTCGTAGCCCCATGCCTCAGTGACACACCACTTCCGTAGGAGCAGCTCGGCTTCCTCCCTCGCCTTCTCGATGGAGCAAACTACACACAAAAAAGAGTATAAGACTAAGGATAGTGTGCAAAATAACATGACACAAAGATCCTTACCTTCAGCGACGCCGGGATAGAGGTCCTCATGAAAACCCAGCTTGGCATGCTGAACAAGCGTGCTTAGGTTGAGAAGGGTCATCTCCTCCATCAAATCGCGCGCGCCGTTTATCGCCCGTACCTCTTGGATAGCATTACGCAGATTCCAGTCCTCATTGGAGAGGCGATGAATCTTGGGGTATGTCTGTGATGTCAAGCTCGGATGCATCCCGATGTAGACGAAGTCACCCCCCGCCTTCAAGTAAAACCACTTCTTGGTGGTGGAGGGCCAAGATTCCTTTTTGGTGTGAGCGGGGAACTCATCATCATGCCTCAGGGTGGAGAAGATGGACCCCAAGGGGCTCCTCTTTGCACCCCCTCGTTGTGAGCGAAAGTAGTAGTCGAAGAGCGGGATGGTCGGTTCCATGGCCATCCCCGGAATAGCCGTCTCACACAACCATAGGAAGATCTTCAGCTGAACAAAGAAATTCGGACTAAGGTGGGAGAGCTCCACCCCAAACACTTGAGCATACTTCTTGATGAAGGGGTGCATTGGAAGCCCGAATTCGACGTCCACCCAAGCCTTGAGCGCCACCATGAACCCCAGTGGCAGATTGGGGCTCTCCCCTGGGTCCGGGAACTCCACGTCCCCGTGAGAGAGGCAGCTCCCTCGCCGAATGAGAGAGAGCTTCTCCCTGTCGGTGAGCTCCGAGGGTCTGGGGTCCACCTTCGTACCCTCAGGGGCTTCGCCCTCGCCCCCGTCGCCTCAATGGAGGTAGTAAACCCGACGGGAGCCATCATGTCCACGTCTCCTGAGTGAAGATGCCTCCCGCGGGGAGGTTTACCTTTTGCCCTTACCTCCCGCGGGAACTACCTCGTCCACCTTGCCTTTGCCCTTCGCGAGAGCATTACGAGGACGATCGCCTACAATCAATAATAGAATCCCCTTTAGCACAACAAAGTGGCAGAGCCTCCAAAGAGAGCTATGAGGCATTGCTATGTCCGCGGCCTCACCCATGGGATCCTGATGTAGCCTACTCCCCCAATCAAGATGGTTCAAGTATCTTGGCAACCTGCCAAGAGACCAACGCCCGAATAAAACAACTCTCATGGGTGGATGAATCAACATCGAACTTGAAGAAAAAGAGCATGGGAGGCCATTTCCAACCTTCTGCTGTTCCGAAGAAAACGTTTGCTTCTACTCCCTCAAGCCAGGAAAGGGGCAGCCCCTTTATACACCTTCCTTCAACCGCCTTCAAACTCACTCCCGTGACTAACTTATACAAGCGTTGGTGGACTCAATTCACACTCCAAATAAAACTGGGTTTATCCATACCAGTAATGACCGCACAAACAAAACCCATCGCGATCTGTTTCTTCACCAGCGACGGTTGGCGGTAGCAGCCCCTGGCCCTGCTCGGCGATAGCAGGTGGCAGCGGGATCCCTTGCCTCGGCTCGGCAACAGCGGGTGGCGGAGGGAACCCCTTATCTTAGCGACGATAGATGGCGGCGGTCCCTCGACCCGCGGTGGCTGCGCTCTCCCCTCATCCTGGCGGTGGTGGGGCCACCTCCGATCCATGCGGCGGCAGCAATCTCCCTCGGCCTGCCGGACGGTGGCCTCCCTTGGCCCGGCGGCGGCTAGAGCTCCTTCATGCCCGCAGCGGCTGCACTCCCCTTTAGCCAGCTGGGTGACGGCCCTCTTAGGCCCGGCGACGGAAGGGCTCCCTCCACACCTGCAATGGCCGCGCTCTACCCTCGATCCACACGGTGGTGCAGCCATCCCCCTCCGGCATGGATCTGAGCGATGGGAGGCCCCCTGTGGCCGAGCGAGAAGCGCGGTGGGACCCACTCTAACGCTGACCAGGGGCCCACCGTAGTGAGGCCGCGAGGCGGCCACCCTCCTGATGCGCGTCGCCGCCGACCTGGGGGCCGCACCCTCCTGTGGTGGCCCTCGCCCGGAGTCTGTCAAAACCCCCTTGCTTGTTTTCTCTCCCAGAGAAGGGCCTGCACAACTTGTGTGGCGAGGCTCACTTGGGGAGCTCGGTTCGGGCACTAGCATGAACGCCCTACCGAGGTGAAGTGGGGCACTGGCACATGCGCCCGTTTGGTCTGGCGCTGGAGGCTTTTGGGCGCTAGCATGAGTGCTTTATTTGTGACGGCTTAGGCACTGGCATAAGCGCCCATTTTGCCTAGCCCCAGAGGTGTTCGGGCGTTCACGTGAGCGCCCAATTGAAGTCAGCACAGGGTGAGAGGAAAAGCGCCGAGGCGTGCGCTCAGGTGCTGAGTTTGCCCATTGGGGAGCTACCAACGACAAGGCACTTCAGAAGCGCACTAGCCAACTTAACGCCCCAGTAAACAACATCGCCTTATGAGCACTCCGCCTGCACCCACGTCTAGCGAGGTAGAACCAAAACGGGCGCTAGCCTGGCGCCGTCCGTGGGGACTAACTAGCACCCTGATTGGCTATAGGGAAGCAATCCCATAAATGCCCCAGTTCGAGATGGTGCCATGAGGCCCTGTGAGAAGCATCACCCCGGTGGCCACGCTTGGTTAGAAGTGCCCCCCAATATTCGGTGATGCGCTAACTACATGGACGTCCTAGGTGTTTCCCCCTTGCCCAATTTTGTGCCTTGGGCACTCCATGAGATGCCCTAGCAACAGGGGCTAGTGTTGGAGGATAACTCACCGACTCCACAAGGGGAGGCCTAGTGTTCTGCTAGGGGTGGCGATCATATCTCCTCAGGTCCTCACGTAAGAGATCTCATGACCCGCGGGAGGTCTACGTCTCCCCGGGGGCATACCCCGTGGGGGTTCTTGTCGGGACCCGAATTTGCAAATCCGAACACTCTGTGTATTCAGCACTAGTCCAGGATCATGCTTCAAGGTTCATTTGCAATAAATAGCAATTAACAAGTAACATAAGTAGATTCGAAAGCAGTAAAAGCAATATAGTATCAATAACTTTTCCAGGAGTTAAGTAAACACTTTTCCTTTCCTAATCCACATTTCCATCAACGTCATTAGTAAACCCAATCAAACTTTTCAAGTCCGGGTTGTTTTCATGAAAGTCTAACCCTTGATTGTAATCCCCGAGCAATGTCCAATGCCGCGGACATGGCTATTCAAATAGATTTTACACTCTGTAGAGGTTATGCACTTTACCCACAAGATACAGTCAAACACCACGAAGGTGAGTGATTGTAACAAAGCCTTTCGAAAACTGCTAACTACGCAAGTGAACCTCTCCGGTTTTTGCCATACACCATCCCTTCCCTTAACAGAGGCGAAGTATGGGACCGACATACCGTTGGATGGGTACCAAGCCGTAGCCTTGGTATGCTCCCCTTTCAAGCTACACAAAAGGTGTAGTTGACACCCCGAGGTATCACATGCAAGTTATTAGCAACTTACTCAACTAGGACCGTCCCACTCCAGTCATGTTGTTGCACGATTGACTCAGTTCAAAAGCTTGCAAGGTTAAGTCCTTAGGGTGACCAGGGCAAGACTACCCGAAGAACCAAATCATCATTCCCGATGCCACACCTCCCCCACCCGATCATTCTTGCCACATGCCCCAGTCTAAATCTATTTATCAAACCCAGTTGTTTACCATGCACCACGTGCCATCAACTTTAACATCAAACACACACGGCATTTCCCCAAAACAGGTTCCATATATCATCAAGTCAATATTAACATGTAATTGTACAAATCATGTCATGACTACGTGGCAGGGCTAAGCATTGTACTACATCGATCTAACTACCCATGTTGGCAATTTAATAATGTCCAACTACTTAAATCAGACTAGGGTGACAAGGGGTCATGGCACATAATTAATAATCAAGGTGTCATAGTGCAAAGCTGGCATTTAACTAACTTCCCGAAATTAATTAAAGCATTTATAATTAAGTTAGCAAGCAGTAATTTAAATCAAATAAATTTCAAAAATGGGATCAATATGGTCAAAGCATAACTTGTCTTCAAAAAGTACTTGGTCTTGGTCATGAGCTGGCTCATGGGTCAACACTTCATCTTCGAAGCCTTCGGGCACTTCAACGTCTACTCGTAACGCATGCAAATAGCAATAAATAAATAAATAGTAGGCAAAAAGTATCCAAAATTCAAATAAAGTTCATAAACAGAGGGAGCACATTTTTATAAATTTTTAGAAATTTGAATCGTCCAAATCGGAGTTAAAATGCAAAAGTTATAATTGTTTAAAGTTTAAAGAATATATTAATTAATTATAAACAGAGAAAAATTCATATTCAAAATTTAATTAAAATTCATATTTAAGTAGATCTCGATTTTATAAAAATTTAGAAATTGAAATCACTCAAATCGAAGTTGAAATGCAAAAGTTATAAGTGTTTGAAGTTTGAAAATTCAAATAAATTAATAAACCGAATTAATTCATTTATTTTTCAATCGAAAAAACCGAATAATGACGTCAGCACGACTTCAGCATGGATTTGAATTCCCACCGAATTATTTTTCTGTTGAAAAATTGAATTATTGCGTTAGCATGACGTCAGCCGGTCCATGGGCTTGGTCCACGGTTCGGCTTGGCCCACCGTGGACCTGGTCCACGAGCACACGTGTCTCTAACATGTGGGACCCACTCGGATGACAACAGTGCTGATGTCATCGTGCTCGACTGAAGGGCGACTGACACGCGGGGCCCCCGTGACGTCAGCGGGTGACGTCATGGTGCGGTTTGGCCCAGACGCTGACACGCGGGCCCAGCGTGTCAGCGGTACGCACGCACGCACGCACATGGTGCGGTACCGCTAGGGCACACGTGGCTTGATCTCGGCCGTTGATTTGAAAATCAACGGTTCGGATCGAATCTAATACTCACGGGTTTGGAATAACCGCGGGTGATCTGGATCGTACGATTCGAATCGGACGGCTGAGATCCGATCGGGGTTATCCGCGTCGCTGGGGGGCGACGTGGCATGACCCGGTGCGCTACACGTGGCATGATCTACGCTGTTCGATCACGATCGAACGGCTGGGATTACATCTAACGTTACAATCCGGTTAACCCTAACCGTACGATCTAGATCTAACGGCTAAGAACTAAACCCAGCACGGTGCGGTTCACGGCTACGTGGCTCAATCCTATGCGTTGGATCTAGATCCAATGGCTGAAAACAGATCTAAAACCGTAATGTGAAACTTACTCACGGTGACGTGGACGAATCTCGGCCGCTCGATGAAGATCCAACGGCTGGGAAGCTTCGCGAGCTCGGCGATGGCGTGCGACGGAGATAGGTCACCGGAGAGGAAGAAGACCACGCGGGGAATGACGTTTGCGCGCTTCTCCGGCGAGGTGGATGGTCCTCCCCGATGCCGCTCGACGCGAGGGTTTCGAATCTGGGCTCCTACGCGGCGGAGGACGACGGACGGCGCCGGAAACGAAGAAATACCGCCGCAGCAATCCTACGAACTACGGCAAGCAATTGCGAGGTGTTTGTGGCGGCGCGAGCACGAAGAGCTAGGGCAAAACGTGGGGGAAGAAGAGGCGGTCCTTGGGAGACGACTCACGCTTTAAATAGCCTCGGCTTCCGCGCTTAATCCGAATCCCTAACGAACGCGGCGGAGAACGCGGCGGGGCAGTCCGTATCGGACTCGGCGGGGATGACGCAATCTCGGCCGCACACATGGCACGATCAACTGCTAGGATCGCACGGCGTGAATGGGTCGGATCCGGCTCCCACATGGGTGACGTGGCTTGATGCTGGCCGTTGGATCTTGATCCAATGGTCGCACGGGTTAGGGTTTGGTTGGGCTCAGGTCTGGCTCAAACTTGGTTCGGGTCGGGCTCGAGTCTGACTCTGGTTCCGACTCGGTCGGTGGAACAGTAAAACCGACTCGGCTTTTTCCAGCGATTTTAAATTCAAGATAATTTGTAGGAATTCAAATAATCCAAGAAAAATAGCAAAATTCCAGAAAAATTCTGGAAAATACTTTGAGACATTTTTGACTCAAATAAAATATTTCCAACAAAATTTTATTTAAAATTTAAAATTATTTAATTGTCTCAAAAGGGAATAAATTCAAATTAATTCCAAATAAATCTAAATAAATTCCAGAAAATTCCAAAAATTCACAAAAGTGACAAATTTCATTTAAATTCGTGAAAAGCAAAAATTGGGGTGTTACTGTTCTCCTCGTGACCCGTAGGAGGTCTACGTCTCCCCGGGGTCATACCCCGCGGGGGGTTCTCCTCGTGACCCGCGGGAGGTCTACGTCTCCCCGGGGGCATACCCCGCGGGGGGTTCTCCTCATGTCCCGCGGGAGGTCTACGTCTCCTCGGGGTCATACCTCGCGGGGGGTGGGTGTTCTCCTCATGTCCCGTGGGAGGTCTACGTCTCCCCGGGGGCATACCCCGCGGGGGGTTCTCCTCATGTCCCGCGGGAGGTCTACGTCTCCCCGGGGTCATACCCCGCGGGGGGTTCTCATGTCCCGCGAGTAGAGACATAGAGTTTGTGATAGAGTTAGTACCTGATACAGCCCCGATAGCAAAAAGACCCTATCGGATGTCAACCGAAGAATTGGTGGAGATGAAGAAACAACTTGAAGAGTTGATGGAGAAAGGATTCATCAGACCGAGTTCGTCGCCATGGGGAGCACCAGTTCTGTTCGTCAAGAAGAAGGACGGGAGTTTCAGGATGTGCATTGACTACCGTGCACTCAACGAAGTTACAGTGTAGAACAAGTACCCGCTACCCAGGATCGATGACCTGTTTGACCAGATGAGTGGAACCGGAGTTTTCGCCAAGATCGATTTGAGATCAGGATATCACCAGTTGAAGATCCGGTCAGAGGATATTCCAAAGACCGCATTCTCGTCGAGATACGGGCATTACGAATTTACAGTTATGTCCTTTGGTCTGACAAATGCGCCAGCTTATTTCATGAATATGATGAATAAGGTCTGCATGGAGTATTTGGACAAGTTCGTTGTTGTGTTCATAGATGATATTCTAGTCTACTCTAAGACAAGGGATGAGCATGCAGAACACGTGAGGCTAGTTCTAGAGAAGCTGAGGGACCAGCAACTCTTCGCCAAGTTCAGTATGTGTGACTTCTGGAAGGACAAGGTGGATTTTCTTGGACACGTGATGACCGCAGAAGGAGTCGCCGTTGATCCAAGCAAGGTAGAAGCTGTATTACATTGGGAACAGCCGAAGACAGTGACCGAAATCCGTAGTTTCCTGGGAATGGCAGGTTACTACCGCCGCTTCATTGAAGGCTTTTCGACGATTGCGAGACCTCTCACGCAATTATTGAGAAAGGAGAAGAAGTTTAACTGGACGCCGGAATGTGAGAAAGGCTTCAAGAGCTGAAGAAGCGATTGACATCAACGCCGGTGTTGGTTCTACCGGATGTTAATCAAAGCTTTGATATATATTGTGATGCATCGCGCCAAGGAATCGGATGTGTGTTGATGCAGAACCGGAAGGTCGTTGGATATGCATCAAGGTAGCTGAGGCCGCATGAAGAGAACTACCCGACCCATGACCTAGAGTTAGCAGCTGTAGTGCATGCCTTGAAGTTGTGGCGCCACTACCTGATTGGGAACAGATGTGAACTATACATGGATCATAAGAGTCTTAAGTACATCTTCACCCAATCAGACTTGAACATGAGGTAGAGAAGATGGTTGGAACTGATCAAGTAATACAATGTTGGAATCCATTACCATCCCGGAAAGGTCAACGTGGTGGCCGATGCTTTGAGTCGGAAAAGCCACACTATAAATATGCTGATAGGGGAAAGTCAGGTTGATAGGTCTGGAGTGCCCGATCTTTCGGTGGAGGAATAACTATCGATTGGTGTTGGAGAAGACTCTCACGATCCGACTACGCACGAACAAGTCGATGGCGCCTTAGCAATCGCTGAACCTACTCCGCGTGGTTATTCATCCTGCTAGGTAGCCGAGATCAACTCGAACATCGGTTCAATTCTTGTTGGTAATCGAAGAACAAACAAGAACAAGTAAAACAATCTGAAGTATGAGAGAAAGTGGAGACAAATTGAGATTCTATTAAAGTCTTCACAAGGTGGCTATCTAGCACAACTTGAAGAAGAAAGTTTGCACACGGCTAAACTCAATCAACAAAATCTGAGTTCTAAGGGAGGACGACAGGGTATATAAAGTGGAGAAGGGGAGGCGCCCATATGGCAGCCAAGGGGAGGGCGCACATGCAAATGCCCCAAACAGGAGGAAAATCCGCCCTCTTTTCCTTCTTAACAAAGCTTCCTAAAATACAAAAGGAAAGAAATAAAAGAGAATTTCATGGCGCCTTGATCTGATTTCTCGGTCCTTCAAAAGGAAAGGAAACTCTTTCCTCCTTTCCTTCTTGGTAGTATTTCGCATGTGCTTGTTTTCCTCTTTGACTTTGTCTTCTAATCCTCGCGCACATGATGACCGAGCTTGATCTTCTCCTTGGTTTCTAAGAACAATAAAATCATCACAAGAATTAACTAGCAATCCATTCTGTGCGGAATTAGTTGTATACAAACTTAGAAACGAAGTTGACCGATAATTGAGCCGACGTGCTTTTGGCACGAGTAATTGGTCCTTCGCACAGATGGCTCATTTGTGTTCATGGAAGAGATGTCCTCATCATGCTCCCTTCTTGCATTTGAGTCGCCTCGACTCAAGCTCATCGCCTTCTCCCAAGTATGGTTTCAAATCGGCAATGTTGAATGTGGGACTAACCCCAAAATCTGCAGGCAATTCAAGCTTATATGCATTATCATTTATCTTTGCCAATACTTTGAAAGGACCATCACCGCATCAACTTAGATTTTCTTAATTCAGTGGAATCGATCTTTTACGCAAATGCAACCAAACTAAATCCCCAGGTTCAAAAGTTACATGCTTCCTTCCCTTACTACCAAAGAAGTTTATATTTAGCATTCATGCGTTCTATGTTTTCTTTAGTTGTCTCATGCATTTTCATAATTAAATCAAGACGTTGTTTAGCATCAAAATTCAATTTTTCTAACATGGAAGAGGTAATAAATCAATAGGAGCACGAGGGACAAAACCATATACAATCTCAAAGGGCACAACTTAGTAGTAGAATGCAAGGAACGATTATAAGCAAATTCAATATGAGGTAAGCATTCTTCCCACAACTTTATGTTCTTTTTCAAAATAGCCCTAAGCATGGTAGATAAAGATCGATTGACAACTTCAGCTGTCCATCAGTTTGGGGATGACAAGTAGTAGAAAATAACAGCTTAGTCCCTAATTTAGCCCACAATGTTCGCCAAAAATGACTCAGAATTTAGTATCGCTGATCCGAACTATTGTGTTAGGCATACCATGTAAGCGCACAATTTCACGAAAAGAACAAGTCGGCCACATTGGTAGCATCATCAGCTTTATGACATGGAATAAAATGCGCCATCTTAGAAAAATCTATCCACCACAACAAAAATGCTATCCCTCCCTTCTTTGTTCGGAGGTAGACCTAAAACAAAGTCCATCGAAATATCCTCCCAAGGCATGCTAGGAACAGAAGAGGCATGTATAAACCATGTGGATTGAGACGGACTTAGCTTGTTGGCATGTGGTGCAGCGAGCTTAAGACAAATCGCTCCACGCCCCTTCTCATTTTCGCCAAAAGAAATGGTTAGCAAGAATATCCTCCGCCTTTTTCACTCCAAAGTGTCCTATGAGACCACCTCCATGCGCCTCGCAGAGCAACAAGCGAACGAACTAGCGGAATGCATAGTTTGTTAGCTCTAAACAAAAAGCCATTTTGGAGGACAAACTTATTCCAAACTCTTCCTTCTCAGACATTTGAGCAAAACAACATGAAAATCAGATCATGTTCATATTGATTCTTAATTGTCTCTAATCCAAAAATTTTGAAGTCAAGTTGTAAGCATGGTATATCGTCGAGACAAAGCATCAAAGAATAATATTGTCTTACCGCTCTTGTGTCTCGATAACATAGGAAAAGACTCTATGAATTCAACCCATTTGGCATGACGACGATTCAATTTTTGCTTGACTTCTCGAATATGCTTTAAGGATTCGTGATCGAATGTATAACAAATTCTTTGGGCCATAAATAATGTTGCCATGTTTCTAAGGTCCGAACAAGAGCATATAATTCTTTATCATAAGTAGAATAGTTCAGACTAGGCCCACTCAACTTCTCACTAAAATAAGCAATTGGTTTTTTATCTTGTAATAAAGACACCACCCAACCCAATTCCACTAGCATCACATTCTAGTTCAAAGGTCTTAGAAAATCAGTGAGTTTGGAGAAGTGGGGCATGTGTCAACTTATCTTTTAAATGCCGGAAGGCGTGCTCTGCGGCATCTCTCCAATCAAATTGTACACCCTTCTTAGTGAGCTCATTCAATGGTGCGGCAATGGTGCTGAAATCCTTCACTAAACGACGGTAGAATCCCGCAAGTCCTAAAAAGCTCCGCACCTGTGTGACCGCTTTAGAGTCGCCAACTTCAGATTGCTACCACCTTGGCTTGATCAACTTCAATGCCCTCGCGGAGTAACAACATAGCCAAGAAAAAGAGACTCGATCCGCAAAAGGTGCACTTCTCAAGATTACCAAATAAACGTGCATCACGTAAAGCATTTAAAATAAAGACGTAAGTGATCAAGATGCGCTCCAAAGATGTACTGTAGATTAGAATATCATCAAAGTAAACTACCACAAAGCCGCCAATGAAAGCTCTCAAACCTCATTCATTAATCTCATGAAAGTACTAGGTGCATTAGTTAAACCAAACGGCATGACTAACCACTCATATAGACCTAACTTAGTTTTAAAGGCTGTTTTCCATTCATCTCCGAGCTTCATGCTAATTTGATGATATCCACTACGTAAATCAATTTTAGAGAAAACAAGAGAGCCACTCAACTCATCAAGCATATCATCTAATCGAGGAATAGGATGGCGATATCGAATGGTGATATTATTAATAGCTCTACAAATAACACACATGCGCCATGAACCATCTTTCTTTGGAACTAAAAGGATTGAAACAGCACAAGGGCTAAGAGACTCACGCATTTATCCTTTGTCAAGCAGATCTTGAACTTGGCGTTGTATTTCTTTAGTCTCTTCCGGTTTGTGCGGTATGGCGACGATTGGGTAGCGAGGCGCCGAATGAGGTCAATTTGGTGCTCAATGCCTACATTGGTGGCAGCCCTATGGTACCTCGTTGGGAAACACATCCATGTACTCTGTAAAAGATTAGTGACAGCAGGAGGCAAAAGAGAAGGTAGATCTTCACATGAAAATAGAGTCTCTTTGCAAATGAGAGCGTAATAAAGAGAATCACTAGCATGTAATTCATTCAAATCAGCATTTGGTAGCTAGGAAACATGCACCTTCAATTGAATCTCATTTGGTTTGTCATGAACAGATTTAGCATTTTTCTCAAGGTGCCTTTTTTTGATCATGTACCACAATCTGATTTTCACTTTTGTTGTTGTTTAGATTCTTCTCTCTATTAGCTCTATCAATCTCATCTTTGAAAATAGCATCGGGAGACATGGGATGTAAGACAATTTTCTTATCTTGGTGCACAAAAGAGTATTGATTAGTTCTACCATGATGTACACAATTTTTATCATATTGCCATGGTCTACCTAACAGCATGGAACAAGCTTGCATAGGTACAACATCGCAATCAACATAATCATGATAAGAACCTAAAATAAAATGCACTCTTACCAAGCGGGTTACCTTTAGTTTGCCGCTGTTTGTGAACCATTGGATGTGGTAAGGTTGAGGATGTGGTCTAGTGGAGAGTGCAAGCTTTTCAACCATGTCCACGCTAGCGAGGTTGTTGCAACTCCCACCGAAGATGGTGAGTATGACTCCGCTAGTGATCTTGATGAAGAAACATATGCTTTGATTGCTAACGATGCAGAAAATGACACCAACTCCGCGCTTCAAGAAGAGCACATTAGCCTTGGTGACGCTAACAAATTTCTAAGTATCGCTCTCCAACGAGTACTTAGGCGCCAGATTGCAAGGCGACCAAAATCGCCACAACTTGTTTCCATATCAAAGGCGCCGTGAAGGAGCGCGCATTCTAACTATGAGCACACGAGTATTTGGACAATCCCGCATGATATGACCAAAACCTTTGCATCGGTGGCACCTAATATCTTTGGTGCGCCTGCGGAAGCAATGGATGACGACATTTAACTGCTTGTAGGAGCTTGAGTGGTTCGTGTCATCGAAGGTGCAAGGCGATAGTCTTGAAGTTGATGTCGTGCCGGGTTGTTGGAGGGCTTGGTGTTGTGGTACGAGCGTCGGGGTGAAGGGGTGTGCGGCGCCCAGGAGGTAGTACTCGCAGAAAGTTAGTTTTGGCCCTCGCTTGTCGCCCTGGCATTCACGCCGCCTTTGCAAGCAAGATGGAATAATCGAAAGTTATCGAATTGTAATCTTTGTAATCTAAAATGTCTTGGATTTCTCGATTTAAACCACCTAGAAAACGAGCCATAGATGCTTCCTCATTTTCAAGTAAACCACAACGCAACATGCCAATCGTAATTCTCGATAATATTCTTCGATCGAGCTTTTACCTTGGCGCAAACGTTGTAATTTATTAAGCAAATCTCTAGCATAATAGGAAGGAACAAATCTATGTCGCATGAGCAATTTTAAAGCCTCCCAAGTGGTGGGTATATTATGTGCATGGACACGACAATGCTCTCTCCACCAAATGGAAGCAAAATCAGAACTCACTAGTAGCAAACTCTAACGCGTTTATCTTCGTGAAAGTCATGGCATGCATACTTTGATCAACTAATAACTCCCAACTAAGGTAAGCATCGGTCATATTTGCCATCAAAAGTAGGTATAGTGATTTTTATTTTGGAGAACATATCGTCACGATCACAGCACTCACGCCGTATGGGAGCACGACGATACCTTGTTGGTTGAATCGAGTCAACGATGGTCACGATCGTGGTCGAAGAAGTCATCCTCGACTCGTGGTGTGGTGTGTATCGTTGTCACCATCTTGATTGTCCATCTCAACGCCCGGGCTAAGGGAGCCCTAGATGTGCTAGCGAGGTGTATTGAAGCGCAACGAAGTGGCCATGCTGCATGGGTGGAATCCTGGCGCCCAGAACGCGCTGTTGTTGCTGCGAGGTGGATGACCGGGAACACCGGGGCAGCTGCAAGCACATCAAGTTCTAGACAAAATATTAGCTAAAGCGCAGTTAGTAACTCCTCATGCTGTCTCAATGGATCGGAGCCGATCTTCTTGGAGTGACATGCGCCATTAGTGAGTCAGACATCCTCACTAAGTCCCTGGTAGTGGTCTTTGTTATTCGCAAAGTGTGCAAACGATGCCCTTCGTAAGGGAGATTGATGCGTAGAACTTTCGCCACCGACATGGTTAGTATAAGAACGACAAAAATACCAAAGAAGTATGAGGTTCCTATCGACTAGGAGGTGGCTATGAATTACTCAATACTCAATGCTTTACCAAAAGCTCTTGTAAGTTCTTACCAAACCAACAGAGATGACGTGCTACCTAGAGTGTGAAACCCGAAGAGGTGAAGTTGAGCGATTGCCGTGTCACAACGCTGCTCGTGGTAGTAATATGTGTAGCTTGGAAGGTTTAAAATATGTAGCACGGATTAGCTTTTTCCCATCGAATCAAGTAAGCCAAAAGTCGCTCAAAATCGCGACAAGGTCGGGTCCTAGGCTAGATCGCATTCTAGAGACGCGAGCCTAAACACCAACGATGCCACCGAACAAAAACAAGTGGCCGCAGAGGAACAAAGAGGTCTGAACAGCAGATGAAAAACAAGACGAAAAATTTGCGTAAGATGGGGATTGTCTTAAAAGAGTAGAAACCACCTAAAAATAGCTTTTTGGATTTTTTTTTTTTTTTTTTTTTTTTTTTTTTTTTTGGGTCCGAATCCGACTTTCTTCTCTCTGGAACCGAAACCAATTAGCTGGATGACTCTTTGATCTGCTTAAACCGACTCAATCTCTAGTGCTACAAAGGAAACCGAAAAGGACAAGGAGACTCTAGCGGAACAGAAACCGAGCGCTAAAAAAGGAAGTTTATGTAGTATTGTAGATTGCTTCTTCTCTTTCTTTTCTCGGTTCACCGAGCTATGGAAAGTGGATTTTATATGGAGGTATGTGGAACACAACTTGGAAAAGAAAACCGATCTAGCCTCGAGAGCACGTGCCGCACGGTTTTGTTTTCTTTTGGGACGGCAGATAGATCTAGGAAAACACGACTCTGCTAAAAAGTGACTAGAACTCAAACTCTAAAGATCAAAACGCTAAGACCAGCAAGCACATAATTATGTAACCGACGATTCAAAGAAACCAAGAACAAATAGTTAAAGCGGGCACAAATTGTCTTGGTTAAAGAGGAAATCCTACAATAGCAAAACTATGGTGGCTGTTTCGACTTTAGGTAGTAAACAAAAGGCTAAAGAACTCTCACCGAGCAACCTGGAGAATCTCGATACCACTTGATAGGTCCTGGAGTGCCCGATCTTTCTAAGTGGAGGAATAACTATCGATTGGTGTTGGAGAAGACTCTCACGATCCGACTACGCACTAACAAGTCGATGGCGCTCTTAGCAATCGCCTGAACTCTACTCCGCTGCGGTTATTGATCCCGCTAGGTAGCCGAGATCAACCTCAACACAGTTCAATTCTTGTTGGTAATCGAAGAACAAACAAGAACAAGTAAAAACAACTGAAGTATGAGAGAAAGTGGAGACAAATTGAGATTCTATTAAAGTCTTCACAAGGTGGCTATCTAGCACAACTTGAAGAAGAAAGTTTGCACAGCTAAACTCAATCAACAAAATCTGAAGTTCTAAGGGAGGGACGAGGCGGTATATAAAGGAGAAGGGAGGCGCCCATATGGCAGCCAAGGGGAGGGCACATGCAGCCCAAAAAAACAGAGGAAAATCCGCCTCTTTTCCTTCTTCTTAACAAAGCTTCCTAAAATACAAAAGGAAAGAAATAAAAGAGAATTTCATGGCGCCTTGATCTGATTTCGGTCCTTCAAAAGGAAAGGAAACTCTTTCCTCCTTTCCTTCTTGGTAGTATTTCGCATGTGCTTGTTTTCCTCTTTGACTTTGTCTTCGGAATCCTGCGCACATGATGACCGAGCTTGATCTTCTCCTTGGTTTCTAAGAACAATAAAATCATCACAAGAATTAACTAGCAATCCATTCTGTGAATTAGTTGTATACAAACTTAGAAACGAGTTGACCTGATAATTGAGCTGACGTGCTTTGGCACGAGTAATTGGTCCTTGCACAGATGGCTCATTTGTGTTCATGGAAGAGATGTCCTCATCACAGGTCGAGTTATGCAAGGAATTTTAGAAGATGCAGATTGAGGTGGTACCCGAGGGATTCTTGGCCAGGCTGGAGGTGAAGCCTACCCTGGAAGATCAGATCTGCGAAGGGCAGAAGGATGATGCCAAGGTTCTGAGGATCAAGTCCAAGATGGAGGAAGGCAAGGCCAAGAACTTCAGATTGGATGAGCAAGGCACGCTGTGGATAAAGTATCGTATCTGTGTGCCGAACAAGAAGGAGCTGAAGCAGCTGATTCTGGAAGAAGCCCATGACTCCAAGTATTCAATTAATCCAGGAAGTGCCAAGATGTATCAAGATCTGAAGGAAAGATTCTGGTGGCCGAGCATGAAACGCGAGGTTGCTGAGCATGTCGCGTTGTGCGACATATGTCAGAGAGTCAAGGCAATGCATCAGAGGCCAGCAGGATTGCTGCAGCCATTGAAGATACCTGAGTGGAAGTGGGAGGAAATCGGAATGGATTTCATTACCGGTTTACCTAAAACTCAAGGAGGATATCACTCCATATGGGTCATAGTGAATCACTTGACTAAGGTCGCCCATTTTATTCCTGTAAAGACCACTTACTCGGGCGACAAATTAGCAGAATTGTATATGACCAGGATCGTCTGTTTGCATGGAGTGCTGAAGAAAATTGTATCGGACAGAGCTACCCAATTTACCTCAAGATTTTGGAATAAATTGCACGAAGCTATGAGGACCCGTTTGAACTTCAGTACATCCTATCATCTGCAGACGGATGGACAGACTGAGAGAGTTAATCAGATTCTCGAGGATATGTTAAGAGCTTGTGCATTGGCTTATGTTACCTCTTGGGATAAGAGCCTGTCGTATGCCGAGTTCAACTACAATAACAGCTATCAGGCCAATCTACAGATGTCACCTTTTGAGGCACTGTATGGTCGACAGTGTCGAACGCCCTTGAACTGGAATGAGACGGGTGAGAGACATGTCTTTGGACCGAATATTCTTCAAGAAGCCGAAGAGCAAATCGCCACGATTCGGGAAAGACTGAAGATAGCCCAGTCAAGACAGAAAAGTTACAATGACAACCGTCGTCGAGACTTGAGTTTTGAACCGGAGGATTTCGTATATCTCAGAGTTACACCTCTCAAGGGAGTTAAAAGGTTCCATGCGAAAGGGAAACTCGCACCGCGTTATGTTGGACCATTTAAGATTTTGAGCTGCAGAGGCGTGGTTGCTTACCGGTTGGAGTTGCCGCAGTCGTTGGCGGGAGTGCACGATGGGTTCGGGAAACTCGAATTTTTGCTTTTCATGAATTTAAATAAAATTTGTCACTTTTGGGAATTTTTGGAATTTTCTGGAATTTGTTTGGATTTAATTTGAATTTATTCCCTTTTGAGACAATTAAATAATTTAAAATTTTAAATAAAATTTTGTTGCAAATATTTTATTTGAGTCCAAAATGTCTCCAAGTATTTTCCAGAATTTTTTTGATTTTTTTGCTATTTTTCTTGAATTATTTGAATTACTAGAATTATTTTAAATATTTAATCGCAGGAAAACCATAACGGGTTTACTGTTCAAGCTGAACCGAACCCGACCGGACCCTAACCCACGCGACGGCCGAGATTGCGCCACGTCACCCGAACCCAAGCCGGACCCGAACCCTAATCGCGCAACCGTTGGATCGAGATCCAACAGCCAGCGTTGCACCACGTCACCCAATCCGAAACCCATTCGGATTCCGCTGCCACAGCCGAGTGGGCCTCGTTGCACGTGAGATTCACGGACGCCGAGGACCCTATTTAATGCGCCGCCGCTGCCGTCGTGCTCTCCTCTTCCGTGCGCATCTTTTGCCCCAACCCACGCCAGTCAAGCTGCTGCCGCCAGCCTGCAGGAGCTCGCCGTAGTTGGTTGCGCGTTCCGCCGCGGTTTTTCGCCGCTTCCCACCGCGTCCGCTGTCCTCCACCATGAACAAGCCCAGATCCGAAACCGTCGTGACGAGCCGCGTCTGGGGTACCACTCACCTCGCCGCAGTCACGCCCAAACGCCGTTAGGAGTGTGGTCGTCCCCAACTCCGGTCTCCTCTGCTCTGCCGCGCCATCTCCGGACCCACGAAGCTTCTCCACCGTTAGATCTTCATCGCACGGCCACGGTGAGTCCACGTCACCATGAAACCCTAGAGAACCAGATTAGATCTAGACCATTGGATCCAGATCCAACGATCCACGTTCGTCCACGTCACCCATGCGAAATTCACGTTATGGTGGTTGGGCCTGTTTTTAGCCATTGGATCTAGATCCAACACTCACGATTTAGCCACATAGCCCTTAAACTGCACTGTGCTAGGGTTATACCTCAGCCGTTAGATCTAGATCGTACGGTTAAGATTAACCCGCGTTGTAGCGTTAGATGCGATAGCAGCTGTTCGATCAAGAACGAACGGTGCAGATTGAGCCATGCGTCAGCCACCGGGACATGCCACACCACCCCACGGTGAGGCAAAAACCCGATCGGATCTAGACCGTCCGATTCAAATTGTACAGCCCAGATCAAGCCACGTTACCCCAATGTGCTAAATCCCGATCCAATCCGGACCGTTAGATTTCAAACCAACGGTCCAGATCAAGCCACGTGGCCGAAAGCCGAACCGGCGCTATCCACATGGACGCGCCTGGTCATCGCTGACGTCACGCGTGACGTCAGCGTGGGCCAGCGTGTCAGCGGCTGGCCAACCGCACCATGACGTCAGCAGTGACGTCATGCTGACATCACGGTGGGGCCCACATGTCAGCCGTTCTCTGCCGAGCCGTGCTGACGTCACCCGAGTGGGTCCCCCGTGTCAGCGACACGTGAACCCGTGGACCGGGTCCATGATGGACCGAGCCCGGCCGTAGACCGAGCCTGGGCTGTGGAATAAGTCCATGGACCTGAGGCAACGTGGCGGCTTCTGATTGGTCCACGTGTCGTGATGACGCAATAAGTCGATTTTTCAATAGAAAAATAAATGAATTAATTCGGTTTATTTTTTTATTTGAAATTTCAAAGTTCAAATGCTTATAAGTTTTGCATTTCAACTCTGATTTGAGTAATTCCAATTTCTAAATTTTTATAAAATTGAGATCTACTTAATGATGAATTTTATTTAATTTTTGGACATAATTTTTCCTCTATTTATATTTATTTAATTGATTTTTCAAACTTTAAACGATTATAACTTTTGCGTTTTAACTCCGATTTGGACGATTCAAATTTCTAAAAATTTATAAAAATGTGTTCTTTCTGTTTATAAACCTTATTTGAATTTTTGGACATATTTTGCCTTTTGTTTATTTATCTATTTCTATTTGCACGCGTTACGAGTAGACGTTGAAGTACCCGAAGGCTTCGAAGGTGAAGTGTTGACGCAGGAGCCAGCTCTGGACCAAGATCATGTACTCTTTGAAGGCAAGTTGTGCTTTGACCATATTGATCCCATTTTTGAAATTAATTTGATTTAAATTATTGCATGCTAATTTAATTAGAAAATGCTTTAATTAATTTCGGGAAATTAGTTAAATGCCAGCTTTGCGATATGACACCTTGATTATTGATTAAGTGCCATGAACCCTTGTCACCCTAGTTGTGGATTATTTAGTTGGACATTATTAATTTGCCAACATGGGTAATTAGACCGATGTAGTATGCTTAGCCCTACCACGTGACATGATTTGGACAATTAAATGCTAATATTGACTTAATGAGATATGTAACATGTTTTTGAGAAGTATCATGTGTTATGAATGATAATGTTGATGGCACGTGGTGCATGGTAAACAACTGGGGATTGATAAATAGATTTAGACCAGGGCATGTGGCAAGAAATGATCGGGTGGGCCAGGTGTGGTATCGGGAAAGTTGATTTAGTTCTTCGGGTAGTCTTGCCTTGGTGACCCTAAGGACTTAACCTTGCAAGCCTTTGAACTGAGTCAATCATGCAACCACATGACTGGAGTGGGACGGTCCTAGTTGAGTAAGTAACCAATAACTTGCTTGTGATACCTCGGGTTGTCAACTACACCTTTTGTGTAGCTTGAAGGGGGAGCGTGCCAGTGCTACGGCATGGTACCCGTCCAACGGTATGTCGGTCCCATACTTCACCTTTGTTAAGGGAAGGGATGGTGTATGTCAAAAACCGGAAAGGTTCACTTGTGTAGTTAGCGGTCTCCGAAAGGCTTTGTTACGATCACTCGTTTCTGTGGTGTTTGACCGTATCTTGTGGGTAAAGTGCATAACCTCTGCAGAGTGTAAAATCTATTCGAATAGCCATGTCCGCGGTATTGGACATTGCTCGGGGATTACAGTCAAGGGTTAGACTTTCATGAAAATAACTTGGCTTCGGAAAATGCTTGGGTTTGAATTGGTAAATTGGATATAGGATTGGAAAGTGCCTACTCGTGCAATTATTGTGAAAGTACTCTATTTACTATCGTTTTACTGCTTTGCAATCTATTACTGTATTTACACTTGCTGTTTTACTGCAAATAAACCTGTTAGGCTATCTCCTGTGGGCCCCGAAGTCAGGGGTCTACTCCCTTGAGACGATCCCATGGGATCCACTACCTCCCCGCCTGAATGACTAAGATGCCCCCACTTAGGTTGGTCTAGTAGGGGTAGAATGGTATTTTTTATGTAACGGGCTGAGTGCCTATAAATACTCAATGTAACCCCATCATGTAACTTGAGATCTCATTTAATGCAAAAACAAAAACTGGTGTGCCCTCGGGGAGTCTGGACAGGGAGACATGCCTCTACTCCCCCCGGGGAACTCACCGACAGGAGTAGGGCGCCGCCTTGAGCGCCCAAACATGTATAAACCCTCGTGTCACTTTTACTCTCGTGGACGACGGCCCGTGAAACGGACGGCGTCAGCTGTCATTCACATGTCTTATTTCCGAACCTACGACACGTCATTCCATAAACCACAGTGTTACCTACTACATAGCACAGACATAAAATTTTCTAAACACCTTCATGGGTGTCGAGACCTGAATCTGCAAATCCGGACCCTCTGTGTATTCAGCACTAGTCCAGGAACGCGCTAGTGCACACAGTCTTAACATCGGTAAATATCACAATCATACCACTCGATACTAATAAAGTACTTTAATTAGATAGTCAAACTGGTTGCTCGACCTTATGGTCAAGTTACAAATATACGCCACGCAGGGCGAAAGACTTATTAAGAGAGAAATAATAGTAGCGAAAAATAAGATAACATCGTGGCGCCATCCAGTATACCACAGGCAACTGACTGGGCTCGCTCCCTAAGTAGACGGTTCCTCTTGGAGCTCCTTCTCCAAAGCTGGTGTACATTCTTCTTCAACTGGTGTTGTATTGTGGCAAGGGTGAGTACTTTGGTACTCAGCAAGTCATGCACAGAATGCAACTAATATACTACATGCATGGCTTGATACAAAGGAGTAGCTCAAGGTGTATTTGCGATAAAAGCGACATTTGACAAGTAGCATAAGTAGATTCGAAAGCAGTAGAAACAAGTATAACGTAAATAACCTTTCCAAAAGTTTAATCAACATCCCTCCCATTCCTAAACCACATTTCCATCCACATCATTATTAATCCAACCCAACCTTCCAAGTCCAAGTTATTTTTGAGAAAGTCTAACCCTTGACTGTAATTCCCAAGCGATGTCCAATACCGCGGACACGGCTATTCGAATAGATTTTACACTCTGCAGAGGTTATGCACTTTACCCACAAGATACAGTCAAACACCACAAAGGCGAGTTCCCGTAACAAAGTCTTTCGGAAACTTCTAACAGTACAAGTGGTCCTCCCCGGTTGTTGCACACTAACCCTTCCCTTAGCTAAGGCGAAGTTTAGGCCAACCAACCGTTAGATGGGTACCTGGCCGCAGCCCCGGTACGCTCCCCCGTACAACTTACACAAAGGGTGTAGTTGACCTCCTGAGGTCCCACAGGTACGTTGTAACACCCCAAAATTTTGCTTTTCTTAAATTCATGTGTGATTTGGCACTTTGGTGAATTTTTGGAATTTTCTGGAATTTATTTGGATTTATTTGGAATTTATTTGAATTTATTCCATTTTGAAATAATTAAAGAATTTAATTTTGCAAATAAAATTTTGTTGGAAATATTTTATTTAAGTCCCAAATACCCTAAAATATTTTCCAGAATTTTTCTGGAATTTTTCCGAGTATTTTGCTATTTTTAATGAATTAAATGAATTACTGGGAATTATTTTAAATATTAAATCGCTGGAAAATGCGAGTGGGTTTGTACTGTTCATCCGACCGAGCCCGAGTCAGACTCGAGTTCGAGTCCGACCCGAGCCACGTGACTCGACCAAACCAACTCCAAAACCTAATCGATCCCAACCGTTGGATCAAGATCCAACGGCCAGGATCTTCCGCATCGC
Source organism: Rhipidocladum racemiflorum (assembly GCA_036346355.1). Taxonomy (NCBI): domain Eukaryota; kingdom Viridiplantae; phylum Streptophyta; class Magnoliopsida; order Poales; family Poaceae; genus Rhipidocladum; species Rhipidocladum racemiflorum. Next base: position 18,679,325 of record CM070590.1, read on the forward strand.
TTCTGGCCGAATCCAAAGACGGATCCGATCGCGTCCACGCGATCGTGGCCGTTGATCGTGCCACGTGGACGGCCGTGCGTCATCGTCCCCGCCGAGTCCGAGCCGGACTCCTTCGCCGCGTCGCCGCCGTGTAGGATTAGGGTTCCGCCGTCTTGCGCATCATGCCGAGGGCATTTAAATCTGGGGTGGTACCGAGGACCGCCGTGACCCAGCGCACTCTCTGCCCTACCTCACCGAAGTCTCGGCCGCCGTAGATCCGCCGGAATCGCTCGCCGGAGTCATAGCATCCCTCCGTGTGGTTCGCTTGATTCCGCCGCCGTCCCTCGCCGCCATTGACCCGGATCCGAACCCACGAAGCCAGCGCACCGAAGAGACCCTTCACCTCGCCGAGCACGTCCCAACGCCGTTCGTGTGGTCGCCGTCCTCGGCCCGGCGACCACAACCGGCGTGAAGCCATCGCCGACCAGAGCTCCACCAACCGTCCGATCAAGATCCAAGGGCTCGGATCGCGCCACGTCACCCTCGGTGAGTTCCGTTGAAAAGCCTAGATCTAATCGCAACCGTTGGATCTAGATCCAACGGCTTAGGTCGTGCCACGTAGCGGGAACTGCACCAGGCTAGAGTGGATCTGGACCGTTAGATCAAGTTCCAACGGCCCAGATCAACCCGTGCGCCCAAGCACCTGGAGGCCCAAATCAATCCTAGCCGCCGGTTTTCAAACCAACGGCTACGATCGTGCCACGTGTCCAGGAGCCGAACCGCCGCGCCACGCGTGCGCGTGGGCCAGCGACACGTGTGGCCAGCGTGTCGGCCGGCGCACCGTGGACGTCACCCATGACGCGTCATCGGTAGGTCCCACCTGCCGACCGTGGTGAGCCCCCGACGTCGCCGATGACGCTACCCGAGTGGGCCCACATGTCGGCCGACACGTGAGCCGTGGGACCGGTCCACGGTAGACCCGAGCCGGCGTGGACCGAGTCCATGGACCGGTGGCGTCGCCAGACCAATCCAGTGCTGCCACGTGTCCTCGCCGACGCAATAAATGATTTTTCGAAAAGAAAATGATTTAATAAATCGGTTTAATAATTGATTTGAATTTCAAAACTTCAAACGCTTATAACTTTTGCGTTTCAACTCCGATTTGAGTGATTCAAATTTCTAAATTTGTATAAAATTGAGACCTACCTAAATATGAATTTTAATTAATTTTTGGACTAAAGTTTTTCTCTGCAAAATTATTTAATTGATTATTTAAACTTTAAATAATCATAACTTTTGCGTCTTAACTACAAATTTGACGATTCCAGTTTCTAAAAATTTATAAAATTATGTTCTCTCTGTTTATGGATTTTATTTGGATGTTTGGACACTTTTTGCCTATTGTTTATTCATGTATTTGCTATTTGCACGCTTTACGAGTAGACGTTGAAGTGCCGGAAGGATTCGAAGGAGAAGTATTGACTCAGGATCCAACTCAAGACCAAGAACAAGTACTTTTTGAAGGCAAGTTGTGCTTTGACCATGTTGATCCTATTTCGAAATCTATTTTGATTTAAACTAATGCATGCTAGTTCAATTAGAAAAATACTTTGTTTAAACATGGGGGTTAGATAAATACCAATTTGCTGTATGACACCTTGATTATTTAAGTATGTGCCATGATCCCTTGTCACCCTAGTTGTGGATTACTAGTTGGACATTATTAAATCGCCAACATGGGTTTAGACCGTTGTAGTATCTTTGCTTAGACACACTACGTGCTCATAACATGATTTTGGATAATCAAATGTTAATATTGACTTAATGATATATTGAACCTGTTTTGGAAAGGTATCATGTGATGTTGATGTCACGTGGTGCATGATAATCAAGCGGGGTTTGATAAACGATTTCGGCCAGGGCATGTGGCAAGAGTAATCAGGTGGGACAGTTATGGCATTGGGAGTGTTGATTTGGTTCTTCGTGTAGTCTTGCCCTGGTCACCCTAAGGACTTCACCTTTCAATCCTTTGAACTGGGTCTAACGTGCAACCACATGTCTCAGTAATGGGACGGACCTAGTTGACTAAGTTACTAATAACGCACTGTGGGACCTCAGGAGGTCAACTACACCCTTTGTGTAAGTTATGCGGGAGCGTGCTGGCTGAGGCCAGGTACCCATCTAACGGTTGATTGGCCTAGACTTCGCCTTAGCGAAGGGAAGGGTTAGTGCGCAATAACCGGGGAGGACCACTTGTATTGTTAGAAGTTTCCAAAAGACTTTGTTACGGGAACTCACCTTTGTGGTGTTTGACTGTATCTTGTGGGTAAAGTGCATAACCTCTGCAGAGTTTAGAATCTATTCGAATAGCCATGTCCGCGGTATTGGACATCGCTCGGGAATTACAGTCAAGGGTTAGATTTTCTCAAAAATAACTTTGGTTTGAAAGGTTGGGCTAGATTAATAATGAAGTTGATGAAAATGTGGTTTAGGATGGGAAAGATGTTTACCAAACTTCTTGAATAGTTACTTATGCTTTACTTATTTCTACTGCTTTCGAATCTACTTACATTACTTTTCAAATGCTGTTTACTGCAAATATACCTTGAGCTATTCCTTTGTACCAAGCCATGCATATAGTGTATTAGCTTGCATTCTGTGCATGACTTGCTGAGTACCAAGTACTCACCCTTGCCACAATACAACACCAGTTGAAGAGGAGACTGCACAAGCTTTGGAGGAGGAACTCCAAGAAGATCCGTCTACTTAGGGAAGCGAGCCCAGTCAGTTGCCTGTGGTATACTGGATGGCGCCACGAAGTTATTTGATTTTCCGCTGCTATTATTTTTCTCTGAATAAGCTTCGCCTTGCGAGGCATATATTTGTAACTTGACCATAAGGTCAAGTAACCAGTTTGACTATTTAAATAAAGTACTTTATTGGTATCGAGTGGTATGATTGTGATATTTACCGATGTTAAGACTGTGTGCACTAAGCTGCGTTCTGGACTAGTGCTGAATACACAGAGGGTCCGGATTTGCAAATTCGGGGTCCCGACAGAGGTGGTATCAGAGCCATACTTGACTGTAGGCTCAACCCTAGCTAGAATGGTCGTAGTGAGGATAAAACCTATTTTCTAAAGCTAAAAATTTGTGAAGACAAGAAATGACATCTCGACTTATCCCCTTCTCTCTTTTCTTGGCTCTTGCTGAAATTTTCCCTTAACTTGTCACACTTTAAAAATTCCGAGTTCTTACGTAAAGCACTCTTGTGACAGATGGAGGAAGAGTTCAACTACGTTGATCTGGGAGTTGGTTACGCCGCGGAACTTTGGCATATGCTACAAACTCTCGGAGATTTTGAGAAGCCCCAATACCAAGTGGGAGTGATCAAACAAGCGGGATTGGTCAAGGCTTGTGACGTAAAGATTGAGGTACCTGCTAGGAAAAAGGGCCCAGGCAATCGCCCGATACACTGCACTGCCAGGAGATCTACAATGCAGATGGGTATCCAAGAAGTATCACGACGAGCAATGCGGCACATTACCCGTATCTACGCCAGAGAATTGGAGAGCACGGTGTTCCGTTATCATCCGCGCAGCGACAACCTTCTTGACCCGAAGGCGATTCAGGATGAGGATGCCACGGTTACACAGTTGGCACGATTTGTTGTCGCCCAAGAGGATGTACTAGATAATACAAGCAAGGAGCTACAGAAGGCCCGCAAGGAGATCACGACAGAGAAAAACAGATGGCGGGAAGCTCAAGAGTATGTGGCACACCTTCTGCGAAGGATTGACGAGTTGGAGATGACTTTGTACGGACCAGACCCAGAGCCAGTACTCGAGCTACACGAGCCAGATCCAGAGGAGTCAGATCTCGATGAGGACACTGCTTCTTCGACTACCATAGAGGACACAGTTGCTGGACATGGCAATCGTTTCGCGCCTATGCCGCAGCATCCGTACCCAGGCCGTGGAGGTTTTCTCGATGAGTGAGCATAGGTTCTATAGTGAGACTCCTTCGCCGAGTCGCGTCATAGAATAAAGAGTCACCCTTTAGGCGTCAGACTCCAGTGTTAGTTCGATTTGGATTTTCATTTGTTTGCTGAGTGTGCAGTATGTGTTGCAAGGCCCTTAGGCATTGTAAGCAACCATACCAAGTTATTAATATCAATAATAAAGTTGGACCTTAAAGTACACCTTTCGCCCCGCATAAGTTCCATATTACTTGTCTATTCTTGTTTCCCTCTCATCTCTAAACCTAGAGCAAATCGACAGATGGTGAATACCCGTGGAAACTTTGGAGGCAATGGAAGCGGTTCTCGCCCAGTAGAAAACCCCAATGAGGGAGCACCAGCACCGCCACTGGATGTGCAGAATTTCGGAGCTTTTCTTGCTGCCCAGACTCAGTTGATGCATGCTATGATGCAACAAATGCAACACGTCACTGCTCAGGCCACTGCTAATCAAGTTAATCAGGGACCACGCCAGAATACAAGGCTGTCAGAGTTCATGAGAACTCACCCACCCACTTTCTCTGGGAATGCCAATCCATTGGAGGCCGGTGATTGGTTAAGATCAATCGAGAGGAAGCTACACATAGCTCAATGCAAATGTAATACCCGGAATTCGTTTCCCTAGCCATTTCTTTTATTCCTTCGGGAAGCGTTGTTTTTTTTATTTAGCGGGAACATTTGCGGAGTTCAGGGATGCGGAAAAGAAGTTAAAATATATTTTTTTAGCATCAATAAAGTGTGAATTATTGTTTTTTTGGGCGAGGGCTTGTACCACTTGGGCCTAGGCCGGCTTTTGGGCCAGCCCATGCGCCCCCACCACCTCCCAAGCCGCACACACCCCACCTCCCCACCTCCCCTTTGGCAGCCGCACCCCCCCCAAACCCTTCCCCCTTTGGTAGCCGCCACCCCCTCCCTCTCATGCCTCCTCCTCCCCTCCAAAATCAGATCTAGTGCCCTTGTTGATTCCGAGAGGGGATTTGCGCAAGGGGAAGATCCGGAGGAGGAGTAGGATCGCGAGGATTCGAGCCGCGGCGCCGGATTTGGGGGTTGTCATCGATTTCTTCGGGGTGTAGGTATTTTTCTTTTAGATCTCCGTTGTGATTGATGGCTAAGCTCGTGTTAGAGGGTATTAGGGAGTGGTTGCATGTTTGGAAGTTCAAGTTTGGATGAGTAGATCAAAAACTAGAGAGGGATTTTCGTTTCTGTTCGGCTAATCTGTGCAGAACTGCTTCCGTGGGCGTTTTCGTAACCAAAATGATTTTTACTGGAAAAGTGCATAACTAAAAAGTTGTAGATAACGTCGAAACCTAGCTCCTGTAATTTTTTCAGATTTTTATGAGTTGTGGTTTGGGAGTAATCGCGATGGGAAAACTGCTGTAGGATGAGAGGGGACAGATTGCGTATTCAGATTAGGGCTGTAGATTAAAAATACTTGGGTTAGGAATTAAAATTCTTGGTCTATATGAAAGTTGTAGAAGATGTCAATATCTAACTTCTGTAATTTTTGTAGAATTTTACACATATCACAGAAATAGCTTCAAAATAAACAAGCCGGCCTGCGCAATCTGTTTTTCTGGACAGCTTGGTAGAATATTGTGTTTCGGGGGCCGTGGGAGTAGGGAACGCTTAATTGTGTTCAATTCAAGTTGAAAAATGTTTAAGTACTGAGGTAAAATGCTTGTGTAGGTGGTGCGACTTCGGGACGCAATTAATATCTTTGTCTTCATCGGTAAAGGCAAGTGGAATAGCTCTGTTTGTTCATGTTTGAATTGTTTATGTCTGATTTTCCATAGACTGTTGTTGTCCTCTTTACTTATTGATCAGTATGGAATGTATTATAGCTCAGATGTATGTGAAGTTATTTATGCATGAATCATGTCATTTGCATTCATGCATTGGAAGAATGTTGCCGCGATATCGCCGCGATCGTGCGATGCTGATCAGTGTGTTCTGAGAAAGAACACGGTAACCGTGTGTTCCTGAGAAAGGGCACGGTGAGAAGTAACATGTCATGAGCATATGCATTACCTAACTTATGTGGATGCTTATATGTGGTGGAAAGAAAAGAGAGGAAAGTATGATTGTATGTTACATTTACTTCTTTAAGAAAGAAAGAAAGGAAGAATGTACGAATTTACAATGCTTGATTGTTAATTACATGCATTGTATTTCACTTGCTGAGATTATCCAATCTCACCGCTTCTTCCATTTCTTTCAGGCCGTTCATTGGAGCATAGCATGAAGGGTGGGGCGTAGCAGCACTTTCTACACATGCTCACTTAGAATAAAATAATTATGTTGGTTATTTAATCATGTTAAACCGTGTAACTTATGGCTCATGGTTCCAAACTTTAAATTGGGGTCGGTAGTATCTTGTTGCCTTGTGAGTCTCGGTATATTGTGGTACTTATTTTGCATGTTCGTATTACTATTTATGCTTCCGCTATGTTGTGGTCCATGTTTTGTTTGTGTCATTCATTATTATTAGCAAAGGTCATGTCGAATTTTTGTCATAGACCTTAGTTGTCATGTTGGGGTGTTACAATGGTATCGAGCGGGCTTTAGGTTAGGTATGTTCGAAATTGGTTAAGATGAAAAAATGACACACTTGCACTTGTAGGATTGGTTCGGGTGCATTGCATTGCATGCGATGCTTGACTTTACTAATTTTGTTTCATGTATTGTATTTGTTGTCGTTATTGATTGTTGTCTTTGGAGTGTAGTTAACTGCTTCAAGTATGCCGCCTAGACCGCGGACCAGGACCCAGCCGGGAACTCAGGTTGGCCAGGGGTCCGAGGTCGGAGAATCCTCCAATACGATAGAGGAACTCAAGCGAGTTAGTGGCTGCTATGAGGGCAATGCAGGAAGAATTGAGGATGTTGAGGCAGGCGCGCAGGCTACTCTGCTGGAGCTGCCCCTGCTTTGTTTATTCTTTGAGGCGAGAGCACATTGCGTGGCGCGTGGTGTGGGCTTGCGTCTGCGGGAGTGGAGTCGACATGAGGTTGGACAGTTTCGGAGGGGCCAGGTAGTCCGACCCAGGCAAGCGGATTGGTTGTCTTATGTGGAACAAAGCAATTGGAGGCTTTTGAGGTAGAGATGCGAGGAGCGTGTCCGTTTTGTGACACAACTCCGAAGGAGAAGCTTCAGATCTGGTGGAGGCGTGCTTGCCACGGTCGATTGTGCAGGCGGTCCTTCATGGGAGGACTTCGTGAAGCGATTCGAGAGGAGGTTCTACCCCTCCACCTTCCTGGATAGGATGCAGATTGACTTGGGACAAGACACGCAGATGTGAAGTCGGTGGTGAGTCTGAGTTGGGGTTCAATCGCATTGTGCGATTTGTGCCTCATGTGGCGCGTGATGAGATGGAGAAGGCGAGACGTTTCCGTCGAGGCTTTGTCCGCCTATTCGCCACATGCTAGGTGCTTTTCCCATCACCGACTTTCGGTCCTTGGTTGAGCGAGCACTTGGCATAGAGTTGCGGCTCAACTTCACAGATGAGATTCGCAAGTCATCGGCGGGGAGCGATCAAGGGGTCTGTTGAGAAGAAGGGCCCACCTGGTGGCCCTACCCATAAGAAGGGAAAGAATCGGCGCTATCGGCCCTATCAAGGCCGCTCCGGTCAGCGGCGTGCCCAGGTGGGGTGCACCTCGATCTGAGCTGTTGCTAAGCCGGGCTTGGGCATGGTTTGTTTCCGTTGCGGTGACCCTCATCGCCGTAGTGAGTGCTCTTGGAAGGGGAGATGCTCCACTTGTGGTCGGGAGGATCACAAGGATGTGGTATGTAGACAGAATCCCAACTCCAAGCTACGTTGGGAGCAGGTGACCCCTTCAGCTGGCGGACAGAACTCGGGGGGCTACATTCAGATGTTGGCTGCTGCTCCTACCCCGGGGTGCTTGCCGGCGCCTTCGGCCTCTTCACTACCCCTCTGCCGCAGGGGGCGACTGGTGCCCACGCTTGTCGCTCCATCTTCGTCGGCTGGCACCGCAGCGTGGACCTGCACCGATTCTTTCCGCCAAGCAGAGCTGCTTCGCCCCGAATGACTCGAGGATTTATGTTATGCCTTCAGCAGAGGAGTGGATCGTGGTGACGTGGTGACAGTACTCTTTTAGTGAATTCTTTCGAGGCCGGTGTTCTGTTTGATTCGGGAGCTAGTTTTTCGTTTGTCTCGATGGGTTTCTTTGCTCGGGCTGGTCTTTACGTGCGAGTGTGGGGCGGTTGGTGGTGGTCAATTCACCACAAGGAATTATATCTTGCACAGTAATCGTCCTAGTTGTTGTTTTTTAGCGAGAGGAGGAGTTCGTGGCGAATCTGTTGGTGATCCCTTTGGAGCCATTCGATGTCATTCTTGGCATGGATTGGCTATCTTTGCACCAAGCATTGATTGACTGTTCCTGGAAAACGATCACCCTCCAAGCTCCTTCGGGGCGAGAAGTTGTCTTCCAAAGCAGTATTCTTCAGCTTACTCTTTCATTTCTTTGCCGGTTGTTCCCAAGCTCCCGGATGTCAAAATCGGGTGTTCTTTGGTCCATGGTAGAAGGCCGGGAGACCGTGATTAGTCTGGAGGATGTCGATGTGGTTTGTCTGTATCCGGATGTTTTCCCCAGTGAGCTGCCGGGATTACCACCTGAGCGAGAGTCAATCTTTCGCATTGAACTTGTTCCAGATACGAGACCAATTTTTAAAACTCCTTATAGAATGGCCCCGGTTGAGCAAGCGGAATTGAAGAAGCGATTGGATGAACTCCTGGCTAAGGGTTCATCAGGCGAGCACCTGCCCTTGGGCTGCCCCTGTTTTGTTTGTTGAGAATAAATATGGGTCCAAAATGCTTTGTATTGATTACCGGGCGCTTAATCAAGTAACCATTAAAAACAAATACCCCCTGCCCCGCATCGATGATCTTTTGATCAGGTGAGGGTGCCAAGTTATTCTCAAAGATTGATTTGCGATCAGGTACCATCGATTCACGGATTAAAGAAGAGGATATTGAGAAGACAAAGATTCAACACGAGGTACGGACATTTTGAATTCGTGGTTATGTCTTTTGGACTAACCAATGCCCTCTTTGTGTTTATGGAGGCAATGAACAGGATGTTCCATAAGTTTCTTGATGTCTTTGTGGTCGTCTTCATTGATGACATCCTAGTCTACTCAAGGACAAAGGAAGAGCATGCCGTGCATTTGGGCTTGGTCTTGGATACTCTCGGGAAGAATAAATTTTATGCAAAACTCAAGAAGTGTGCTTTACGGTTGGTGAAGTGAGTTTCCTTGGGCATGTCATTAACCGTAGAGGTATCACAATCGACCCAAAGAATGTTCTTCTTTGTGGTCGGATGGCATAGACCGAACAGTGTGACGGAGATTAGGAGTTTTAAGGGTTAGCTGGTTACTACCGGGCGCTTTGTGCAAAACTTTTCTGTCATTGCTAAACCATTGACAAGACTCACTCGGAAGGGAATTCCTTTCCTTTGGGCGAGGCGATTGTGAGGTCGGTTTCAGTCATTGAAGAGTAAATTGATCAATGCACCGGTCCTAATCTTGCACGAGAGTGGCAAGCGTTATACTGTCTGTGAGATGCTTCTCGTATTGGTCTAGGTTGTGTGCTTATGCAAGAAGGTCATGTTATCGCCTATGCATCTAGGCAGTTGAAGACTCATGAGCAAAACTATCCCACCCATGATCTCGAATTGGTGCCGTGGTCTTTGCATTGAAATCCTGGAGGCATTATCTTTATGTGGAATCATGTGACGTGTTCACGGATCATAAGAGCCTCAAGTATATCTTCACTCGGCGGGAGTTGAATGCGAGACAGCGTAGGTGGTTGGAATTGATTAAGGATTTTGACTTGACCATCCAAGTATCACCACTGGCAAGGCCAATGTTGTGGCGGATGCTTTGAAGCGAAACGAGGGTCCCTAAAGCTGCGATGCCTTTGATAGCGAGTCGAACAATATGCAAGTCTCCTTTTGTTTTGCGGGTGTGGCGCAGAGGAGGCTCAATTGATCATTCAATCCTCCATTCCCGAGCCCGGGTGCGCGAGGCTCAATTCAAGACCGTTTGCTCGAGAATGTTCGGAGAAGGATCTTGGGCGGGAAGCCCCAGAGTTCTCCTTGGGCGATAATGGTTCCATCCGGTTTAGAGGTCGACTTTGTGTGCCACAGAAATCGAGGTAAAGACGGATATCTTGAGAGAAGCCCACCGTACTCCTTATACGGTACATCCTGAGTGAGACCAAGATGTATCGAGACTTGAGGCAAGGTTTTTGGTGGAAGAGAATGAGGGTTGACATTGCAAAGTATGTAGCCTCATGTGGTGTGTGCCAACAGTGAAAGTCGAACACAAGAGGCCCGCCAGGTTCTTTGCAATCATTAGAAATTCGGAATGGAAGTGGGAACACATCACGATGGATTTCATGGTTGGTTTACCTCGTTCGCCTAGAGGTAGAGATGCTATTTGGGTAGTAGTTGACAGGCTCACGAAGTCTGCACATTTCATACCAATGAAAGCGACCAATTCAGCTCGAGATTTGGTTCCTTTGTATATGAAAGAAGTGGTCGATTGCATGGGGTGCCTAAGTCGATCGTTTACGATCGGGACTCTAAATTTGTGTCTCGTTTCGGCAAAGTTTGCAAGGTGCTTTGGGCACGAAGCTCTCTTTTAGTACCGCTTTCCATCCCAGACAGACGGTCAATCAAAGCGTACCATCCGGACCTTGGAAGACATCTTTGCGTGCTGCGTCCTTTCATGGAAGGGTAATCGAGGACCACCTAGCTTTGGTGGAGTTTGCTTATAATAATAGTTACCGCCTAGCATCAAGATGGCTCCGTTCGAGGCTTTGTATGGCCGGGAGGTGTGTTTCCCGTTATCTTTGGGATTCTTTGGGTGAGAAGTCCGTGCAAGGTCCGGATTGGGTTCAGCAAACTCATGAAAAGGTGCATTTGATTCGACAGAATCTATTGGCCGCTTCAGGCCGTCAAAAGTTATGCAGATAAGAGGAGGCGGGATTTGGAATTTCTTTGTGGGTGATCAAGTTCTCCTCCGAGTGTCACCTTCGAAGGGCATTGTTCGCTTTGGTACCACCGATAAGCTCGATCCGAGGTATATTGGTCCGTTCTTGGTGTTGGCTCGAGTGGGTAGTCCGCTTACCGCTTGGAGTTACAATCGATGAGTGGAGTGCATAATGTATTCCATGTCTCAATGCTTGGAAGTACCTCCATGACCCGAGCAAAAGATTGACCTGGAGCCAATAACAGTTGAGCAAGATTTAACCCTGAAGTGCCACCCAGTCGCATCTTAGACATGTCGAGCGGACTATGAGGAATAAAGTTATTAAGTTCGTGAAAGTCCTTTGGACTAATCAGACCGAAAGGGAGGCAACTTGGGAACCGGAAGAGTTGATGCGCAAAAAGTACCCGATTTCTTTGAGGAAGGTGAGCGCTGTCGTGTTTTGTCTTATTGGTCTCCTTTTTCTTCGTTCACAATGGGAGTAGATTCGGGGCCGAATCCTTTAAGGGGAGAATGTAATACCGGAATTCGTTTCCCTAGCCATTTCTTTTATTCCTTCGGAAGCGTTGTTTTTATTTAGCGGGAACATTTGCGGAGTTCAGGGATGCGGAAAAGAAGTTAAAATATATTTTTAGCATCAATAAAGTGTGAATTATTGTTTTTGGGCGAGGGCTTGTACCACTTGGGCCTAGGCCGGCTTTTGGGCCAGCCCATGCGCCCCACCACCTCCCAAGCCGCACACACCCCACCTCCCCACCTCCCTTTGGCGGCCGCACCCCCAAACCCTTCCCCTTTGGTAGCCGCCACCCCTCCCTCTCATGCCTCCTCCTCCTCCAAAATCAGATCTAGTGCCCTTGTTGATTCCGAGAGGATTTGCAAGGGGAAGATCCGGAGGAGGAGTAGGATCGCGAGGATTCGAGCCGCGGCGCGGATTGGGGGTTGTCATCGATTTCTTCGGGGTGTAGGTATTTTTCTTTTATGATCTCCGTTGTGATTGATGGCTAAGCTCGTGTTAGAGGGTATTAGGGAGTGGTTGCATGTTTGGAAGTTCAAGTTTGGATGAGTAGATCAAAAACTAGAGAGGGATTTTCGTTTCTGTTCGGCTAATCTGTGCAGAACTGCTTCCGTGGGCGTTTTTGTAACCAAAATGATTTTTACTGGAAAAGTGCATAACTAAAAAGTTGTAGATAACGTCGAAACCTAGCTCCTGTAATTTTTTCAGATTTTTATGAGTTGTGGTTTGGGAGTAATCGCGATGGGAAAACTGCTGTAGGATGAGAGGGGACAGATTGCGTATTCAGATTAGGGCTGTAGATTAAAAATACTTGGGTTAGGAATTAAAATTCTTGGTCTATATGAAAGTTGTAGATCACATACATATCTGTATTCTGTAATTTTCTCATAATTTTTGGAGTTATGGATTTGAAGTTATGACTGTAGTAAGTCCGCTGTTATGATGGGAAACTTAAATCTGTCTACTGTGTTAAGCCACGTTTTAGGAAAATTTAAAGTGGGAATCAAAATATTTGCACTACATAAAAGTTGTAGGTATGGCCGAGATCTATCTTCTGTAATTTTTTTGGAATTTTTGATGCTGCCGTCTGCTCGTAGCTGTTGAAAGAGCGTCGCTTCTGAATTTTGTAGCTAATCCTTGTACCCTGCTAAAGACCTGTCGAATTTTTGTCATAGACCTTAGTTGTCATGTTGGGGTGTTACAGCATAGGAAATGAGAAGGTACTCTACGCTTCTCATCAGCTGGAAGGGACAGCCGCCGAATGGTGGGAGAACTTCTGTGCCACGCAAGAGAACCCTCAAGATATCACTTGGGAAGAATTCACAGCTGCATTCCGACAGTATCACGTGCCTGAGGGAATCATGGACCTTAAGAAGGAGGAGTTCAGAGCACTGAAGCAAGGTAATCAGCCAGTGGCCGACTACCTGAACAAGTTCACACAGCTAGCACGCTACGCACCTGAGGATGTAGCGACGGATAAAGCCAGACAGTCTCGTTTTATGAAGGGACTTAACTCAGGATTGCAAGTAGGATTGATCACCCACACCTTTCCAGATTTCCAAGAGCTGGTGAATAAGGCGCTTATTCTTGAGGACAAGCGCAAGGAACTGGATGAGAACAGGAAGCGCAGGATGCAACAGCAAGGATCACGCCAGGGAACGCATAAATACCGAGAGTTGCACCAAATCAATTCTTGATTTCAACCACAGAATGCAACAAGGACACCATCCCCAGCACCAAGACCTACCAATCGAACTACGGACCCCAGCCCACTGCTAGAAACGCTGCTCGAGCGATCGGCAAGAAGGAACAGTGAGACGCTGCTACAAGCGCAATGAGCCAGGACACTTTGCCAACAGATTGTCCAAAGAAGACAGCAGGAGTGACCCGATTCGCTTCAATCTAGGAACCACCCCAGCTAGGGCGCCCGGCACAGGAGCCACACCCAGGCCGTGGTGAGAGGCCGAGTCAACCATGTCACCACAGATGCACTACTGAGAATGCTACGGACGTCGTCTTGGGTAAGTTACTTGTTAACTCGATTACACCTGCTTTGTTTGACTCGAGCTTCGCATTCGTTTGTTTCGCAAGGCTTTGCTACTAGAAATGATTTGAGGATTGCAAGACTTAGATGCATGCTTTTAGTTCAAACCCACAGTTCCGAACTCCGAGCGAAAGTAGGATGTTCCGGGTGAGAATACTAATAGATGGAATAGAGTTCCTAGCAAACCTTATTATTTTGGAGACCCGGACCTTAGAGCGTTATTTTGGGAATGGATTGGTTATCCAAGCACAAGGCTGTATTGGATTGTGGACGAAGGACTATCTCGATTGAGAGCAGTGTGGGAAGAAAGAGGAATTTCAAGCCACTGCGATTAGAGATGGACGATTGATGGTTAACAGTACCAAGGCAATCGGCATAGAGGATGTCTCAGTAGTGAATGAGTACCCAGATGTTTTTCCTAAAGATCTACAGTATGCCGCAGACGAGGACATAGAGTTTGTGATAGAGCTTGTACAGTGCACAAAGACCGATAGCAAAGAGACCCTATCGGATGTCCACCGAGGAGTTGGTTGAGATGAAGAAACAGCTAGAAGAGTTAATGGAGAAAGGATTTATCGGCCAGGAGTTCGTCGCCGTGGGGAGCACCAGTTTTGTTTGTCAAGAAAAATGACGGAAGTTTAAGGATGTGAATCTACTACCGTGCACTAAATGAAGTAACAGTGAACAATAAGTATCCGCTACCCCCGATTGATGATTATTTTGATCAACTGATACGAGCAGGAGTTTTCTCCAAGATTGATCTTAGATCGGGATACCATCGATTGAAGATCCGATCGTAAGATATTCAAGATCGCATTCTCGTCAAGATATGGACATTACGAGTTTCTGATTATGTCCTTTGGACTGATTTAATGCACCAGCCTATTTCATGAATATGATGAATAAGGTGTTCATGGAATATTTGGACAAGTTTGTCGTCGTGTTCATAGATGATATCCTAATCTACTCCAAGACGAGAGGATGAACATGCCGAACACTTAAGGCGAGTTTTGGAAAAGGCGAGAACAGCAACTTTTCGCCAAGTTCAGCAAGTGTGATTTTTGGAAGGACAAGGTGGAGTTTCTTGGACATGTAATGACCGCAGAAGGAGTCGCCGTAGATCCAAGCAAAGTAGAAGCGGTGTTACATTGGGAGCAGCAAAAGACTCTGACCCAGATACGTAGTTTCCTTGGAATGGCAGGATACTACCACCGTTTCATCGAAGGCTTCTCGACAAATGCCAAAACTCTAACTCACTTGCTGAAGAAGGAATAGAAGTTTGGATGGACGGCAGAATGTGAGAAAGGTTTTGAGGTGGTGAAGTAGAGATTGTCATCAGCACCGGTGTTAGTTCTACCGGATGTTGCTCAAAGCTTCGATATTTATTGTGACGCATCGCGCCAAGGACTTGGATGTGTGCTGATGCAGAATGGAAAGGTCTTCGCTTATGCATCAAGGCAGTTGAGGCCGCATGAGGAAAATTATCCGACACATGACCTAGAGTTAGCTGCCGTAGTGCATGCTTTGAAGATATGGCGTCACTATCTGATTGGAAACAGATGTGAAGTATATACGGATCATAAGAGCTGATGAGGACATCACTACCATGGATACGGCCATACTTACAAACCCAATGGAAACCAACAATGTCATACAAGGGCCAATTACTCGAGCTCGAGCACGACAATTCAATTACCAGGTGAATGCGTTCCTCGGGTTGCATACAGATAATTTTATGAATGGAATGCTATTTAATCCTCGTGATGATTTTATTGTCCTTAGGAACCAAGGAGAAGGACTCCCAAACGTCAAGCATGAAGCCAATTCTTCCGGTGCACAAGTTATACTCGGATTCGGCCTCCGGGACAGCACCAACTTAAAATGACCATAACTTTTGATCCACAAGGGTGATTGGGGTCTATGAGTACTGGTTTGAAAGGTTTCGACGTCCTCTTTCCAACGGATCCGACCCCATCCCCAAATTCCGTCCGAGTCGATAGGAATCTGCAAAACAATTGGCGTCACTTTTCCAAATCGAGAAGACTTGGGCTTTGGGCCTTGTAATAGAGTTGTAGTTGGTCTCCTCGCTTTGGACGTGATTTCCCACGCCCCTACCTCTCATAAATAGCCAGACATCGGCTCCTTAGGGTTTTGGGTTTTATTTGATTAGTTTAGCCAAGTGCAAAACTTGATCCTGCGAGTTGTCTTTGGAATGACCACCTTGTCAAGATCGTCAATAAGACTCCACTTTGTTTCGCTTCGATTTTATCCGCAATTTCAGATTACTTATCCTATTGTTCTTGCTTGTTCTTCGGTTGCTTGCAGGAATTGAACCTCAGTGTTCAGGTTGATCGTGCCTACGGCAAGATCAATAACCATTGGAGTTGGTTTAGCGATTGCTAAGGCGCATCGTCGTCGTACGGTGTAGTCGGATCGTCAAAGTCGACTCTAACAAATCGATCGTGTGTTTCTCATCGAAAGATCGGGACACCCATAGTGCCATCACGGCGCCATCAAGAGCCTTAAGTACATATTCACCCAGTCGGATCTGAATATGAGGCAGAGGAGATGGTTAGAGTTGATCAAGGACTATAATGTTGGAATCCATTACCATCCCGGGAAGGCCAACGTAGTAGCCGATGCTCTGAGTCGGAAAAGCCATACCGTGAGTACGTTGCTAGCCACAAGTCAGGATGAGTTATGTGAGGATTTTCAGAAAATGAAAATTGAGGTGGTACCTAGCGGATTCTTGGCCGCATTAGAAGTAAAGCCTACCCTAGAGGATCAGATCCGAGAAGGACAGAAGGATGATGACAAGATCCGCAGGATTAAGTTTATCAAGGAGGAAGGCAAGGCAGAGGACTTCAAGTTGGATGAGCAAGGCACGTTGTGGATGAAGGATCGCATTTGTGTGCCTAACAAGAAGGAGTTAAAGCAAGCGATTACGGAAGAAGCCCATGACTCCAAGTACTCAATTCATCCTGGAAGCGCCAAGATGTATCGGGATCTCAAGGAGAGATTACGGTGGCGAGTATGAAGCGTGAAGTTGCCGAGCATGTTGCATTGTGCGGCGTATGCCGGAGAGTCAAGGCAATGCATCGAGAGACCAGCGAGGATTGCTACGACCATGAAAATACCTGAGTGGAAGTTGGAGGAAATCGGAATGGAATTCATTACCGGTTTGCCGAATACTCAAGGAGGTTCTGACTCCATATGGGTAACAGTGGATCGCTTGACAAAAGTAGCCCATTTTATCCCGTGAAGACCACTTACTCGGGAGATAAATTAGCGAGAATGGTACATGATCAGGATTGTCTGTTTGCACGGAGTGCCAAAGAGGATTGTATCTGACAGGGGTACCCAATTTACCTCAAGGTTCTGGAATAAGTTGCATGAAGCCATGGGAACCCGTTTGAACTTCAGTACAGCTTATCATCCACAGACGGATGGACAGACCGAAAGAGTCAACCAGATTCGGGAGGATATGTTAAGAGCTTGTGCATTGGCTTATGCTACCTCTTGGGATAAGAGTTTGCCGTATGCTGAGTTCGATTACAACAATAGTTATCGAGGCTAGTTTACGATGTCACCTTTTGAGGCATCAGTATGGGCGACCATGTCGGACGCCGTTGAATTGGAATGAGACCGTGGCGCCGTGTCTTTGGGCCTGATATTCTTTAGGAGGTCAAGAGCAGATCGCCATGATTAGGGAAAGGTTGAAGATCGCCCAATCTCGACAGAAGAGTTATGCTGACAATCGTCGCAGGGATTTGAGTTTTGAACCAGACGACTTTGTATACCTCAGAGTTACGCCTCTCAGGGGAGTTAAGACGTTCCATGCCAAAGGGAAACTCGCACCCCGTTATGTTGGACCATTTAAGATTTTGAGCCACAGGGGTGAGGTTGCTTATCAACTGGAGTTGCCACAGTCGTTAGCAGGAGTGCATGATGTATTCCATGTGTCCCAGTTGAAGAAGTGTCTCCGAGTTCCTGAGGAACAGACACCGCTAGAGTTAATTGAGTTGCAAGAGGATTTGACTTACAAGGAGCATCCCGTGAAGATTTTGGACACTATGGATCGAGAGACTAGAAATAAGTCAACCCGTTTCTGTAGAGTTCAGTGGAGCAACCATGAAGAAAGCGAAGCGACTTGGGAGCGCGAAGAGGAATTGAGGAAAGAGTTTCCAAACCTATTCCTTAGTTAGCCCTGAATCTCGGGGACGAGATTCTATTAAGGGGGGGAGGTTTGTAACACCCCAAAATTTTGCTTTTCTTAAATTCATGTGTGATTTGGCACTTTGGTGAATTTTTGGAATTTTCTGGAATTTATTTGGATTTATTTGGAATTTATTTGAATTTATTCCATTTTGAAATAATTAAAGAATTTAATTTTGCAAATAAAATTTTGTTGGAAATATTTTATTTAAGTCCCAAATACCCTAAAATATTTTCCAGAATTTTTCTGGAATTTTTCCGAGTATTTTGCTATTTTTAATGAATTAAATGAATTACTGGGAATTATTTTAAATATTAAATCGCTGGAAAATGCGAGTGGGTTTGTACTGTTCATCCGACCGAGCCCGAGTCAGACTCGAGTTCGAGTCCGACCCGAGCCACGTGACTCGACCAAACCAACTCCAAAACCTAATCGATCCCAACCGTTGGATCAAGATCCAACGGTCAGGATCTTCCCGTACCGCTTCGGTCGAATCCGGCACGGATCCGATCGCGTCCACGCGATCGTGGCCGTTGATCGTGCCACGTGGACGGCCATGCGTCATCGTCCCCGCCGAGTCCGAGCCGGACTCCTCCGCCGCGTCGCCGCCGTGTAGGATTAGGGTTCCGTCCCGTGCGCGCATGCCGAGGGCATTTAAATACCGGGTGGTACCCCGAGGACCGCCGTGACCCCGCGCACTCTCTGCCCTACCTCACCGAGCCTCAGCCGCCGTAGATCCGCCGGAATCGCTCGCCGGAGTCATAGCATCCCTCCGCTGTGGTTCTGCTTGATTCCGCCGCCCGGCCCTCGCCGCCATTGACCCAGATCCGAACCCACGGCCAGGCGCACCGAAGAGACCCTTCACCTCGCCGAGCACGCCCCAAACGCCCGTTCGTGTGGTCGCCGTCCTCGGCCGGCAGCCACAACCGCCGTGAAGCCATCGCCGACCGAAGCTCCACCAACCGTCCGATCAAGATCCAAGGGCTCGAGATCGCGCCACGTCACCCTCGGTGAGTTCCCGTTGAAAATCCTAGATCTAATCTCAACCGTTGGATCTAGATCCAGCGGCTTAGGTCGTGCCACGTGGCGGGAATCGCACCAGGCTGGGTGGATCTGGACCGTTAGATCAAGATCCAACGGCCAGATCAACCCGTGCGCCCAAGCACGGAGGCCCAAATCAATCCTAGCCGTCGGTTTTCAAACCAACGGCTACGATCGCGCCACGTGTCCAGGGAGCCGAACCGCCGCGCCACGCGGGCCCGGCGTGGGCCATCGACACGCCAGGCCCGCGTGTCGGCCGATCGCACCGTGGACGTCACCCATGACGTCATCGGTAGGTCCCACCTGCCGACCTGGGCCGAGCCTCGGCCGACGCCGCCGATGACGTCACCCGAGTGGGCCCACATGTCGGCCGACACGCGAGCCGTGGACCGGGTCCACAGTAGACCCGAGCCGAGTGTGGACCGAGTCCATGGACCGGTGACGTCGGCCAGACCAATCGATCTTGCCACGTGTCCCTCGCCGACACAATAAATGATTTTTCTAAAAGAAAATGATTTAATAAATCGGTTTAATAATTGATTTGAATTTCAAAACTTCAAACGCTTATAACTTTTATGCGTTTCAACTCCGATTTGAGTGATTCAAATTTCTAAATTTGTATAAAATTGAGACCTACCTAAATATGAATTTTAATTAATTTTTGGACTAAAGTTTTTCTCTGCAAAATTATTTAATTGATTATTTAAACTTTAAATAATCATAACTTTTGCGTCTTAACTCCAAATTTGACGATTCCAGTTTCTAAAAATTTATAAAATTATGTTCTCTCTGTTTATGGATTTTATTTGGATGTTTGGACACTTTTTGCCTATTGTTTATTCGTGTATTTGCTATTTGCACGCTTTACGAGTAGACGTTGAAGTGCCTAAGGATTCGAAGGAGAAGTATTGACTCAGGATCCAACTCAAGACCAAGAACAAGTACTTTTTGAAGGCAAGTTGTGCTTTGACCATGTTGATCCTATTTCGAAATCTATTTTGATTTAAACTATTGCATGCTAGTTCAATTAGAAAAATACTTTGTTTAAACATGGGGGTTAGATAAATACCAATTTCTTTGTATGACACCTTGATTATTTAAGTATGTGCCATGATCCCTTGTCACCCTAGTTGTGGATTACTAGTTGGACATTATTAAATCGCCAACATGGGTTTAGACCGTTGTAGTATCTTTGCTTAGACACGCTCGTGCTCAGAACATGATTTTGGATAATCAAATGTTAATATTGACTTAATGATATATTGAACCTGTTTTGGAAAGGTATCATGTGATGTTGATGTCACGTGGTGCATGATAATCAACTGGGTTTGATAAGCGATTTCGGCCAGGGCATGTGGCAAGAGTAATCAGGTGGGCCGCTTATGGCATTGGGAGTGTTGATTTGGTTCTTCGGGTAGTCTTGCCCTGGTCACCCTAAGGACTTCACCTTGCAAGCCTTTGAATCGGGTCTAACGTGCAACCACATGTCTGTAATGGGACGGACCTAGTTGACTAAGTTACTAATAACGCACTGTGGGACCTCGAGAGGTCAACTACACCCTTTGTGTAAGTTGTGCGGGGAGCGCATCGGCCGAGGCAGTACCCATCTAACGGTTGATTGGCCTAGACTTCGCCTTAAGCGAAGGGAAGGGTTAGTCTTGTAATAACAGGAGGACCACTTGTATTGTTAGAAGTTTCCAAAAGACTTTGTTACGGGAACTCGCCTTTGTGGTGTTTGACTGTATCTTGTGGGTAAAGTGCATAACCTCTGCAGAGTTTAGAATCTATTCGAATAGCCGTGTCCGTGGTATTGGACATCGCTCGGGAATTACAGTCAAGGGTTAGATTTTCTCAAAAATAACTTTGGTTTGAAAGGTTGGGCTAGATTAATAATGAAGTTGATGAAAATGTGGTTTAGGATGGGAAAGATGTTTACCAAACTTCTTGAATAGTTACTTATGCTTTACTTATTTCTACTGCTTTCGAATCTACTTACATTACTTTTCAAATGCTGTTTCTTTGCAAATATACCTTGAGCTATTCCTTTGTACCAAGCCATGCATATAGTATATTAGCTTGCATTACAGGCATGACTTGCCGAGTACCAAGTACTCACCCTTGCCACAATACAACACCGGTTGAAGAGGAGATCGCACAAGCTTTGGAGGAGGAACTCCAAGAAGATCCGTCTACTTAGGGAAGCGAGCCCGGCCAGTTGCACGTGGTATCTTTGGATGGCGCCACGAAGTTATTTGATTTTCCGCTGCTATTATTTTTCTCTGAATAAGCTTCGCCTTGCGAGGCATATATTTGTAACTTGACCATAAGGTCAAGTAACCAGTTTGACTATTTAAATAAAGTACTTTATTGGTATCGAGTGGTATGATTGTGATATTTACCGATGTTAAGACTGTGTGCACTAGCGCGTTCCTGGACTAGTGCTGAATACACAGAGGGTCCGGATTTGCAAATTCGGGGTCCCGACATACGTTATTAGCAACTTAATCAACTAGGTCCGTCCCATTACAGATATGTGGTTGCACGGTAGACCCAGTTCAAAGGCTTGCAAGGTGAAGTCCTTAGGGTGACCAGGGCAAGACTACCCGAAGAACCAAAACAACATTCCTAGTGCCACAACTGGCCCACCTGATCATTCTTGCCACATGCCCCGGTCAAAAGCTATTTATCAAACCCCAGTTGATTACCATGCACCACGTGCCATCAACATCACATGATACCTTCCCAAAATAGGTTCAATATATCATTAAGTCAATATTAACATTTGATTGTCCAAAGTCATGTCATGAGTACGTAGCAGGTCTAAGCCATATACTACAACGATCTACAAACCCATGTTGGCAGTGTAGTAGTGTCCAACTAGTAATCCACAACTAGGGTGACAAGGGGGTCATGGCACATATTTAAATAGTCAAGGTGTCATACAACAATTTGGCATTTATCTAATTCCCCATAATTAAGTAAAGCATTTTCTATTTAAACTAGCATGCAATACATTAAATCAAAATAGGTTTCAAAATAGGATCAATATGGTCAAAGCATAACTTGCCTTCAAAAAGTACTTGTTCTTGGTCCTAAGCTGGCTCCTGGGTCAACACCTCTCCTTCGAAACCTTTCGGCACTTCAACGTCTACTCGTAACGCGTGCAAATAGCAATAAATGAATAAAACAGTAGACCAAAAGTGTCCGAACATCCAAATAAAATCCATAAACAGAGAGAACATAATTTTATGAATTTTTAGGAACTGGAATCGCTCAAATCGGAGTTAAAACACGAAAGTTATGATTATTTAAAGTCTAAATAATCAATTAAATAATATTACAGAGAAAAACTTTAATCCAAAAATTAAATAAAATTCATATTTGAGTATATCTGAATTTTATGAATTTTTAGAAATTTGAATCGTTCAAATCGAAGTTGAAACGCAAAAGTTATAAGCGTTTGAAGTTTTGAAATTCAAATCAATTATTAAACCGAATTATTAAATCATTTTCTTTTTCGGAAATTATTTATTGCGTCAGCGAGGACACGTGGCAGCCTCTGATTGGTCTGCTGATGTCAGCCGGTTCATGGACGTGGTCCATGGTTTGGCTCGGGTCTACCGTGGACCCGGTCCACGGCTCACGTCTTGGTGACGACAGTGGGACCCAGGGTGACGTCATTCTTGGCGTCGTGAGGACTCGGCCGCAGTCTTTGACAGTGGGACCCACTGCGGCGTCATGGGTGGCGTCAGCGCGCAGTGGCGGCGTGGCGCCGCGTCTTGGCGTCCGACGGTGCGGTTGTGGCTGGGCCGCTGACATGCGGGCCCGAAGTGTCAGCGTCACACGCACGGGTGCGCTGACCACGACGATCAAGCTCCCCGTCATGTGGCGCAATCTCGGCCGTTGATTTGAAAATCAATGGCCCAGATTAGATCTGGACTCACGCGTTTGATCTGGACCGTTGGATCTAGATCCAACGGTCGAGATTGGATCTGGGATTTTGGAACGGGATCTCACCGACGGTGATGTGGCACAATCTGGACCGCTTGATGAAGATCCGACGGCTGGCAAAGCTCGAAGTCCGGCGATGGCGAGCGACGGCGCTGGGTCACCGGCGCAGGGGACGACGACCTAGCCGACGGCGTTTCGGGCGCGCTCCGGCGAGGTGAGTTGGACTCTCGGACGCGTCTTGACCTCCCGGTCCCGGATCTGGGGTCAACGGCGATGGAGGACGGCGACGGCCGGCCGGGATTCGGCGAAAACCGCGGCTCCTTCTCCTTACTCCGGCGAGCTCTAGCGGCGCAACCACGGCTCGGCGAGGTGAGTTAGGGCTACGGGTGCACAATGAAGTGGCGGTCCCGACACGGGTGGCGGCGCCAATAAATAGGAGCCCTCGGCGTCCATGAAATGCACGAAACCGAGGCCCACTCCGTTCTTGGCGCGAGTCCGTGGCGACTTCGGATTGGGTGGCGTGGCTCAACCACGGCCGTTGGATCAAGATCCAACGGTCGCGGGGAGTTTGGGCTCGAGTGCAGCTTTCGAGCCGGTGGCTCGGTCGGGCTCGGGCTCGGGTGACGTGGCTCAATCGTGGCCGTTGGATCTGAATCCAACGGTCACGCGGTTAGGGCTCGGCCGAGTGGGTTCGGTCGAGTCACGTGGCTCGGGTCGGACTCGAGTCCGACTCGGGTTCGACTCGGTCGGATGAACAGTACTTGACCCGACTCGATTTTCCAGCGATTTAATATTTAAAATAATTTCCAGTAATTCATTTAATTCAAGAAAAATAGCAAAATACTCAGAAAAATTCCAGAAAAATTCTGGAAAATATTTTGGAACATTTTGGACTCAAATAAAATATTTCCAACAAAATTTTATTTGCAAAGTTAAATTCTTTAATTATTTCAAAATGGAATAAATTCAAATAAATTCCAAATAAATTCTAGAAAATTCCAAAAATTCACCAAAGTGCCAAATCACACATGAATTTAGGAAAAGCAAAATTTTGGGATGTTACAAACCTCCCCCCTTAACAGAATCTCGTCCCCGAGATTCAGGGCCTACTACAGAATAGGTTTGGAAACTCTTTCTTCAAATCCTCTTCGCGCTCCCAAGTTGCTTCGCTCTCTGCATGGTTGCTCCATTGAACTCTGCAGAAACGGGTTGACTTGTTCCTCGTCTCTCGATCCATTGTGTCTAGAATCTTCACGGGGTGCTCCTTGTAAGTCAAATCTTCTTGCAACTCAATTGACTCTAGCGGTGTCTGTTCCTCAGGTACTCGGAGACACTTCTTCAACTGGGACACGTGGAACACGTCATGCACTCCTGCTAATGACTGCGGTAACTCCAGCTGGTAAGCAACTTCGCCTCTGCGGCTCAAAATCTTAAATGGTCCAACATAACGGGGTGCAAGTTTCCCTTTGGCATGGAACCTCTTAACTCCCCTGAGAGGCGTAACTCTGAGGTATACAAAGTCTTCTGGTTCAAAACTCAAATCCCGGCGACGATTGTCAGCATAACTTTTCTGTCGTGATTGGGCTATCTTCAACCTTTCCCTAATCATGGCAATCTGCTGTTCAGCTTCTTGAAGAATATCAGGCCCAAAGACATGGCGCTCGCCGGTCTCATTCCAGTTTAATGGCGTCCGGCAGGGTCGACCATACAGTGCCTCAAAAGGTGACATCTGCAAACTAGCCTGGTAACTATTATTGTAACTGAACTTGGCATACGGCAAACTCTTATCCCAAGAGGTAGCACAAGCCAATGCACACGCTCTTAACATATCCTCCAGAATCTGATTGACTCTTTCAGTCTGACCATCCGTCTGTGGATGATAGGCTGTACTGAAGTTCAAATGGGTTCCCATGGCTTCATGCAACTTATTCTAGAACCTTGAGGTAAATTGGGTACCTCTGTCCGATACAATCCTCATTGGCACTCCGTGCAAACAGACGATCCTGATCATATACAACTCTGCTAACTTATCCCCCGAGTAAGTTGTCTTCACAGGAATAAAATGGGCTACTTTGGTCAAGCGATCCACTATAACCCATATTGAGTCATAACCTCCTTGAGTCTTAGGCAAACCGGTAATGAAATCCATTCCGATTTCCTCCCACTTCCACTCAGGTATTTTCAGCGGCTGCAACAATCCTGCTGGTCTCTGATGCATTGCCTTGACTCTCTGGCATACGTCGCACAATGCAACATGCTCGGCAACTTCACGCTTCATGTTCGGCCACCAGAATCTTTCTTTTAAATCCTGATACATCTTGGCACTTCCAGGATGAATGGAATACTTTGAGTCATGAGCTTCTTCTAGAATCAACTGCTTTAGCTCCTTCTTGTTTGGTACACAAATACGATCCTTCATCCACAATGTGCCTTGCACATCCAACTTGAAGTCCTCTGCCTTGCCTTCCTCCATGTTGGAGTTAATCCTGCGGATCTTGTCATCATCCTTCTGTCCTTCTCGGATCTGATCCTCCAGGGTGGGCTTCACTTCCAATGCTGCCATGAATCCTTCTGGTACGACTTCAATCTGCATTCTCTGGAAATCCTCACATAACTCATCCTGACTTGTGGCTAGCAACATACTCACGGTATGGCTTTTCCGACTCAGAGCATCGGCAACTACGTTTGCCTTTCCTGGATGGTAATGGATTCCAACATTGTAGTCCTTGATCAACTCTAACCATCTCCTCTGCCTCATGTTTAGGTCTGATTGGGTGAAGATGTACTTAAGACTCTTATGGTCCGTGTATACTTCACATCTGTTTCCAATCAAATAGTGACGCCACAATTTCAAAGCATGCACTACGGCAGCTAGCTCTAGGTCATGCGTCGGATAATTCTCCTCATGTGGCCTCAACTGTCTTGATGCATAAACGACGACCTTTCCATATGGCATCAGCACACATCGAAGTCCTTGACGCGATGCATCACAATATATATCAAAGCTTTGATTAACATCCGGTAGGACTAACACTGGTGCTGATGTCAATCTCGTCTTCAGTTTTTGGAATCCTTTCTCGCACTCTGGCATCCATGTAAACTTCTTCTCCTTTTTCAGCAATTGCATAAGAGGTCTCGCAATTGTCGAAAAGCCTTCAATGAAACAGCGGTAGTACCCTGCCATTCCAAGGAAACTCTGGATCTGGGTCACAGTCTTCGGCTGCTCCCAATGTAACACAGCTTCTACCTTGCTTGGGTCTACAGCGACTCCTTCTGCAGTCATTACATGTCCGAGGAATTCCACCTTGTCCTTCCAAAAATCACACTTACTGAACTTAGCGAAGAGTTGCTGTTCCCTCAGCTTTTCCAAAACTCGCCTCAAGTGCTCTGCATGTTGATCCTCTGTCTTGGAGTAGATTAGGATATCATCTATGAACACAACAACAAACTTGTCCAAATATTCCATGAACACCTTATTCATCATATTCATGAAATATGCTGGCGCATTCGTCAGACCAAAGGACATAACAGTAAACTCGTAATGTCCATATCTTGATGAGAATGCGGTCTTCGGAATATCCCTGATCGGATCTTCAACTGATGGTATCCCGATCTTAGATCTATTTTGGAGAAAACTCCGGCTCCTCTGAGCTGATCAAATAAATCATCGATCCTCGGTAGCGGGTACTTATTCTTCACGGTGACTTCATTGAGTGCACGGTAGTCAATGCACATCTTGAAACTCCCGTCTTTCTTCTTGACAAACAAAACTGGCGCTCCCCATGGCGACGAACTTGGTCTGATAAATCCTTTCTCCATTAGCTCTTCAAGTTGCTTCTTCATCTCTACCAATTCTTCGGTGGACATCCGGTAAGGTCTCTTTGCTATCGGCGCTGTACCAGGTACAAGCTCTATCACAAACTCTATGTCCCTGTCTGGCGGCATACCAGGTAGATCTTCAGGAAAAACATCTGGGTACTCATTCACTACTGAGACATCTTCTATGCAGATTGCCTTGGTGCTGTTAACCATCAACTGTCCATCTCTGACAGTGGTAGCTTGAAATTCCACTTTCTTTCCACACGGGCTCTCAACTGAGATGGTCCTCCGTCCACAATCCAATACGGCCTTGTGCTTGGATAACCAATCCATTCCCAAAATGACATGTAAGGTCTGGGTCTCCAAAATAATAAGGTTCGCTAGGAACTCTATCCCAAGTGATGTCCTGAGGGTTCTCTTGCGTGGCACAGAAGTTCTCCCACCATTCAGCGGCTGTTCCTTCCAACTGATGAGAAGCGTAGAGTACCTTCTCATTTCCCATGCATTGAGCAATGTGTAGCTTCCTCTCAATTGACCTTAACCAGTCATCGGCTTCCAACGGGTTAGCATTCCCGGAGAAAGTGGGTGGATGAGTCCTCATGAACTCTGACAGTCTTGTATTCTGGCGTTGTCCCTGATTGACTTGATTAGCAGTGGCCTGAGCAGTGACGTGCTGCATCTGTTGCATCATGGCATGCATCAACTGAGTCTGAGCAGCAAGAAAAGCTCTGAAATTCTGCATATCAACTGGCGGTGCTGGTGCTCCATCATTGGGGTTTTCTGCTGGGCGAGAACCACTTCCATTGCCTCCAAGGTTTCCACGAGTGTTCACCATCTGTGGTTTGCTCTAGGTTTTAGAGATGAGAGGGAAACAAGAATAGACAAGTAATATGGAACCTATGCGGGGCGAAAGGTGTAACTTAAAGTCCAACTTTATTATTTTAATCATTAGTAACTTGGTATGGTTGCTTACAATGCCTAGGGGCCTTGCAACACATACTGCACACTCAGCAAGCAATGAAAATCCAAATCGAACTAACACTGGAGTCTAACGCCTAAAGGGTGACTCTTTATTCTATGACGCGACTCGGCGAAGGAGTCTCACTATAGAACCTATGCTCACTCATCGAGAAAACCTCCACGGCCTGGGTACGGACGCTGCGGCATAGGCGCAAAACGATCGCCATGTCCAGCAATTGTGTCATCTGTGGTAGTCGAAGAAGCAGTGTCCTCCTCAAGCTCCGGCTCCTCCGGGTCTGGCTCGTGCAGCTCGAGTACTGGCTCCGGCTCTGGTGCGTACAACGCCGTCTCTAACTCTCCAATCCTTTGCAGAAGGTGTGACACATACTCTTGAGCTTCCCGCCATCTGTTCTTCTCTGCCGTGATTTCTTTGTGGGCCTTCTGTAGCTCCTTGCTTGTATCATCGAGTACATCCTCCTGGGCGACAACAAGTCGTGCCAACTGTGTAACCATGGCATTCTCATCCTGAATCGCCTTTGGGTCAAGAAGGTTATTACTGCGCGGATGATACCGGAACACCGTGCTCTCCAATTCTCTGGCGTAGATATGGGTAATGTGCCGCATTGCTCATCGTGACGCCTCTTGGATACCCATCTGCATTGTAGACCTCCTGGCAGTGCAGTGTATCGGGCGATTGCCTGGGCCCTTCTTCCTAGCAGGTACCACAATCTTCACGTCACAAGCCTTGATCAATCCTGCTTGTCTGATCACGTCCAATTGGTATTGCGGCTTCTCAAAATCTCCGAGAGTCTGTAGCATACGCCAAAGTTCCGCGGCGTGACCAACCTCCAGATCGACGTAGTTGAACTCTCCCTCCATCTGTCACAAGAGTGCTCACGTAAGAACTCGAAATTTTTAAATCGTGACAAGGTAAGGAAAAATTCAGCAAGAGACAAGAAAAGAGAGAAGGGAATAAGCCGAGATGTCATTTCTTATCTTAACGAACTTTTAACCTTTAGAAAATAGGTTTTAACCTCTCTACGACCATTCTAGCTAGGGTTGAGCCTACGGTCAGTATGGCTCTGATACCACCTATGTCGGGACCCGAATCTGCAAATCCGGACCCTTTGTGTATTCAGCACTAGTCCAGGAACGCGCTAGTGCACATAGTCTTAACATCGGTAAATATCACAATCATACCACTCGATACTAATAAAGTACTTTAATTAGATAGTTAAACTGGTTGCTCAACCTTATGGTCAAGTTACAAATATACGCCACGCAGGGCGAAAGACTTATTAAGAGAGAAATAATAGCAGTGAAAAATAAGATAACATCGTGGCGCCATCCAAAGATACCACAGGCAATCGGTGGGCTCGCTCCCTAAGTAGACGGTTCCTCTTGGAGCTCCTCCTCCAAAGCTGGTGTAGATTCTTCTTCAACTGGTGTTGTATTGTGGCAAGGGTGAGTACTTTGGTACTCAGCAAGTCATGCACAGAATGCAACTAATATACTACATGCATGGCTTGATACAAAGGAGTAGCTCAAGGTGTATTTGCAGTAAAACAGCATTTGACAAGTAGCATAAGTAGATTCGAAAGCAGTAGAAACAAGTATAACGTAAATAACCTTTCCAAAAGTTTAATCAACATCCCTCCCATTCCCAAACCACATTTCCATCCACATCATTATTAATCCAACCCAACCTTCCAAGTCCAAGTTATTTTTGAGAAAGTCTGAAGGACCATGTGGAGGTCCATCCATTTTTGTGATGAGTATTTGACTTTATTTGAGCAAGGTGTGCTCAGGCTTGAGTTTGATTTGACTCGGTATTGCATGTTTCAATTAATGATAATTGTGGACTAACATGCAGGAAGAAAAGGTATGTGCATTGTGGTATGTGCAAAATGGTTTGTTCCTTGTGGTACAGGTTCTTGAGGCAGCTATGGTCGTTGGTAAGTACCGGGACTAGGTTGGGAGAACCGAGGTCCAGAGCGGTCGAGGATGCCGACGAGATGGTTGGGCTCAAACCGGGTTCACTTGGACGTCAAGGAAATGGACTTGAGGTGGCTCAAGGTTTCCGGTTCGGGTTGGAGGCTCGAAGAGGAGGAAACTGAGCGGTCAAGTCCGGCGGATGAAGGCCCGTTGCATCGGGTTGATCGGGTTTTGTTTAAAACCCATGTATGGCCAATGTGGCCCATGTAAAGCCCATGTGTGGGTTGAAATGAGAGGGTTAATCCTAGCCCTTGGTGGAGTGCCCTAGGGTTTGGGACTCATCCAAGGGTGGTAGGTGGCCCTAGAGTAGTATAAATAGAGGGGGAGGGTGTCCTCCTCACTTGAAGGTTTGAGTTGCTCCTTTGAGCTTTGCCCACATGAAGTGAGGCTTTGTAAACCTTCCAACCAGAAAATACAAAGATTTTCTTTACTTTTTGTGAATTTAAATTCGCATTTACATTATGTCTTTACTTTACGCAATTTAAATTCAGCATTTACTTTCCCGCATGTAAATTCTCGCAATTTACTTTCTCGCATTTGGATTTGCTCCTCTCCTTCTAAATGCTGTTGATCAAGGAGGTCTTGAGGGTGCTCATTTGGTTTTACATCTTTCTTGCACCCTAGGATAGACTAGAGATCAAGTTTCTATCAAGATTGCAAATCTGTCCTGAACTTGTTCTTCGGCGCAGCAGTCAGTCTTTGATTTTTAGAAAAATATAGAAAAATCTTTCTTGATTGATTCTTGTTGGAGAAGGTGCTTGACTCATATACCAATCTGTGGAAAAATTTTGGAGTCCACTGGATGCACCATTTGGGAGCTGTGAGGTGAAAACCGAGCCCCAAATTTCCTGATTGAAAATCCTGACTGTTCGTAGTTCTTGATTTTTCCTGTTTTTTGTAGAAGGTGTTTGGTGGTGATTTTTGGTGGAGTGCTTCACGACTCAACAGCTCACAGGCTAAAATTCCCAAATTTTTGGAGCAACAGAAGTCCACCATCCACCTGCTCTAATTGAGGACAATTCCTGAAAATCTGCTTTTGCTTTTCTAAAAAAGAGGCTTTTGTGTTTTGGCTTGATCTCTTTTAGAAAAGAAGTATTTGAATTGATTCCTCCTTGCTTTGGACACTTGACAACCAGAATTTGTGATTTAAATATCCCTCACATGATTCATGGTTCCTATCCATGTAAGCTAGGGATACACATAGTTGTCAAGTCGTTACGATTTTTGTGGGTTTCGCGATTTTAAGGAGCATCGGTTTTCTTTGCGGGATTGTTTGGAGTACGTTGAGTAGGGGATATTTTTATTTGGGATCATTCACCCCCCCCTCTGATCGCCATCTCGGTCTTTCAATTGGTATCAGAGCCGGTTTTGCTCTTTCATAGATCTTGACCGGTCTCAAGAGCCATGGCGACGGACAAGTACTCAACTAAGCCTCCAATTTTTGCTGGAGTTGATTATCCGTTATGGAAAGTTCGTATGGATACATACATCACTGCCCAGTGCTTTTATTTATTGCAGAATGTGAAGCACCCGTATGAGTTTCCGGCCGATGAGAACGTCAACGCCGCAAACATGGTCGACGTTGAGGCAAACGCTAAGGCCAAGAACCTCCTCATACAGGACTTAGCCGCGGTGAGTATGATCGCGTCTCTCACCTACGATCGGCTCCACGAGATCTGGGTGACCCTCAATGCTTACCATGAGGGCACCACTCGAGATCAAGTCCGTGAGACAGGATCAATTTAAGCGTGACTACAACAAGTTTGAGCAAAGACGGTGAGAGCCTTGATGAGTGCTTTGCTCGTTTGCAAAGATTCTCGGCAATCTTCGGTCGATGGAGTTGTTCATACACGATCGGAGAATGCGAGGCATTTTCTTCGAGCACTCGATCTAAGGATTTGGGAGATGAAGGTAACCACCATCACGGACCATACGGACTTGTCGACCTTGACTCTTGGCGGGTTGTATTCCCGCCTCAAGACTCATGAGCTCGACATCGTCGCTCGCGAGACGAAGTCCCAAGCGATGGCATTGGTTACCGAGTCCCACTGGGTCTTCCTCTTCTGGACCCCCTCTTGACTTCTCTTACGGTTTTCTCTCCCGCTCTTTGCGGCGTGGCGATGACATTCTGGAACAATTTCGAGAAGGCAGGCTTGCTCTTGTCGCTCGAAAATTTTCGAACATTTACAAAAGGGTGAGAGATAGAAAGAGGAGTGGCAAGTTCACTTGCTTTGAGTGTGGTGGCCCCAACCACATTCGGGCAAACTGCCCCAAGGCGGAGAAGGGCAATTATGAACAAGGCGGTGCGGGTAAGAACGACTACATCAACAAGAACCGCAACAAGAAGCCTCCACTCACGAGCCGGCGCAAGAGAAGAAACACCGCAAGTTCGCCAAGGGCAAGAAGCTCTTTCACGCGTCCTTGCCGCTCGGCGACCTTGACCTCTCCGACACGGAGACATGGAGCGGCAGGGCGAGGATGAACCGCAAGAGAAGGTGAAGGGCGGCGATGACTTCTCGGCATGTGCTTCATGGCCTCCAATGCCATGGAAGTACCCGACACACCATTTGTCTGGCGACACGGAGGAGGTACCTTCTTATGACCAGCTCCATGATGCTTTTATCAAACTAGGAAAATTTCATTCCAAGTCTAGAGCTAAGTGTGTTGATCTAGAGAAGGAAGTAGGTACCTTATCTCGGAGTTAGCTTCACTTAGATCTTGTTCCTCCCGAGACTCGATAGCTGTACTTTGTGTGATGCTTTGCTTGTGGAGTTGGAGAATCTAAGGACTCTACATGATAGTGTGCTTTACGATCTTGAGTCACTTAGGTCGAAGGATGCTAGCACATGTCCGATGGCTTCTATTCCTGTTGATGCTAGTTCTCTTCACACTCACACAAATGCTTCATGTGCTAATTGCCCTAAGCTTCTCGCTGAAATTGATGCCATGAGTTGTCACCTTAGGAAGCTATCTGCTAGAAATGATGAACTTGAAAAGCATGCTTCTAAGGACCCAATCAGCTCATGTGAGGGCTGTATGCAACTAAAAAATGCTTATGATGACTTGGTGCTTGAAAACTCAAAATATGCTAAGGATCTACTAGCTAAGTCACAAAATGGTTGCATCTTTGTGTGTTGGGGTAGCAGAGGACATGAATCAAATTCATGTAGAGCTTAGGAAGAAGCTCAAAGCCCAGGTGGGTAGGATTAGAGACTCTCCATGTGTTTCTTGCGAGTCCCTCAAGATTGAGGCTGCTCTTTATAGGGAGAGATTTGATCGTTTAGTTCGCTCTTCTCCATCTGGCTCTTCCCCTGCTTACTCCTTCCCTTGCTCTTCTTGTGCCTCACTTTTTTGAGTGTCAGTACCTTATGAGCACTCTCGAGAAGTTTGTTGGAGGTAAGAAGAAGCTCAATCTTATCCTAGATCAGTCCAAGATTAGCAGATTCAATCAAGGTCTAGGGTTTGATGCCTTGGAGCATACACGGGCGCATCCGCCCACTGTTGTGCGTGCCTCCAAGAGCGGAGAGATAGTGGTGGCTCCACAAGTGAGCACCACTGTGTTTAGATCAGCAGGGATTGTCCACGGGACGTCTGACGAGAAGGGTGCTTCTCATGCTACTTCACCCCCCAAGGCGAAGTATACATGCACCTTCTGTCAGAAGGATGGACATATAGCTGATTTCTGCTTCAGACGCGTCAAGATTTCTCGGCGTGAGCGTGTCCATGCTCTTAGGGGTATTCAGGGTCATCCCCAGACTCTGAGTGCGCCTAAGGCACACACAGCTTTTAGACAGGATAAACAAGCTAGAGAGTCTCCTGTTTTTGGACAGCGCATGGGGCTTGGTTTTCGTGCTTCTACTTGGTTTTCGCCCCAGAGCTGTCGTCGGTCTTTCCGCTGGCCCTCTTGATATTCCTCGTTTTCCCATCGAGGTAGATATCGGCGGCGTGAGTTTGCTTTCCCAGGCCGGGAGAATCAAGAAGAAGATCTTGGGATGGTCCGGCCTTTGCACCTCGGCGGACCAACCCGGCAGCTGCTCCCAGACGTCCTACTGGAGCGGAGTCTGATTTTGTGAGAGTCGAGTCACGGAGAGGTGCCAGATTGCATTCTTCTACTCCGTTGGATCAAGCTTTGTTTATCGCATGCTTGACTCAGTATTGGGTTCCTAGATCTGCACTGATCTATCATGGTACTGAGACATCTGCTTTTCGCTCTCTTTGATTCAGGTCCGTAGGACAGGGAAGGGGGAGGTTTGGATCGTAGACTCCGGCTGTTCTCACCACATGACCGGAGACTCCTGTTGGTTTTCTTCCCTGGACTGAGATCCCGGTGATGAGGTGATCACCTTTGGGGATGCTGCGTCGGGTAGAGTCATTGCTAAAGGTACCGTCTGCATTAACGATAATTTCATTCTTAATGACGTTGCCTTAGTCAAGATGGTGCATTTCAACTTGCTTTACGTCTCTCGGCTTCTTGATGACGATTTCGAGGTCAATTTTAAGAGGAGCTCTTGTAGGATCCTCGATTCTTCCGGGGAGTTTGTTTGCGGGATTTCTCGTTTCGGAGAGTCTTTCGTGCTGATTTTTCTTGTTCCTCTCGAGACTCTCTCCATTGCCTTATTGCTTCTGAGTCCCGTGATCTCTCCTTTTGGCATAGGAGACTTGGTCACATTGGCTTTGATCATTTGACTCGAGTTAGCGGCCATGATCTCATTCGTGGCCTGCCTAAACTCAAGATGGGCAAAGATGTTGTCTGTTCTCCTTGCCGACATGGCAAGATGGTTGTCGCCTCCCATCCTCCGATCCACCCGAGTGATGATCGATGCACCAGGACAGCTGCTACACATGGACACTTTGTTGGTCGGCTCGAGTGCGATCGGCCAGTGGGAAGTGGTATATTCTTGTCATTGTCGATGATTTTTCGAGGTACTCTTGGGTGTTTTTCATGGCCTCGAAGGATGAGTGTTTTTCACACTTCAGGGTTTGGTCCGTAGGTTGTCCGTTGAGCTCCCCGGTGCCTTACGAGCGATCCGCAATGACAATGGCACGGAGTTCAAGAACTCCTACTTTAGCAGCTTCTGTGAGGAGTTAGGCTTAGAGCATCAATTCTCCTCTCCATACGTCCCTCAAGAAATGGCGTAGTGGAAAGGAAGAACAGGACCACTGGTTGAGATGGCCAGGCGATGCTAGATGAGTACAATACTCCTAGGAAGTTTTGAGCTGAGGCTGTAGCTACGGCATGCCATGTTGCCAACAGAGTCTTTCTTAGGGCACACTTGCATTGTACTTCTTATGAGTTGAGATATGGGCGAAAGCCTAGTGTATCTCATTTTAGTGTTTTTGGTTGCAAGTGCTTCTTCTTGAAGTGCAGGAACCTAGATAAGTTCGAGTCACGTTACGATGGGATCTTTACGGGTTACTCGACTTACGCCCGTAGCTATAGGATTTGGGTGTAGATTTGGGTAGGATCATAGAGACCTGCGAGGTGACTTTTGATGAGGCTAGCCCGGTGCTAGACCAGACATTTCAGGCTCTTCTCCTCTTTCCCGATCTATCTTCTCGGAGGAAGTTGATGACGGAGATGAAGGCGCCTTGCACGATCCAGTCACCATTCTCTGCTCCCGAGGTGCCTCCCATTTCCATATCTGCACCTCGGGAGATCAGCCCTTACCCTCGGACTCTTGGCGGCTAGTGGCTCTGTTCCTACTTCTCCCACGAGGAGTAGAGGTCACTACATACGGACCTCCCGCCACATTCAGCGAGGCTCATCCACGACCGGATCATTGGAGATCTGTTTGAGCGAGTCACTCGCTCTAAGTCAGTTTGTCCACTTTCTGCCTTCACTCTGCTTTTGTTGCCTCTTTTGAGCCGAAGGATGTTTCTCATGCATTATCGATGAATCTTGGATTAATGCTATGCATGAGGAACTTGAAAACTTCGAGAGGAACAAAGTTTGGAAGCTTGTCGAGCCCCTTACGGTCACAATATCATTGGGACCAAATGGGTGTTCAAAAACAAGCAGAGTGAGGATGGGGTTGTAGTTCAAACAAGGCTAGGTTAGTCGCTCGGGGTTTCTCTCGTGTCGAGGGTCTCGACTTGAGGAGACTTTTGCCCTGTAGCTAGACTCGAGGCCATCCGGATCCTGCTCGCATTCGCGGCATCCAAGGGCTTCAAGCTTTTTCAAATGGATGTCAAGAGTGCATTCCTCAATGGCTTCATTGAAGAAGAGGTGTATGTCGAGACAACCTCCGAGATTTGAGAACCCCAAGTACCCAAACCATGTCTTCAAGCTTTCCAAAGCTTTGTATGGACTTAAGCAAGCTCCACGAGCTTGGTATGAGAGGCTTAAGTCCTACCTCTTGAGTCATGGTTTTCATATGGGTCAAATGGACAAGACTCATTAAATCGGACATTCTCGATTCGGATTTTCTCCTAGTCCAAATCTATGTCGGCGACATCATTTTTGGTGGTTCCTCGCATTCGCTCGTTACTCGGTTCTCGGATGTGATGAGTCTTGAGTTCGAGATGAGCATGATGGGCGAGTTGAGCTACTTCCTTGGCTTCAGTTAAGCGGACTCGGGAGGGTACATTCTTGCATCAAGGCAAGTACACTCGAGACCTCTGAGCGCTTTGACATGTCTGATGGAAAGCCGATTATGACTCCTATGGCCACCACTGCTGTCCTCGAGCTCAGCGAGGATGGTGAGCGATCGATCGAAGGAGTTCGGAGCATGATCGGCTCCCTCTTGTATCTCATCGCCTCGAGACCTGACATACATTTCTCTGTATGTCTTTGTGCTCTGGTTTCGTGCTTCTCGCGTCTCTCACCGTCGAGCGGTGAAGCGCATCTTCAGTACCTTCGAGCTACCATTGACTATGGTATCTGGTACTCTTCTTCCTCCTGTCTATCTCTGAGAGCCTTCTCCGATGCAGACTTCGCGGTGTAGGATAGATAGGAAGAGCACTTCGGCACTTGCCAATTCATTGGCACTTCTCTTGTCTCTTGGTCGTCTAGGAAGCGATCCGGTGTTGCACATCCTTCTGAGGCCGAGTATGTTCTTTGCCGATTCTTTGTAGCTGAGTTCTCTGGATGAGATCGACCTTGCGGGACTTTGGGTTAGTAGCGATTGTGTTCCACTTTTACGTGATAATACGTCTGCCATTCACATTGCTAAGAACCCGGTGCAACACTCTCGGACCAAGCACATTGACATTCGCTATCACTTCCTTAGAGACCATGTGGAGAAGGGTGACATAGTGCTCGAGTTTGTGGAGAGTGACCACCGGTTGGTGACATTTTCACCAAGCCTTTGGATAGCTCCAGTGTTTGTTTCCTGAGAGGAGAGCTTGGGATTATGAGCCCATATGGCATATCTTGAGGGGGAGCCGGCTTGTATTATATGTTCGTTTGTATATTCAGCCTTCCTTTCTCTTTAGGTATCTTTGGGATGGTTTTTATTTGGTTGAGTCCACTTCACCTAGACTTCTCGGCATGCCTCGGCATGGACCTCTCACCTTATGCTTTAGGGTGCTATTCCTCTCTTCTTCTCGGTTGAGCTCACTCACGCTTTTAGGTCTAGCAGTGTTGGGCCCCCTGGTAGACAGGGTCTGTGTTTGCTCCTGAGTTGGAGTTGGAGTTGTAGCTTTCCTATATAAGTCATATGGGGAAGGTGAGAGCGAGTCTGAGTGTTAGTGTTTCTCTTCATGTTATCTATGCTCCTAGACTACCCATTTGTCGCTTTCTTGATTCCTTCTCATCATTTACTGTCTTTCCGGTTTTGATTGAGTTCAATTCATCCTTTTGAATCTAAAATTGCTAATAACTCAACTTCAATCGGTTTTGTGCTTAATCAACTCACTTGTTGAGGGGAGCTTGGAATTGATTCTTTTGCATTGCATATAGACTTGTTTTTCATTTACGAGCTTTGTCTATTATGCAATTGATAAAATTGAGATATGTTGCACCTAGCTACTTTTACGAAGATATTTGCTAATCTAGGTCATATCCAATTTGGTATATCATGTGAAACTAGCCAACATTTTAAACTTGAGCTTTCTGAAAAGTTGATGAAACATGGCTTTTACTTGCTATACTTCTTCACTAGATGCTTATGCCATGCTTATTGAAATAGTGGGTTTCTACTAGAGTCCCTAGAGCAACTTGGGTTAGCTACATTGTTTCATTCTAGAATCCTCAATAATGCTCATGAATCTAAGTGCTTTGAAAATATAATTTGACTCTTTTGTGCTAAAATTGAACTCAACACTATTCATTCACGAGACTGCTTCCCATTGCACTTGGGATGAACTTGGAATGAAGTGTGTATGACCAAAACCACTCTTTTAAGCTTCTTGCTTGAGATGGTTGCTAATGGCTTGAGTCAATACATCGAAAAATGCAAAAATAACTAGAGAAAGAGAGTGATGCCTAGGAGACCTATGTCGATGGCTCCTAGTCGAGGTTGTGTTTCTCTAGGATAAACTCTCTAAACCCTGAAAGGTTTGTGGAGGAGAGTGAAGCTTAGGAGGCCTTTGTCGATGGCTCCTAGTCGAGGATGTGCTTCACTAAGCCTAACTCTCTCATACCGCTTTATGAGCTTTAATCTAAAAATTTGCATTTAAAGAGATGATTGAGCATGAGGCTTCTCTTATGAACTTGTAGTTTCCCAAAGTGTTGACTAGGTTGAACTCTAGTATATCCATTTGCTCGTTTGATTGGCTTTGCTTCTAGTATTGAAGTTATGCTAAGTGTTGCTATTGTTGAAATCATACCAAAGTATTATAACTTCTTTTGAGCTAGTTAGCAAAAATTGAAATATGCCATTGGATATGACTTAGGATGACATAATCTGAACTTGAGTAGCTTGGTGTCATACTTTGTCTAAGTGGTCACTTGCATAATCCTCAAAGCTCTTCTAGGTTGCATTTCATGCAAAAAAATTGTTCTCTTTGATGCCTATATTGCCAAAAGGGGAGAAAACGTAGAAAAGACATCTTAGAGAATTAAAAAAATGCTTTCTCATGATCATGTTGAACAATTGTCCTTGCATTTGGATCATGAGTAATATTGAGCTTTTGAGAGATTTCTTGGTTTTGGAGCTCTTATTGAAAAATTGTCCTTTCAAGTGTTGAGCTCTAAAAATCTTCTCATCTATTTGGTCATGAGCTTTCTTTCTCTTTTATTGGACCAAATATGATTTTTGCAATCAAATTGCTTTTCTTCCTTTGTTTTCAAACTCAAATTTATGCCTTTTGTGTGGTTTGTCAATATACTCATCAAGGGGAGATTGAAGGACCATGTGGAGGTCCATCCATTTTTGTGATGAGTATTTGACTTTATTTGAGCAAGGTGTGCTCAGGCTTGAGTTTGATTTGACTCGGTATTGCATGTTTCAATTAATGATAATTGTGGACTAACATGCAGGAAGAAAAGGTATGTGCATTGTGGTATGTGCAAAATGGTTTGTTCCTTGTGGTACAGGTTCTTGAGGCAGCTATGGTCGTTGGTAAATCTGACTAGGTTGGGAGAACCGAGGTCCAGCGGTCGAGGATGCCGACGAGATGGTTGGGCTCAAACCGGTTCACTTGGACGTCAAGGAAATGGACTTGAGGTGGCTCAAGGTTTCGGTTCGGGTTGGAGGCTCGAAGAGGAGGAAAGCGAGCGGTCAAGTCCGGCGGATGAAGGCCCGTTGCATCGGGTTGATCGGGTTTTGTTTAAAACCCATGTATGGCCAATGTGGCCCATGTAAAGCCCATGTGTGGGTTGAAATGAGAGGGTTAATCCTAGCCCTTGGTGGAGTGCCCTAGGGTTTGGGACTCATCCAAGGGTGGTAGGTGGCCCTAGAGTAGTATAAATAGAGGGGGAGGGGTGTCCTCCCTCACTTGAAGGTTTGAGTTGCTCCTTTGAGCTTTGCCCACATGAAGTGAGGCTTTGTAAACCTTCCAACCAGAAAATACAAAGATTTTCTTTACTTTTTGTGAATTTAAATTCGCATTTACATTATGTCTTTACTTTACGCAATTTAAATTCAGCATTTACTTTCCCGCATGTAAATTCTACTTAATTTACTTTCTCATAATTTGGATTTGCTCCTCTCCTTCTAAATGCTGTTGATCAAGGAGGTCTTGAGGGTGCTCATTTGGTTTTACATCTTTCTTGCACCCTAGGATAGACTAGAGATCAAGTTTCTATCAAGATTGCAAATCTGTCCTGAACTTGTTCTTCGGCGCAGCAGTCAGTCTTTGATTTTTAGAAAAATATAGAAAAATCTTTCTTGATTGATTCTTGTTGGAGAAGGTGCTTGACTCATATACCAATCTGTGGAAAAATTTTGGAGTCCACTGGATGCACCATTTGGGAGCTGTGAGGTGAAAACCGAGCCCCAAATTTCCTGATTGAAAATCCTGACTGTTCGTAGTTCTTGATTTTTCCTGTTTTTTGTAGAAGGTGTTTGGTGGTGATTTTTGGTGGAGTGCTTCACGACTCAACAGCTCACAGGCTGAAAAATTCCCAAATTTTTTGGAGCAACAGAAGTCCACCATCCACCTGCTCTAATTGAGGACAATTCCTGAAAATCTGCTTTTGCTTTTCTAAAAAGAGGCTTTTGTGTTTTGGCTTGATCTCTTTTAGAAAAGAAGTATTTGAATTGATTCCTCCTTGCTTTGGACACTTGACAACCAGAATTTGTGATTTAAATATCCCTCACATGATTCATGGTTCCTATCCATGTAAGCTAGGGATACACATAGTTGTCAAGTTGTTCCGATTTTTGTGGGTTTCGCGATTTTAAGGAGCATCGGTTTTCTTTGCGGGATTGTTTGGAGTACGTTGAGTAGGGGATATTTTTATTTGGGATCATTCACCCCCCCTCTGATCGCCATCTCGGTCTTTCAAAGTCTAACCCTTGACTGTAATTCCCGAGCGATGTCCAATACCGCGGACACGGCTATTCGAATAGATTTTACACTCTGCAGAGGTTATGCACTTTACCCACAAGATACAGTCAAACACCACAAAGGCGAGTTCCCGTAACAAAGTCTTTCAGAAACTTCTAACAGCACAAGTGGTCCTCCCCGGTTGTTGCACACTAACCCTTCCCTTAGCTAAGGCGAAGTTTAGGCCAACCAACCGTTAGATGGGTACCTGGCCGCAGCCCCGGTACGCTCCCCCGTACAACTTACACAAAGGGTGTAGTTGACCTCCTGAGGTCCCACAGGTACGTTATTAGCAACTTAATCAACTAGGTTCGTCCCATTACAGACATGTGGTTGCACGGTAGACCCAGTTCAAAGGCTTGCAAGGTGAAGTCCTTAGGGTGACCAGGGCAAGACTACCCGAAGAACCAAAACAACATTCCCAGTGCCACAACTGGCCCACCTGATCATTCTTGCCACATGCCCCGGTCAAAAGCTATTTATCAAACCCCAGTTGATTACCATGCACCACGTGCCATCAACATCACATGATACCTTCCCAAAATAGGTTCAACATATCATTAAGTCAATATTAACATTTGATTGTCCAAAGTCATGTCATGAGTACGTAGTAGGTCTGAGCCATATACTACAACGATCTACAAACCCATGTTGGCAGTGTAGTAGTGTCCAACTAGTAATCCACAACTAGGGTGACAAGGGGGTCATGGCACATATTTAAATAGTCAAGGTGTCATACAGCAATTTGGCATTTATCTAATTCCCCATAACTAAGTAAAGCATTTTCTATTTAAACTAGCATGCAATACATTAAATCAAAATAGGTTTCAAAATAGGATCAATATGGTCAAAGCATAACTTGCCTTCAAAAAGTACTTGTTCTTGGTCCTGAGCTGGCTCCTGGGTCAACACCTCTCCTTCGAAACCTTCCGGCAATTCAACGTCTTCTCGTAACGCGTGCAAATAGCAATAAATGAATAAAACAGTAGACCAAAAGTGTCCAAACATCCAAATAAAATCCATAAACAGAGAGAACATAATTTTATGAATTTTTAGGAACTGGAATCGCTCAAATCGGAGTTAAAACACGAAAGTTATGATTATTTAAAGTCTAAATAATCAATTAAATAATATTACAGAGAAAAACTTTAGTCCAAAAATTAAATAAAATTCATATTTGAGTAGATCTGAATTTTATGAATTTTTAGAAATTTGAATCGTTCAAATCGGAGTTGAAACGCAAAAGTTATAAGCGTTTGAAGTTTTGAAATTCAAATCAATTATTAAACCGAATTATTAAATCATTTTCTTTTTCGGAAATTATTTATTGCGTCAGCGAGGACACGTGGCAGCCTCTGTTTGGTCTCGGCGTCGGTAGGTTCATGGGCGTGGTCCATGGTTTGGCTCGTCTCACCGTGGACCCGGTCCACGGCTCACGTTCGGCTGACAGGTGGGACCCATTGGGGTAGCGTCATTCTTGGCGTCGTGAGGACTCGGCCACGGTCTGATAGGTGGGACCACGTGGCGTCATGGGTGGCGGCGTCAGCGCGCACGGTGGGTGGCCAGCGGCGTGCGGGCCGTCTTGGCGTCCGCGTGCGGTTGTGTGGGCGGCCGACATGCGGGCGGCGTGTCGGCGTCACGCCTTGCGGGTGCGGCCGATCGGCGGTCAAGCTCCCCGTCACGTGGAGCAATCTCGGCCGTTGATTTGAAAATTAATGGCCCAGATTAGATCTGGACTCACGCGTTTGGGTTAACGCGTTTGATCTGGACCGTTGGATCTAGATCCAATGGTCGAGATTGGATCTGGGATTTTGGAACGGGATCTCACCGACGGTGACGTGGCGCAATCTGGACCGCTTGATGAAGATCCGACGGCTGGCAGAGCTCAAAGTCCGGCGATGGCGAGCGACGGCTGGAGTCACCCGGCGCGAGGGACGGCGACCTAGCCGACGGCATTTCGAGCGCGCCCGGCGAGGTGAGTTGGACTCCAGGCCAGCGTCTTGACCTCCGGTCCCGGATCTGGGTCAACGGCGACGAGGAGGCGACGGCACGGCGGGATTCGACGAAAACCGCGGCGGCTCCTTCTCCTTACTCCGGCGAGCTCTAGCGGCGCAACCACGGCGGCTCAGGTGAGGTGAGTTAGGGCTACGGGTGCGTAATGAAGTGGCGGTCCCGACACGGGTGGCGGCGCAATAAATAGGGCCCTCGGCGTCCGTGAAACGCACGGAAACCGAGGCTCACTCTGTTGCGGCGGCGGAGTCCGGCGGCGACACGGATTGGGTGACGTGGCTCAACCACAGCCGTTGGATCAAGATCCAACGGTCGCGTGAGTTGGACTCGGGTCCGGCTCGGCGAGCTGGCTGGCTCGGTCGGACTCGGGCTCGGTGACGTGGCTCAATCGTGGCCGTTGGATCTGAATCCAACGGTCACGCGGTTAGGGCTCGGCCGAGTGGGTTCGGTCGAGTCACGTGGCTCGGGTCGGACTCAAGTCCGACTCGGGTTCGACTCGGTCGGATGAACAGTACTTGACCCTACTCGATTTTCCAGCGATTTAATATTTAAAATAATTTCCAGTAATTCATTTAATTCAAGAAAAATAGCAAAATACTCAGAAAAATTCCAGAAAAATTCTGGAAAATATTTTGGAACATTTTGGACTCAAATAAAATATTTCCAACAAAATTTTATTTGCAATGTTAAATTCTTTAATTATTTCAGAATGGAATAAATTCAAATAAATTCCAAATAAATCCAAATAAATTCCAGAAAATTCCAAAAATTCACCAAAGTGCCAAATCACACATGAATTTAGGAAAATCAAAATTTTGGGATGTTACAATCGGTCACCTACTCTTGACAAACAAGATGTAACCCAACTTTAAAGATAACCATAGCTCACGAAAAAGAATGAACACTGATAAACAATTTCTCCTTTCGAGGCATGGGAGAAAAACAAAACTCCAACCGAAATGCAAGAGAGCTCAACTCTCAAATTTTCAACTCTGATAGCCAAAACTCTTCATGAAATGTCAAGATGTACAACTTCCAAGAAGGAAGATGGATGCACAAGGGAAAACCAAATGTTCCACCAAATCTTTTCCGATAAAGATTCAAACTTAGCTCCACCCAACTTAAGGTATGCACCAGGAGAAACTCCAACACTTTTCTTAGATAGGGAGAACAACAACCACATAAGTTTCCTCCCCAAGACAGTCCACAATAACCAACAAAATCGGGTGTCAAAATAAAAATAGCGACCAAAAGACGTGTAACACAAAACTCTTCTTCTTTGTCTTCACCCAAAGAAGACAAAACCACAACTGCCAAAAGAACAATCAGCGAGTACTCATAACAAAACACTTTCCTCTGATTTCAACCAACTAAAACCAAGAAAACCAACCAAAACCGATCGTTAGAACGGTAAAGAACATCCGAAGGAATCCACCACCAAACTCTTCTATTTGACTGCAATCACTACCCGATCTAGGACAGAAAAGGGTAAGTACTCTTTCCCCCACAGGGGTTAAATAGTTCTTCGGTGATGGCTCTACCCGGCCACACCATCAAACCACAGCCTTACTACGAACAAAAAAAGTGACCGAAACCCTTCGGCCCCACAGCCCCACTTTATCACGATAACAAGAACAATTTAATCAATTATCTCATAAACATAGCAGCATACATTATCAAATGTAGCATTCAACATCAAGACTTAAATACAACATTTAAGCATAAAGTAACGATACCCATACCCTTTCCTACTGTGCATCCATGTGTGTCAAATTTTAAATTAGTTATTCCACTTACACAAGTTTTCCCGTTGCTATCCTATGACGAAATTTTAAGTATAACCTAAGCCATGTTTCTAGGTTATCCCACATCAAAATTTTAATTGAACATATGGTAATTCACTAAGTTCATTCACCACAGACCTGAAGCACGCTCTGATACCAACTGTAACACCCCGGCATCTAGTATGCCCTGGATGTCACCAAACATAGAAGAAACATCAACTAAATACCATAATTAATGATAAATTACAACAACTACGCTAAATGCTTTAACTGAAATTTTGGCAGCATCTCCTTTGTTTTTCCATGGTTTGAAGCAACAATAATATTATCACATCATAATATCATAATAGATGACATCTAAAATAGCACTAACAG
Source organism: Rhipidocladum racemiflorum (assembly GCA_036346355.1). Classification (NCBI taxonomy): domain Eukaryota; kingdom Viridiplantae; phylum Streptophyta; class Magnoliopsida; order Poales; family Poaceae; genus Rhipidocladum; species Rhipidocladum racemiflorum. The sequence goes on from CM070590.1 coordinate 18,723,965, forward strand.
GAGATAAAGCATCATGTCAAGCCCATAGCATAAACTCCAACGTTTCATGAACAAATATGAAGAGAACATTAAAACCAAGCACATAAGATAGCATAATACAAGTTTAGCGCATTAAGATAACCATTACAACTACAAATGAGGGTGTGTAGTTGTTTAGGTGAATAAAACTATGTGGACATGTGATGCTAACTCCCTTCCCCGACTTCCGAGTTCATGGTACCTAAAAACAACATAAAACAATAAGCGTGAGTTCATTACTCAACAAAGTGTGATGCAAAGGTACAAAAACAATAACATTTCACATACATACTTTATGCCATTCACACATCATGAGAATCAACTCATAACTTCTTCAGTTATGCTCTCATAAAACATCGTCATAAACATCTTCTTATGCATTTTATAGAACATCATGGGTGTCGGTGTATTCCACACCAGGGTACTCGCTCCCCCGCAGTAAGTATGGTCGCTAGATGGATAGGGCGCGTCTGGGCCCCACCGCCGAGGCAGGGGTGGGGCCACCTGGTGGTAGCCCAGTGGACAAGTGGCGATCAGGCCACACCACTGGGCGGCCAGGAAGGTGGTCGCCCAGCGGATAGGTGGCGATCAGGCCACACCGCTGGACGACCAGGAAGGTGGTCGCCCTGCGGACAGGTGGCGATCAGGCCACACCGCCCGGCGACCAGGAAGGTGATCGCTCAGCGGACAGGTGGCGATTAGGCCACACCGCTGGGCGACCACAGCGACCAGGAAGGTGGTCGCCCAGCGGACATGTGGCGATCCGGCCACACCGCTGGGTGACCAGGAAGGTGGTCGCCCATTGGACTGATGGCGTGCAAACCGCTCCACTGGCGCACCGCCCCCAAGGTGGATGCACCCGGGTCAAGGGTATTTAATGCGAATCGTGCGCATTTAATACCAGGCGTGGAGGCTGCAGTTTGGCGGCGCGCCTTCTCCAGGTGCGTAATAATTGCGGGTGACGCCACGGCGGCACCTCATCCCCTGACAGAACGGGCGGCGTTGGTAAGCATGGAACCCGAGGCAGGAGTCCGACGGCTGCGTCAGACATTGATAGGATGTAAGAACAGTGACAGGCGCATTAAATCCACCCGTGGCAGTGTAATGAGGATGGCTTGTAGTATAGGCCTCCCATGCGCCCCCGTCAGCCCAAGTATAAAAGGGGGCCGGGGTGCATGGGAGAGGAGGGTTGGCTCTGGGTAGATTTCATCCTCTCTAGCTAGAACACGAGCAATAGCAAGAAAAGCAGGATTAGGGCTGTTACTCTTCGGAGGGCCTGAACCTGGGTAAATGTCTTGTGTCTCCCTATTCTCCTGAGCTTCCCGGTACTCCGGTCATCTTCTTCCTCCTCTCCCAGGCGATTGCCCCGAAAGCCCCCTGTCTGAACCTCATAAGCACCCGACTCGGAGGTGCCTGTTGGCTAGTACGCCAAAAGTGGCGCGCCAGGTAGGGGCTATTGATGGTTAGATTGTCCTCTTCTTTCGGTTTCCGGTCCGGAGCTCAGGAAAAGCAGGTGTGGTTGGTTGCATGGTGGAGTCACACTCAAAGCGCAACAATCTGCCCGAGGAAAGTGGCGCCGGTAGCCGATCCCGGCGCCCGGGGAAGGAGCCGGGCCCCTCCTACGCAGAGGGGACGCACGTGGCTCTGGCGCCCGGGGCCCTGCCCGTCCAGCGACGCCTGGTGCTGGGGGGCGATACTCCCGCGCGGAGCCTTCATGCGGCACGGTTGTTACTCGATCACCCTCCAGTTCAGCTGGGGGGCGATACCCCAGCTGCTCCATGGCTGCGGGATATCGCCCGCCTAGTTGACGCTGCTCAACAACAGGTTGAGGCGGCAACCCAGCCGGGGGTTTCCGGCACGTGGCGGCAGGGAATGCGCGGCGAAGAAGCGAGGTTCCACCGCCACACGGTAGCTTCTCCGGCGCCAAGGCCGGGACAAGGGGAAGGGAGCCCTGGCCGTAGCCCCTCCGAGCGAAGGGGCGTGCACACGCTCCCACTTTCTCCCTCGGTCCCTCCGAGTCGAGGGGAGACCGCGGGGATCTGAGGACTAGCCTCGACGAAAGACGGCTTCAACGCGACGGCGACCTTCGCCATGTCCTCGGGGCGCCATGAAGCGCTGCAGGCCGCCAAGGCACTTCGAGGACCCGCTGGTCAACAAGGGGCTTCCCCCTCTGACTCCGAGGAGAGCATAGACTCGCACTCCTCGACCCCATTCCCGGGTCAAGGGGCTGGCGAGCAACGCTGCTCCCCCTACAACGTTGGATGCCAGGCGTTTTCTCTCCGCCTCCGGCAAGCTGCGTGGCCGGAGAGATTCCGCCCCGCCTCCATCGAGAAGTACGACGGCACCACCAACCCGGAGGAGTTCCTCCAAATCTACACCACGGTGGTGCGCGCGGTGGGAGGGTCCGAGAAGGTCATGGCCAACTACCTCCCGACGTCTCTAACGGGCTCCACCCGGTCTTGGCTACTTAACCTCCCGCGAGGCTCTGTGCACACGTGGGAGGAGTTGTGCGACATTTTTGTCGCCAACTTTCAGGGCTCCTACGCTCAACCAGGCGTGGAGGATGACCTCCACGCTCTGGAGCAGACAGAGGGGGAGTCCCTGAGAGAGTTCATCCGGCGGTTCAGCCACTGCCGCAATACGATCCCCCGGATCTCAGAGCAGTCGGTGATCATCGCTTTCCGGAGGGGGGTCCGGGACCAGAAGATGCGGGAAAAGATGGCTACCCGCGTCATCTCAACCATGTCCGAGCTGTTCTCCCTGGCGCACAAGTGCCCCAGGGCGGCCGAAGCTCGGAAGTGCGCGACGAGACCTTCCGACTCCGGCGACGCTGGCACCTCGAAGTCCTCCGACCGCAAGAAGAAGAAGAAGAAGCGGAAGGAGGCCGCCGCTAGGGAGGTCCTGGTCGCCGAGCCGGAACCCAAATCCCGGTGTCGTGATGATCAGGATCGGAGGGACGAGCGCTGGGACCGGCGCGGCGATCGCAGGGACCGTCGCTCGCCCCGCCGCGAAGACGATGGCGGCAAGCCCTATTGCCCCATCCATCGAACAAGTGGACACGACTTGTAGGACTGCCAAGTTGTGTCCAAATTGGTGGACAGGCGGCTCAAGAAGCGCCGCGAGAAAGACCGCGGAGACGAAGACGATGAAGATGCGGCTCCGCTGGCCTTCCAGCAGGCGGAGCATACGGTGGCGTTCATACACGGTGGCTCGGCCACCTACTCATCGAACTCGCAGTACAAGCGGGATATGAGGCAGGTGTGTGCCACCGCGTCATCCTCCGGGGTGAGCCGGCCGCTGAAGTGGTCGGAGCAGCCGATTACCTTCAGCCGGGCCGACCACCCGGAGAATACCTCCGGCCCTGGCCATCTTCCGATCGTGGTGTCTCCCACGGTCCGCAATGCGAAGCTGGGGCGGGTTCTTGTCGATGGAGGCAGCGCCATCAACTTGCTGTCTGTTGGGGCGTACCAGGCGCTCCAAATTCCGTACGAGGAGCTGCGTCCGGCCCCACTCTTTTACGGAGTTGCCCCCGGGGTGGGCCTCTTACCCCTGGGGCAATTCCGGCTACCGGTTACGTTCGGAAGTTCGGAGAACTTCCGGACGGAGCTGGTGGATTTCGAGGTCACTGATTTCGACCTCCCCTACAATGCCCTGCTTGGCCGCCCGGCCCTGGTGAAGTTCATGGCGGTGGCCCACTACGCCTACATGCTGGTGAAGATCCCCGGGCCCGGGGGTCCAATCACGGTGAAGGTGGATAGACTGGAAGCCCTGCGTCTCGACAGCATTTGCGAGGACTGGCCGGCACCACCGCTCTCTGACAGCGATAAGGACGACGGCCCGGCCCGGCCCCCTCCCCGGTCAGGACCCGCGCTTCGCCCAGACCCTCGGGCGAGGCAAAGACGGTCCCCGTGGGCGAAGATGGCTCGAGCAAGGTCGTCAAGATCGGCACCGACCTCAGCGCCAAATAGGAAGGCGCGCTCGTCACCTTCCTCCGGTCTAACCTAAATGTGTTCGCCTGGAAACCATCAGAAAGGACCGGGGTCCCCAGGTAGGTGATCGAGCACCGATTGGCAACGCTCCCCAGAGCGCACCCGGTTCGGCAGAAGATCCGGCGGCAGGCGCCAGAGCGGCAGGATGCCATTCGGGACGAAGTGGAGAAACTTTTGTCTGCGAAGGTTGTGCGGGAAGCCACCTATCCGGAGTGGTTGGCCAATCCCGTACTTGTAAAGAAGTCCAGCGGGAAGTGGCGTATGTGCATCGACTTCACCGATCTCAACAAAGCCTGCCCCAAGGACCCATACCCCCTTCCGCGGATAGACACTGTTGTCGACTCCACGGTGGGGTGTGAAGCTTTGTGCTTCCTCGATGCCTACTCCGGCTACCATCAGATCAGTATGGCGCGGGAAGACGAAGAGAAGACTGCTTTGTGACCCCCCTCGGTGTATATTGCTATATCAGGATGCCTTTCGGGCTGAAGAATGCTGGTGCCACCTATCAGTGAGCCATGCACATCGTGTTTCAGTCCCAGATAGGAAAGAACCTTGAGGTGTATGTTGATGATCTGGTAGTGAAGACCAAAGAGGCCGACGAGCTTGTCCAAGACCTGGGAGAGACCTTCTCCCGTCTCAGGGAGTATTGTGTAAAGTTGAATCCTGAGAAGTGCGTGTTTGGTGTCTCATCCGGGAAGCTGCTTGGGTTCCTGGTCTCCAGTCGTGGGATTGAGGTCAACCCAGAGAAGATAGAAGCAATTGAGCGGATGCAGCCGCCTACCTGGCTCAAGCAACTGCAGTGCTTGGCTGGCCGGTTGGCCTCCCTTGGCCGGTTTATAGCCCGGCTAGGGGAGAAAAGCCTGCCGCTGTTCAAGTTGTTGAAAAAGACCAACTCGTTTGAGTGGACCCCAGAAGCACAGTGGGCATTTGAAGACCTGAAGGAGTACCTCTCCTCCCCGATCTTGGTCGCCCCGGGCCGAGCGAGCAGCTGGCTTCTTTATGCGTGGCGGCTAGCCCTCTGTAATGTGCCAGCTGGTGGTGGAGCGGGAAGGTGTCCAACGGCCGGTTTACTACGTCAGCAAGGTGCTACACGACGCGGAAACAAGGTACCCTTAGGCTCAGAAGATGGTATACGCTGTGCTAGTAGCATTGAGGAAGCTGCGCCACTACTTCCAGGGGAGAGAGATCACAGTGGTCTCCTCCTACCCCTTGCGCGAGATCCTCCACAACCGAGAAGCCGAGGGCCGCATTGCGAAGTGGTCAGTCGAGCTGGGAGAGTTCGGCGTCAAATTCGCTCCTCGCACCATGATAAAAAGTCAAAGGCTGGCGGACTTCGTCGTCGAGTGGACTCCAGCCGAATCCGAAGCCGATGAGGTCCTCGCGCCCTCCCCCTGGACGCTCTTCTTCGACGGGTCCTTCAGGCTCGAAGGCGCGGGGGCTGGGGTTCTCCTGGTCTCCCCGATCGGGGACCTCCTCAAGTACGTGGTCATCCTCGACTTCAAGGCCACCAACGTCGCCGAGTACGAAGGCTTGCTGGCTGGGCTTCGGGCCGCCGCAGCCATCGGTATACGGCGCCTACAAGTGAAGGGCGACTCCCTGCTGGTCGTCAATCAAGCAAGGAAGGATTTTTCCTGTCCTGACCCCGTCATGGCGGTGTACCTGGCGGAGGTCAGGAAATTGGAAAGGCACTTCGAAGGGTTGGGGTATACTCACATCCCACGACGCGACAACCATCTGGCGGACGAGCTCGCCCAGCTCGCCTCAACCAGATCTCCTGTGCCGGTCGGGGTCTTTGAAGAAAGGCTTCCGCGACCGTCCATCGCAGCCCCCGTTTCTGGCGGGGACGATGGTTGTAACACCCCGGCATTTAATATGCCCGAATGCTACCAAACATAAGCTAAACAACATCCAAATATCATATTTAACATAAAATTCCAGCAAAGGCGCATAGGCTAAAAACCGAGATTTCGGCAGCACCTCCTTTGTTTTATCATGAATTTAAGGAGCAACAACGATATAGCATTATATGGCAATAAGGGAAACATCTAAAACAACAATAAATAGAGTCTTAACGACAATAAAAGACTAACATTTAGCACTTAAAGTTCCAAGTGTCAAACGAACAATAAAACTCTCATTAACCAAGCTAAGCCTTAATTTAATGACCATCACACGCAATTTATTATCAATCTAAAAGAATTGACTTGGGGAAACATTAAGGTGAAGCAACGTGTGGGCGTGTGTCTATTCCCTTTTCCCGCATGCCGTTCTCATGGTACCTAAAACAATAAGAAAAAACACAAGCGTGAGTTCGAAACTCGGCAAGCATATTGCAATGGACAACAAGAACAACAATATGGCAATAGCATCTCCTTCATATAAATCATCTTATTCATAAACACTTAACATTGTCATCATCAATATGTATGAGATGTAATGCAATGCTCATGTCTCCTTGGAAACTCATACCGGTATGGTTGAGTACACACCCGTCGGTGTGCACCCTTTTCCCCCCTTCCATCCCGAAGATGGAGGGTGCCTACTCATCGCTTCCATTCACCACGTGGATGGAATCACGATGTAGGTCTTACTCAATGGCGTTCCGGACTAGTCATAACTTTCTCACCGACCTTGCCGGACTAGTTATGACTTTCTCACCGCCTCGCCCTATCTCATGTCATGCATGCAACTATGCCAATTATCATATTTCACATGTACATAAACATATGGCATCTCATCATGACAAATATTAACACATGGCATCGAATCATGATAATCATACTCAATATATCATTGGAAAACAGCAAGCATGGCAAGTGATCATAGCAAGTAATCAATCTTTCATCTAATCTCCACAAGCAACCTACAATTCCGCTATTCATTACAACACACTTGCCTCAACCGTGGGCGACGGGATTGTGGGAAGTAGAGGGCACCCCCGGGGTCACACCACCTGCACAACGGCATCGCATACTCTCAATAATGCCCACAAAACAGTACACAAATCCCCATCTCACCCAACATTGCCCGCTACACGCAAAACCTAAAACAGAGGTTCTGTCCCGGCGGGACAGTAGCCTTGCAAAGGCCATAACTTGAGTTCTGGGACTCCAAATCGATTAAACGAGTACACCATCGCAAAGCTTAGGAAATTTCCTACCTTTTTCTGGTTATACGGAAAGACTGATTCGGACTCTAAAATTGTTTAATCTACAGATTACTACGATCTGTTCTAATTGCGTCACAGATTTTAACACGCTCGGTAAAACGGCCATAACTTTCAAACGGCTGATCGGATTTTAACGTGCTTTATGTCCACGGAAAGATAATTAAATTATCTACAACTTCTTTTAAGTCCGTACGGACATATTCGGATTCTAAATCGACGAAAACTCGAACCCTAGCCCGACTGCTCAATCTGCCCGAAAACAGAAACGTGGCAACGTCTAGATCTAACCCAAAGAACTCCAACCCAGCACCACCAATTGATCTAAAAACTTCATAAACACCCTAAGAACAGTACCTAGATCAAACCCAAGGATCCCCATGATCATACCTTTGCCCAACGAACGAATCTCCAATAGGTCTCCTCGCGGATCGCTCCTCGCTCCACGCTCCTCGCTCCTCGCTCCAACGGATGGATCCACAAGGTGCAGAGGTGTGGAGACCACCCTAGGGCAGCAAGGGGGTGGAGGAGAGGTGGTGGAGAGGTGGGGCAATGGAGGAGAGCAAGGGGGAGGCGCAAGGCTCAAAGGGAAGGGGCGGCTAGGGCTTGGCAAATGGGGGAGGTGAGCCCGGCGCACCAAGGCCTCAAGGGGCGCAAAGGCAGCAGGGTGGACGCCCCAAAGGGGCAGAGAAACCCCTTTTACCAGCCCCACACCCAATTCTAGTCCGTTACGGAGACCTAATCCATCCCACCAAAGCCCACCAAGGCCCAAAACTCCCCCGGGAAGGCCGAAAACCAGCGGCCGGAAAGCGGCCGGAAAAGCTATTAACCTCCATAACCTATAGTTTTAACCTTAATTCCACATTTCATACTGTTTTTAACCATATCAAGCATGTAAAATAAAGTTATGACACTCAGTGGTGTCACATTCTTCCTTCAACAGGATTAGACCTCGAATCTAAACGCACCAACACGCAGCCAAGAAACCGAAGATAGCTAGGTTTTCACATCACATACCTGAGGTGAAAAGCTCGGGATATTTCTCGCGCATAAGAGACTCCAGCTCCCAAGTTGCCTCTCTCTCGGTCTGATGTGACCACAACACTTTAACGAACTTGAGCGTCAGGTTCTTCATCACTCGCTCAGAAGTCCCCGAGAATTTCCACGGGGCCGGGACTCGAAGGTGAGGTCCTGCTCAAGTACTAATGGTTCCAACGGAACCACCAACTCCGGATCATGCAAGTATTTCCTCAACATCGAGACATGGAACACATTATGCACACCTTGCATAGCTTAGGTAGCTCCAGACGATAGGCCAACCTACCAACTCGCGATGATAGGAAAAGGCCCAACATACCTTGGGTGAGCTTTCCTTTGGTGCCAAAATGCACCACACCCTTGGTGGGAGATACTGCAAGAGTACGCTATCACCCACCTCAAACTCCAAGTCTCGCCGCCTCACATCGGCATAGCTCTTACTGCGCTCTGCTTGACTGCGAGAAGGTTCTGCTGTACCTCCGCCACGCGATCAACGATCTGCTGAACCCAATCCGGTCCAAGAAGCTGCTCTCTCGCCACTGCATCCCAACAAAGTGGCGATCTGCACTTCCGGCCATATAGTACCTCATAAGGAGCAGCCGGATCTTTGGAATGATAAATTTGTTGTGTAAGCAAACTCCGCAAGAGGCAAATGATCCTCCCAGCTACCTTTCCAAGCCATCACATAGGCCCTGAGCATGTCTTCCAACGTCTGGATGGTACGCTCAGACTGCCCATCCGTCTGAGGGTGAAAAGCGGTACTAAGGCGAAGCTGCGTACCCAAAGCACTCTGCAAACTCTCCCAGAACTTGGAGACGAACTTCGCATCCCGATCAGAAATAATGGTCTTAGGTACACCATGCAGTCTCACAATCTCCCGCACATAGATGGGAGCCAACTCGCTCGCAGAATTGGTCGTGCGGATCGGAATGAAATGCGCAGACTTGCTGAGACGGTCCACCACAACCCAAACAGCATCCTTCCCTCGTGGAGAACGAGGTAGACCAACCATGAAATCCATGGAGATGTCATCCCATGGCCACGAGAATCTCCAATGGCTGCAACAGACCAGTGGGGCGCTTATGCTCGGCTTTGATCTTCTCGACAGATCCCACAAGACGCCACATACTTGGCAATATCCACTCTCATCCTTTTCCACCGTAAATTCTTCTTCAAGTCTCTGTACATCTTGGTCTCCCAGGATGGACCGTGTACTGGTGCGATGAGCTTCTTTCGTAATGTCTTCTTTCACTTGAGATTTACGAGGCACGCCTGCACGGCCCTAAAACCTCGAGAACTCCGCATCATCAATGGTAAAGTCTCCGGACTTGCCATCCTCAAAGCGTTCCTCGCTCTTTGGAGCAAACGGTCATGTTGATGTGCCTCCCGCTGCACGCTCGGGAATCGACTCAAGAATCAATCGAGTTTCAGCTTGCACGGTCCCCGCAGCGATGGAGACCCCAAACGCTCAAAATCAGCAACAAGACAATCAACAATAGGGGCATTGTCTTGCATCGAGCGTCGGCCACAACATTTGCCTTCCCGGATGATACTTGGATAGTAAGGTCATAATCCTTTATCAATTCTAGCCACCTCCTCTGCCTCAAGTTCAAATCTTTACGAGTAAAGATGTACTTGAGGCTCTTGTGATCGATGAAAATGTCACAAGACTCGCCGTCTGAGTAATGCCTCCATATCTTCAATGTAAACACCACGGCGGCTACCTCAAGATCATGCGTGGGACAGTTACGCTCGTGCTTTTTCAACCGCCTCGACGCATAAGCAATCACCTTGCCCTCTTGCATGAGCACACACCCAAGTCCCAACCGAGAAGCATCGTAATACACCGTGAAGCGCTTCCCCGGCTCGGGAAGGGTAAGAAACGAGCGATCACTAACTTCTCCTTCATAGTGCGTAAACTGTGCTCACACTCTGCAGTCCTTTGGAATTTCATCCCCTTACGAGTCACCGCGAAAGTGGCTTGGCAATGATAGAGAAATCCTGCACGAACGCCGATAGTAGCCACCAACCCAAGGAAACTACGCACCTCTTTGACATTGGAAGGCCTCTTCCAATCCAAAAGCTGGAGACTTTGCTAGGATCTACAGATATGCCCTTTGGATTGATGATGTGGCCAAGAAAACCCACTTCTAAAATCCAACTCGCACTTTTTCAGCTTAGCAAAGAACTGATTTTCCCTCAAGGTGCTCAAAGACAAGCCTCGAGATGTCGCTCATGCTCCTCTTCCGATTTAGAGTAAACGAGAATGTCATCGATGAACACTACCACAAACTCATCAAGATACTTATGTAGCATACTGTTCATCGCCTCCATAAAGACAAAGAGGAGCATTAGTTAGTCCAAAAGACATAACTTTAAATTCATAATGCCCATACCTAGTGGAGAAAGCGATCTTCTCAATGTCCTGCTCCCTCACACGGATCTGATTGTACCCGATCAAGATCAATCTTGGAGAACACCTTTGCTCCCTTGATTGGTCAAGCAGATCCTCGATGCGAGGCAAAAGATACTTGTTCTTGACTGTCACTTGATTAAGAGCACGATAATCAATGCACATACGCCAACTTCCATCCTTCTTCGAGACGAAGAGGACGGTGCTCCCCATGGCGAACGCTTCGCCGAATGAAGCCCTTGGCCATGAGATCCTCCAAGCTGCTTCTTCAACTCGTCTTGAAAAGGACGAGCCAAGCGGTATGGAGAGATAGAAATAGGTCGAGTGCCAGGAACAAGATCAATACGAAACTCCACATTCCTCACGGGAGGTAGACCAGGCAACTCGTCAGGGAACACATCAACGAACTCCTTCACTACGTAAATCTCCTCAATGGGAATCGAGGAAGATGGTTTCTCGAGACAAAGTCATGAGGAAACCCAACAGCCTCAAACGCCGACCGGAAAACAAACTAGTCAAAGCAAAGACGGAACCGGAGGGTATACCACCCTGAAAGGTCAACTCTTCCCAGACGGGGCCTGCAAGGCAATCAGTATTCCGAAACAACAGATCTTAGCACTGCATCGATGCAGCCACCCATGCCCAAAATGACATCAAAAGGAGCCAATCGATCACCATGAGATTGGCAAAGAAAACCTCATCATCAATGGCAATGGTGCAACCAGGGCAAACCAAAGAACTAGCAATCAACCCCAGGAGAATCGACTAACACGGACTCGTAAATCCGCGAACTCCCAACTTAGCTCTACTAGCAAACTCCGACGACACAAAAGAATAGGATGCTCCGAATCCAACAGAACAAAGGCATCAACGGAATCCACGAGCAGAGTACACGAAACCACCTATGGATGCCGGTGACTCGGCGGTCGGCAAAGCGTCACACTCTGGTGGCGCCGGAGACGTAAGAGCCCGACTCGGTGATGCCCCATCAAGGCTGGGGCGGAGGAACAATCGAGGAGGAAGCGGCCGGTGGGCACCGATGCGCCGCTGGTGGCGCCACGCAAAGGGCGGTGAGAAGCAGGAGCAGCCATCATGTGCACCGATCCTCTGGAAGACGCGCTGGAGTGGGAGGAGAAGGCACCGTCTCCCACTTGATGATGCTCTTGGGATTCATCCGGCGGACTCGTCCCATGTGGCCGGGCTTGCCCGCAGTGGTTGCAACTCCGGTCCAACCACACTCTGGCACGGTGCTCACCACCGCACTTGAAACACTTCATGCCTGCTGGGCACGGGACGAACAACCGCTCACGAAGAAGGCAGTAGGCGGCCCCATTTTAGCCCACGAGGAGGAGCCTGTCCCCCTTGAACTTCTTGAAGGTGGGTCGAGAAGACCCACCTCCTCCACCAAAGGTCCTCTTCGGCCCCGCTTTGTTCCGCAGGAACCACTGAACCGCCGGGTTTTGCTTATCCCGGAGAGCTCCAACTCGAGCTCCATGCCCTTCGCTGCTCCACCACGGAGCGAGAAGTCACGAGGGACGATCGCCCCCATGACAACTCTGAACTCCTGGTTGAGGCCCCTACGGAACCTCCTCGCCTTCTCCCTCGTCATTGGCTGCCACGGCCACGTAAGCGCACCACGCCGTTGAACTCCACCTCATACTCTGCCACCGACCTCTTTCCTGGGAAAGAGTCATCGAGTATGCTCCATCCTCTCAAGGAAAGACTCGGGTAGAACTTGGCTCGGAGCGAGCCACAAAGTCCTCCCAGGTGATCGACCAAGATCGTGGGTTCTAGCGGCGTAACCCCTTCCCACCGGATATCGGCTTGGCCTTTCGGCTAAAAGGCCACAAAGCGAGCCCTCTAGACCGAGGTCAATTCTAGGACCTCAAAGCGCCTTTCCATGTACCGCAGCCAATCTGCGGATCGGATCGGCGTGCCAGCTCCGTCAAAAGTGTCAAGTCGGAGGGTCATCCACTCTCGGAGACTCATCCTCGGCTCCGTGCGCGGCGGGCAACAAGCGGGAGCCATCTGCGAGGGAGGCACCACAGCGAGGCTGCCATGGCTAGCGGGCGCAGCTCTGAATCTCCCTCTGCGAGCCTGAACTAAATCATCATTGGCGGCGGGCACCGCCCCGATCAGGTACCGGAAGCTCCTCCTGGCCGGGTCCACGAACATTGAGCGAACGCTACCTCAAAGAATGCACTCCTCAACTCCTGGGAGCCTTGCCCTGGCCTCCACGGCCTCGGCGTCCACGGCCTCTACCCCTCGGCATGGCTGCTTCAGACAGACAACCATCCAAACACAAAAACATAAACACAACATCACACAACCAAGAACATAGATCAAACATCATCATAGCATAGTCTTCATCAAATAATTAAGCGCAATGCAATAATGAACCAAGACCCCATCCTCTTGTGCAACCAAGTGTGTCAAATTTTAGATTAGTTATACCACTTTTGCAAGTTTAAATGTTGCTATCCTATAACAAAGTTTTAGTTAGAACCTAAGCCATGTTTCTAAGTTATTCCACATCATATTTTAGTTGCAACTTAAGGTATAACACTAAAATACTTATTCCAAGGACCTACAACCTGGCTCTGATACCAACTGTAACACCCCGGCATTTAATATGCCCGAATGCTACCAAACATAAGCTAAACAACATCCAAATATCATATTTAACATAAAATTCCAGCAAAGGCGCATAGGCTAAAAACCGAGATTTCGGCGACCTCCTTTGTTTTATCATGAATTTAAGGAGCAACAACGATATAGCATTATATGGCAATAAGGGAAACATCTAAAACAGCAATAAATAGAGTCTTAACGACAATAAAAGACTAACATTTAGCACTTAAAGTTTCTAGTGTCAAACGAACAATAAAACTCTCATTAACCAAGCTAAGCCTTAATTTAATGACCATCACACGCAATTTATTATCAATCTAAAAGAATTGACTTGGGGAAACATTAAGGTGAAGCAACGTGTGGGCGTGTGTCTATTCCCTTTTCCCGCATGCCGTTCTCATGGTACCTAAAACAATAAGAAAAAAACACAAGCGTGAGTTCGAAACTAAGCAAGCATATTGCAATGGACAACAAGAACAACAATATGGCAATAGCATCTCCCTTCATGTAAATCATCTTATTCATAAACACTTAACATTGTCATCATCAATATGTATGAGATGTAATGCAATGCTCATGTCTCCTTGGAAACTCATACCGGTATGGTTGAGTACACACCAGTCTGTGTGCAACCTTTTCCCCCTTCCATCCGAAGATGGAGGGTGCCTACTCATCGCTTCCATTCACCACGTGGATGGAATCACGATGTAGGTCTTACTCAATGGCGTTCCGGACTAGTCATAACTTTCTCACCGACCTTGCCGGACTAGTTATGACTTTCTCACCGCCCTCGCCCTATCTCATGTCATGCATGCAACTATGCCTATTATCATATTTCACATGTACATAAACATATGGCATCTCATCATGACAAATATTAACACATGGCATCGAATCATGATAATCATACTCAATATATCATTGGAAAACAGCAAGCATGGCAAGTGATCATAGCAAGTAATCAATCTTTCATCTAATCTCCACAAGCAACCTACAATTCCGCTATTCATTACAACACACTTGCCTCAACCGTGGGCGACGGGATTGTGGGAAGTAGAGGGCACCGCCGGGGTCACACCACCTGCACAACGGCATCACATACTCTCAATAATGCCCACAAAACAGTATACAAATTGTAACACCCCAAAATTTTGCTTTTCCTAAATCTATGTGTGATTTGGCACATTGGTGAATTTTTCGAATTTTCTGGAATTTATTTGGATTTATTTGGAATTTATTTGAATTTATTCCATTTTGAAATAATTAAAGAATTAGACTTTGCAAATAAAATTTTGCTGGAAATATTTTATTTGAGTCCAAAATGATCCAAAGTATTTTCCAGAATTTTTCTGGAATTTTTCTGAGTCTTTTGATATTTTTAATGAATTAAATGAATTTCTGGGAATTATTTTAAATATTAAATCGCTGGAAATTCGAGTTGGGTCAAGTACTGTTCATCCGACCGGACCCGAGTCCAAGTCCGACTCGAGTCCGACCCGAGCCACGTGACTTGATCGAACCGCGTCCAAACCCTAACCGTTGTGGACCGTCGGATCAAGATCCAACGGTTAGGATTTCCCCGTACCGCTTCGACCGGATCCGGCCCGGATCCGATCTCGCGCGCGCATCGTGGCCGCTGATCATGCCACGTGGACGGCTGTCCGTCGTCATCTCCGCCCGAGTCCAGGACGGACTCCTCCGCCGCGTAAGAGCCGGCGTCCGCTTAGGTTCCGATTCTAGCACGCATCCCGGGGGTATTTAAGGCGTGGGACATCTCCCGGGGTTGCCCGTTGTCGCGCGCACCTTTCGCACCTAGTCTCCGAGCTTGAGCCGCTGCCAGCTAGCCGCAATCGCTCGCCGTAGCTAGATCCTCCCTCCGCCACGGTCTTTGCCGCGCCCCGCCGTCATCCGTCGCCCTCCGTCGCCGTTAAGCCCAGATCCGAGACCCCCAGGTCAAGCTGCGTCGGCGAGGACATCTCACTTCACCGGAGGACCCTCGGAGCGCCGTTCCACGCGTCATCGTCCTCGACTCCGGCAGCCCAAGCCCCGCCGTGACGCCATCACCGCGCGAAGCTTCTCGACCGTCCGATTCCGATCAAACCGCTGCGGTGAGTTCACGTGTTTCCGAACATGATTGGATCTGGACCGTTGGATCAAGATCCAACGGCCCACGATCACCTCGTGCGCCTTAATACCGTAAAACTAGGTTAGATCGGGACCGTCCGATCTAGATCGAACGGCCCATGTTCACCGTGTAGATTATAACGGAGTTAACCTAGGGTAGATCTAGACCGTTGGATCTAGATCCAACGGCCGTGATTATGCCACGTAGCCGCCGCCGCGCCGTGCGTTGAGTCACCGACAGGTCGGGCCCGTGCGGCCGGGTCGAGCCTGGCGTGACTACGGCGTCAGCGACATCTTGGGGCCCGCATGTCGATGTCTCGCCGAGAGTCGCCGCACGTGACTCCATCGGGTGGGACCGCGTGTCGGCGACACGAGCCGTGGGCCGGGTCCGCAGCTGACCGAGCCAAGCCGTGGTGAGCCCATGGGCCGGTGACGTCGGCCAATCGAAGGCTGACACGTGTCAGGCTGGCGCAATAAATGATTTTCGAAAAGAAAATGATTTATTAATTCGAAATAATGATTTGATTTTGATTCAAACTTCAAACGCTTATAACTTTTGCGTTTCAACTCCGATTTGAGTGATTCAAATTTCTAAATTTGTATAAAATTGAGATCTACCTAAATATGAATTTTATTTAATTTTTGGACTAAAGTTTTTCTCTGTAAAATTATTTAATTGATTATTTAAACTTTAAATAATTATAACTTTTGCATTTTAACTCCAAATTTGTGATTCAGTTTCTAAAAATTCATAAAATTATGTTCTCTCTGTTTATGGATTTTATTTGGATGTTTGAACACTTTTGCCTATTGTTTATTCGTGTATTGCTATTTGCACGCTTTACGAGTAGACGTTGAAGTCTTGGGAAGGATTCGAAGGAGAAGTATTGACTCAGGATCCAACTCAAGACCAAGAACAAGTACTTTTTGAAGGCAAGTTGTGCTTTGACCATGTTGATCCTATTTTGAAAATCTATTTTGATTTAACTTATTGCATGCTAGTTCAGTTAGAAAATACTTTATTTAAATATGGGGAATTAGATAAATACCAATTTGCTGTATGACACCTTGATTATTTAAATATGTGCCATGACCCTTGTCACCCTAGTTGAGGATTACTAGTTGGACATTATTAAAATGCCAACATGGGTTTTAGACCGTTGTAGTATACTGCTTAGACCTGCTACGTGCTCATGACATGATTTTGGACAATCAAATGTTAATATTGACTTAATGGTATATTGAACCTGTTTGGGGAGGACACTAAACCTCTAACAATACAAGTGGTCCTCCCCAAACAGGTTCAATATACCATTAAGTCAATATTAATATTTGATTGTCCAAAATCATGTCATGAGCACGAAAGTGTGTCTAAGCGATACTACAACGATCTAAAACCCATGTTGGCAATTTAATAATATCCAACTAGTAATCCACAACTAGGGTGACAAGGGTCATGGCACATATTTAAATAATCAAGGTGTCATACAGCAAATTGGTATTTATCTAACCCCCATATTTAAATAAAGTATTTTTCTAATTGAACTAGCATGCAATAGGTTAAATCAAAATAGATTTAAAAATAGGATCAACATGGTCAAAGCACAACTTGCCTTCAAAAAGTACTTGTTCTTGGTCTTGAGTTGGATCCTGAGTCAATACTTCTCCTTCGAATCCTTCCGCACTTCAACGCCTACTGCAAAGCGTGCAAATAGCAATACACAAATAAACAATAGGCAAAAAGTGTCCAAACATCCAAATAAAATCCATAAACAGAGAGAACATAATTTTATGAATTTTTAGAAACTGGAATCGTCAAATTTGGAGTTAAAATGCAAAAGTTATAATTATTTAAAGTTTAAATAATCAATTAAATAATTTTACAGAGAAAAAATTTAGTCCAAAAATTAAATAAAATTCATATTTAGGTAGATTTCAATTTTATACAAATTTGGAAATTTGAATCACTCAAATCGGAGTTGAAACGCAAAAGTTATAAGCGTTTGAAGTTTGAATCAAAATCTGAAATCATTATTTCGAATTAATAAATCATTTTCTTTTTCGGAAAATCATTTATTGCGCCACCGACACGCGGTCAGCCTCGATTGGTCTTCGACGTCGGTAGGTCCATGGACTTGGTCCACGCTCGGCTCGGGTCTACCGTGGACTCGGTCCACGGCTCCACGTGTCGCTGACATGTGGGACCACTCGGGTGACGTCACTGCTGACGTCAGCGGGGCTCAGCCCACGGTGCTGACAGGTGGGACCTACCGATGACGTCATGGGTGACGTCACGGTCTTTGTCGGCCGACACGCGGGCCGGCGTGTCGGTGACCACCACGCCCGCGTGGCGCGGCGATTCGGCTTCCTGGACACGTGGCGCGATCGTGTCCGTTGATTTGAAAATCAACGGCCGCGATTGGATCCAAGGTTAACACGTTGAAAACTACTCGATGATCGTGGGCCGTTCGATCTAGATCGGACGGTCCAGATCTAATCCTACATTAACACTACTACGGCACGTGGTGATCGTGGGCCGTTGGTTCTTGATCCGACGGTCCAGATCTAATCGGGTTTGGAAACACGTGAACTCACCTCAACCGCACGATCAAGATCGGACGGCGCACAGAGCTCGCGAGGTCGATGGCGGCGCGGCGGAGCTGCAGCAGCCGGAGACGGACACGACGACCACTCCCGTGGCGCTTCGGGGCTCCTCCGGCGAGATGAGTTGGCTCCACGGGTGCGTCTCGGTCTGGGGATTCTGGATCTGGGCTCAACGGTGGCTAGGGACGGCGGGTGGCGGCGGGATGAAGCAAAAACCGTGGCGGAGCGGCTAAACGGCGGCGGCTCTGCCTTGGTGAGTAGGGGCTACGGGTGCGCAAAGTCAGGGCCGACCTCGGGGTGTGACCCGGGCCTTAAATAGCCTCGGCGTTCGTGCCCGAGGCGGAACCCTAGATCTACGCGGCGGCGGAGTCTGGCTCGGTTTTGGCGGAGACGACGACCGCTGGCCGTCCGTGGCACGATCGGCAGTCCGCGATCGGCGTGAAGCGCGATCGGATCTGAAAAGACCGAGATGGCGTCGGAGGGGGTGAATGATCCCAAATAAAAATATCCCTACTCAGCGTACTCCAAACAATCCATAAAGAAAACCGATGCTCCTTAAAATCGCGAAACCCACAAAAATCGGAACGACTTGACAACTATGTGTATCCCTAGCTTACATGGATAGGAACCATGAATCATGTGAGGGATATTTAAATCACAAATTCTGGTTGTCAAGTGTCCAAAGCAAGGAGGAATCAATTCAAATACTTCTTTTCTAAAAGAGATCAAGCCAAAACACAAAAGCCTCTTTTAGAAAAGCAAAGCGAATTTTCAGGAATTGTCCTCAATTAGAGCAGGTGGATGGTGGACTTCTGTTGCTCCAAAAAATTTGGGAATTTTTCAGCCTGTGAGCTGTTGAGTCGCGAAGCACTCCACCAAAAATCACCACCAAACACCTTCTACAAAAAACAGGAAAAATCAAGAACTACGAACAGTAAATTTGGGGCTCGGTTTTCACCTCACAGCTCCCAAATGGTGCATCCAGTGGACTCCAAAATTTTTCCACAGATTGGTATATGAGTCAAGCACCTTCTCCAACAAGAATCAATCAAGAAAGATTTTTCTATATTTTTCTAAAAATCAAAGACTGACTGCTGCGCGAAGAACAAGTTCAGGACAGTTGATAGAAACTTGATCTCTAGTCTATCCTAGGGTGCAAGAAAGATGTAAAACCAAATGAGCACCCTCAAGACCTCCTTGATCAACAGCATTTAGAAGGAGAGGAGCAAATCCAAATTGCGAGAAAGTAAATTGCGAGAATTTACATGCGGGAAAGTAAATGCTGAATTTAAATTGCGTAAAGTAAAGACATAATGTAAATGCGGAATTTAAATTCACAAAAAAGTAAAGAAAATCTTTGTATTTTCTGGTTGGAAGGTTTACAAAGCCTCACAACCTCATACGGGTGCTTCACCTTCTGCCATAAAGAAAAGCCCTGGGCAGTGATGTATGTCTCCATCCGAACTTTCCAGAACGGATAATCAACTCCAGCAAAAATTGGAGGCTTAGTTGAGTACTTGTCCGTCGCCATGGCTCTTGAGACCGGTCAAGATCTATGAAAGAGCAAAACCGGCTCTGATACCAATTGAAAGACCGAGATGGCGATCAGAGGGGGGGTGAATGATCCCAAATAAAAATATCCCCTACTCAGCATTACTCCAAACAATCCCGCCAAAGAAAACCGATGCTCCTTAAAATCGCGAAACCCACAAAAATCAGAACGACTTGACAACTATGTGTATCCTAGCTTACATGGATAGGAACCATGAATCATGTGAGGATATTTAAATCACAAATTCTGGTTGTCAAGTGTCCAAAGCAAGGAGGAATCAATTCAAATACTTCTTTTCTAAAAGAGATCAAGCCAAAACACAAAAGCCTCTTTTAGAAAAGCAAAAGCAGATTTTCAGGAATTGTCCTCAATTAGAGCAGGTGGATGGTGGACTTCTGTTGCTCCAAAAATTTGGGAATTTTTCAGCCTGTGAGCTGTTGAGTCGTGAAGCACTCCACCAAAAATCACCATCAAACACCTTCTACAAAAAACAGGAAAAATCAAGAACTACGAACAGTCAGGATTTTCAATCAGGAAATTTGGGGCTCGGTTTTCACCTCACAGCTCCCAAATGGTGCATCCAGTGGACTCCAAAATTTTTCCACAGATTGGTATATGAGTTAAGCACCTTCTCCAACAAGAATCAATCAAGAAAGATTTTCTATATTTTCTAAAAATCAAAGACTGACTGCTCTTGCGAAGAACAAGTTCAGGACAGTTGATAGAAACTTGATCTCTAGTCTATCCTAGGGTGCAAGAAAGATGTAAAACCAAATGAGCACCCTCAAGACCTCCTTGATCAACAGCATTTAGAAGGAGAGGAGCAAATCCAAATTGCGAGAAAGTAAATTGCGAGAATTTACATGCGGGAAAGTAAATGCTGAATTTAAATTGCGTAAAGTAAAGACATAATGTAAATGCGGAATTTAAATTCACAAAAAAGTAAAGAAAATCTTTGTATTTTCTGGTTGGAAGGTTTACAAAGCCTCACTTCATGTAGGCAAAGCTCAAGGAGCAACTCAAACCTTCAAGTGAGGAGGACACCCCTCCCCTCTATTTATACTACTCTGGGCCACCTACCACCCTTGGATGAGTCCCAAACCTAGGGCACTCCACCAAGGGCTAGGATTAACCCTCTCATTTCAACCCCACACATGGGCTTTACATGGGCCACATTGGCCATACATGGGTTTTAAACAAAACCCGATCAACCCGATCAACCCGATGCAAGCGGGCCTTCATCCGCCGACTTGGCCAGCTCAGTTTCCTCCTCTTGAGCCTCCAACCCGAACCGGAAGCAGAGCCACCTCAAGTCCATTTCGCCTGACGTCCAAGTGAACCCGGTTTGAGTCCAACCATCTCGTCGGCATCCTCGACCGCCTGGACCTCGGTTCTCCCAACCTAGTCCAGTGTACTCACCATGTGACCATAAATTGCCTCAAGAACCTGTACCACAAGGAACAAACCATTTTGCACATACCACAATGCACATACCTTTTCTTCCTGCATGTTAGTCCACAATTATCATTAATTGAAACATGCAATACCGAGTCAAATCAAACTCAAGCCTGAGCACACCTTGCTCAAATAAAGTCAAATACTCATCACAAAAATGGATGGACCTCCACATGGTCCTTCAGATCCGACCCAGACTCCGCTTGAACCGGTGCGGTCCAATTTGGACCGTTGGATCTCGATCCAACGGTCGGGATCGAATGGGGTTCGGTCAAGTCACGTGGCTCAGGTCGGACTCGAGTCGGACTCGGACTCGGGTCCGGTCGGATGAACAGTAACCGACTCGGTTTGATTTTCCAGCGATTTAATGATTAAAATAATTCCCAGTAATTCATTTAATTCATTAAAAATAGCAAAAGACTCAGAAAAATTCCAGAAAAATTCTGGAAAATATTTTAGGGTATTTGGGACTCAAATAAAATATTTCCAACAAAATTTTATTTGCAAAGTCTAATTCTTTAATTATTTCAAAATGGAATAAATTCAAATAAATTCCAAATAAATCCAAATAAATTCCAGAAAATTCCAAAAATTCACCAAAGTGCCAAATCACACATGAATTTAAGAAAAGCAAATTTTTGGGGTGTTACAAACCTCCCCTTATGTAATCTCGTCCAGAGATTCAGGCTTACTAAAGGAATAGGTTCGGAAACTCTTTCCTCAAATCCTCTTCGCGTTCCCAAGTCGCTTCGCTTTCTTCATGATTGCTCCACTGAACTCTACAGAAACGGGTTGACTTATTTCTGGTCTCTCGATCCATAGTGTCCAGAATCTTCACGGGATGCTCCTTGTAAGTCAAATCTTCTTGCAACTCAATTGACTCTAGCGGTGTCTGTTCCTCAGTACTCGGAGACACTTCTTCAACTCGGGACACATGGAATACGTCATGTACTCCTGCTAACGATCGTGGCAACTCCGGTGATAAGCAACTTCGCCTCTGCGGCTCAAAATCTTAAATGGTCCTACATAGCAGGTGCGAGTTTCCCTTTGGCATGGAACCTCTTAACTCCCTCGAGAGGTGTAACTCGAGGTATACAAAGTCTTACGGTTCAAAACTCAAGTCCCGGCGACGATTGTCGGCATAACTCTTACATCGTGATTGGGCGATCTTCAACCTTTCCCTAATCATGGCAATCTGCTCTTCACCTCTTGAAGAATATCAGGCCGAAGACACGGCGCTCGCCGGTCTCATTCCAATTCAATGGCGTCAAGCGAAGTCGACCATCTGATTCCTCAAAAGGTGACATCTGTAAACTAGCCTGGTAACTATTATTGTAACTGAACTCGGCATACGGCAAACTCTTATCCCAAGAGGTAGCATAAGCCAATGCACAGGCTCTTAACATATCCTCCAGAATCTGATTGACTCTTTCGGTCTGTCCATCCGTCTGCGGATGATAAGCTGTACTGAAGTTTAAATGGGTTCCCATGGCTTCATGCAACTTATTCCAAAACCTTGAGGTAAATTGGGTACCTCTGTCCGATACAATCCTCTTTGGCACTCCGTGCAAACAGACGATCCTGGTCATCTACAACTCCGCTAACTTATCTCCCGAGTAAGTGGTCTTCACGGGGATAAAATGGGCTACTTTGGTCAAGCGATCCACTATAACCCATATGGAGTCATAACCTCCTTGAGTCTTAGGCAAACCGGTAATGAAATCCATTCCGATTTCCTCCCACTTCCACTCAGGTATTTTCAATGGCTGTAGTAATCCTGCTGGCC
This sequence comes from Rhipidocladum racemiflorum, assembly GCA_036346355.1. Taxonomy (NCBI): domain Eukaryota; kingdom Viridiplantae; phylum Streptophyta; class Magnoliopsida; order Poales; family Poaceae; genus Rhipidocladum; species Rhipidocladum racemiflorum. Next base: position 18,746,741 of record CM070590.1, read on the forward strand.
TCTGATGCATTGCCTTGACTCTCTGGCATACGTCGCACAATGCAACATGCTCGGCAACTTCACGCTTCATGCTCGGCCACCAGAATCTTTCCTTCAAATCCTGATACATCTTGGCGCTTCCAGGATGAATTGAATACTTGGAATCATGGGCTTCTTCTAGAATCAACTGCTTCAGCTCCTTCTTGTTCGGCACACAAATGCGATCCTTCATCCATAACGTGCCTTGCTCGTCCAACTTGAAATCCTCTGCCTTGCCTTCTTCCTTGATGGACTTAATCCTGCGGATCTTTTCATCATCCTTCTGTCCTTCCCGGATCTGGTCCTCTAGGGTAGGCTTTACTTCTAATGCGGCCAAGAATCCGCTAGGTACCACCTCAATCTTCATTCTCTGAAATTCCTCACATAACTCATCCTGACTTGTGGCTAGCAACATACTCACGGTATGGCTTTTCCGACTCAAGGCATCGGCAACTACGTTGGCCTTCCCGGGATGGTAATGGATTCCAACATTGTAGTCCTTGATCAACTCTAACCATCTCCTCTGCCTCATGTTCAGATCCGACTGGGTGAATATGTATTTAAGGCTCTTATGATCCGTATACACTTCACATCTGTTCCCGATCAGATAGTGACGCCATATCTTCAAGGCATGCACTACGGCAGCTAACTCTAGGTCATGCGTCGGATAATTTTCCTCATGCGGCCTCAACTGCCTTGATGCATAAGCGACGACCTTTCCATTCTGCATCAGCACACATCCAAGTCCTTGACGCGATGCATCACAATAAATATCAAAGCTTTGATTAACATCCGGTAGAACTAACACCGGCGCTGATGTCAATCGCTTCTTCAGCTCCTGAAAACCTTTCTCACATTCTGGCGTCCATGCAAACTTCTTCTCCTTTTTCAGCAATTGCGTAAGAGGTCTCGCAATTGTCGAAAAGCCTTCAATGAAACGGCGGTAGTATCCTGCCATTCCAAGGAAACTCCGGATCTGGTCACGATCTTGGTGCTCCCAATGTAACACAGCTTCTACCTTGCTTGGATCTACGGCGACTCCTTCTGCGGTCATTACATGTCCGAGGAACTCCACCTTGTCCTTCCAAAAATCACACTTGCTGAACTTGGCGAAGAGTTGCTGTTCCCTCAGCTTTTCCAAAACTCGCCTCAAGTGTTCGGCATGTTCTTCCTCTGTCTTGGAGTAGATTAGGATATCATCTATGAACACGACAACAAACTTGTCCAAATATTCCATGAACACCTTATTCATCATATTCATGAAATATCTTTGGCGCATTAAATCGATCCAAAGGACATAATCAGAACTCGTAATGTCCATATCTTGACGAGAATGCGGTCTTCGGAATATCTTCTGATCGGATCTTCAACTGATGGTATCCCGATCTCAGATCAATCTTGGAGAAAACTCCGGCTCCTCTCAGCTGATCAAACAAATAATCAATCCTGGGTAGCGGGTACTTATTCTTCACGGTGACTTCATTGAGTGCACGGTAGTCAATGCACATCCTGAAACTCCCGTCCTTCTTCTTGACAAACAAAACTGGTGCTCCCCATGGCGACGAGCTTGGTCTGATAAATCCTTTCTCCATTAATTCTTCCAGCTGTTTCTTCATCTCTACCAACTCCTCGGTGGACATCCGATAGGGTCTCTTTGCTATCAGTGCTGTACCAGGTACAAGCTCTATCACAAACTCTATGTCCCTGTCTGGCGGCATACCAGGTAGATCTTCGGGAAAAACATCTGGGTACTCATTCACTACTGAGACATCCTCTATGCTGATTGCCTTAGTACTGTTAACCATCAACTGTCCATCTCTAACGGCAGTAGCTTGAAATTCCACTATCTTTCCACACGGGCTCTCAACTGAGATAGTCATTCGTCCACAATCCAATACGGCCTTGTGCTTGGATAACCAATCCATTCCCAAAATAACATCTAAGGTCTGGGTCTCCAAAATAATAAGGTTCGCTAGGAACTCTATTCCATCTATTAGTATTCTCACCCCGGAACATCCTATTTTCGTTCGGAGTTCGGAACCAGGGGTTTGAACTAAAAGCATGCATTTAAGTCTTGCAATCCCCAAATCATTTCTAGCAGCAAAGCCTTGCGAAACAAACGAATGCGAAGCTCCAGAATCAAACAAAATTGCAGTGTAATCGAGTTAACTAGCAACTTACCCGATCTGACGTCCGTAGCATTCTCGCGGGTGCATCTGCGGTGACATGGTTGACTCGGCCTCTCACCCACGATGCAGGGTGTGGCTCTGTCTTTGGCGTCCTAGCTGGGTGGTTCCTAGATTGAAGCGAACTGGGGTCACTCCTGCTGTCTTCTTTGGGCAGCTGTTGGCAAAGTGTCCTGGCTCGTTGCAGTTGTAGCAGCGTCTCACTGTTCCTTGCTGACTGCCTGAAGCGGCGTTTCTAGCGGGGGCTGGGGTCTGGTAGTTTTTATTGACGGTTCTTGGTGCTTGTAACACCCCAAAATTTTGTTTTCTTAAATCTATGTGTGATTTGGCACTTTGGTGAATTTTTGGAATTTTCTGGGATTTATTTGGATTTATTTGGAATTTATTTGAATTTATTCCATTTTAAAATAATTAAAGAATTTAATTTTGCAAATAAAATTTTGTTGGAAATATTTTATTTGAGTCCAAAATGATCCAAAGTATTTTCCGTAATTTTTAGGAATTTTTCTGAGTATTTTGCTATTTTTAATGAATTAAATGAATTTCTGGGAATTATTTCAATATTTAATCGCTGAAAATTAGTCGGGTCTAGTACTGTTCCTCGGACTCGAGCCAGACCTGAGTCTGACCCGAGCCGGACCCGCGCCTCTTGACTCGGTCGAACCGCGTCGCCTAAAAAGACCTAACCCTAAGACCGCGACCGTTGGATCTTGATCCAACGGCCGGGTAACGTCCACGTTGCTCGCACGTGAGGGCCACCGGATCCAGCGCACGTGGACGGCTCAGATGCGGCCACGTCCGCTTCGTCTCCGATTCCGACTCGGGCACGAACGGCTCCGCCGTGTGGGTCTTGACCTCCGGGTTCCGCGCGAACGCCAAGGCTATTTAAAGCCCCGCCCCTCGTCCGAGGATCGCCTGCTTGTCCCGCACCGTTTGCTCTAGGTTTCCGCGCTCAAGTCGCCGCCGCCGCCAAGGAATCCCTCACCGGAGTAGTCGAGGGTTGGCTACGGGTTTGAGAGCGATTCCGCCGCCGTTAGCCGTCCTCCGCGCTGACCGACGCTGGTCTGAAACCACCACGTTGAGGCACCCCTGAACGTGCTCTCCTTCTCGCCGACACGCCCCGACGCGTTTGGTGTCGTCTTCCCGGTTCGATGCACAAGACGCCGCACCGCCACCGCGACCTTGGAGCTCCACCGGCCGTTGGATCATCATCTGACGCTTGAGGTGAGTCCACCTCTCTATCTCGGCGTATTAGATCCCAACCGTAGGATCAAGATCGTAGGGCACCGATTAGATCTGGGTTATTGCTTAGGGTAGTCTCGGGCGAATCTTAGCCGTCCATCCAAACTTGTGCGGTCGAGATTAAGTCGCTTAGATCCAACCCGATTGGTTCGCAGCCGTTAGATCGTAAACCGAGGGCCATGATCATGCCACGTAGCACCAAGCTGCGCCGTGCGTGCATGTCGCTGACACGCCGAGCCCGCGTGTCAGCGGGTCATCTAATCCGTATCATGACATCATGATGACGTCATGACGGGGCCCGCCTGTCAGCATTGTTGGCCGGGTGTGGCTGACGTCATTCGGTACGCGTGTCGCTTCGTGATTGGTACACGTGTCCAGGCTGACGCAATAATTGATTTTCCGGAAAAGAAAATGATTTATTAATTCGAAATAATGATTTCAGATTTTGTTTCAAACTTCAAACGCTTATAACTTTTGCGTTTCAACTCTGATTTGAGTGATTCAAATTTCTAAATTTGTATAAAATTGAGACCTACCTAAATATGAATTTTATTTAATTTTTGGACTAAAGTTTTTCTCTGTAAAATTATTTAATTGATTATTTAAACTTTAAATAATCATAACTTTTGCATTTTAACTCCAAATTTGACGATTCCAGTTTCTAAAAATTCATAAAATTATGTTCTCTCTGTTTATGGATTTTATTTGGATGTTTGGATACTTTTTGCCTATTGTTTATTCGTGTATTTGCTATTTGCACGCTTTACGAGTAGACGTTGAAGTGCCGGAAGGATTCGAAGGAGAAGTATTGACTCAGGATCCAACTCAAGACCAAGAACAAGTACTTTTTGAAGGCAAGTTGTGCTTTGACCATGTTGATCCTATTTTGAAACTTATTTTGATTTAACCTATTGCATGCTAGTTCAATTAGAAAAATACTTTATTTAAATATGGGGATTAGATAAATACCAATTTGCTGTATGACACCTTGATTATTTAAATATGTGCCATGACCCTTGTCACCCTAGTTGTGGATTACTAGTTGGACATTATTAAACCGCCAACATGGGTTTTTAGACCGTTGTAGTATCGCTTAGACACACTTTCGTGCTCATGACATGATTTTGGATAATCAAATGTTAACATTGACTTAATGATATATTGAACCTGTTTTGGAAAGGTATCATGTGATGTTGATGGCACGTGGTGCATGGTAATCAACTGGGGTTTGATAAATAGTTTTTCGACCGGGGCATGTGGCAAGAATGATCAGTGGGCCGGTTGTGGCGGGATGTTGATTTGGTTCTTCGGGTAGTCTTGCCCTGGTCACCCTAAGGACTTCACCTTGCAAGCCTTTGAACTGGGTCTAACGTGCAACCACATGTCTGTAATGGGACGGACCTAGTTGACTAAGTTGCTAATAACGCATTACTGTGGGACCTCGGGAGGTCAACTACACCCTTTGTGTAAGTTGTACGGGGGAGCGTACCGGGGCTGAGGCCAGGTACCCATCTAACGGTTGATTGGCCTAAACTTCGCCTTAGCTAAGGGAAGGGTTATTGTGCAATAACCGGGGAGGACCACTTATATTGTTAGAAGTTTCCGAAAGACTTTGTTACGGGAACTCGCCTTTGTGGTGTTTGACTGTATCTTGTGGGTAAAGTGCATAACCTCTGCAGAGTGTACAATCTATTCGAATAGCCGTGTCCGCGGTATTGGACATCGCTCGGGAATTACAGTCAAGGGTTAAATTTTCTCAAAAAATAACTTGGATCTGAATGGTTGGGTTGGATTAATAATGATGTTGATGGAAATGTGGATTAGGATGGGAAAGATGTTTATTAAACTCCTTGAAAAGTTATTTACGCTTTACTTGTTTCTACTGCTTTCGAATCTACTTATGATACTTGTTAAATGTCATTTCTTTGCAAAAATACCTTGAGCCACTCCTTTGTATTAAGCCATGCATGTAGTATATTAGCTGCATTCTGTGCATGACTTGCTGAGTACCAAGTACTCACCCTTGCCACAATACAACACCAGTTGAAGAGGAGACAACACCAGCTTTGGAGGAGGAGCTCCACGAGGAACCGTCTACTTAGGGAGCGAGCCCGATCGATTACTGTGGTATACTAGATGGCGCCACGAAGTTATTTGATTTTCCGCTGCTACTATTTCTCTCTTAATAAGTTTCGCCCTGCGAGGCGTACATTTGTAACTTGACCATAAGGTCGAGTAACCAAGTTTGACTATTTAATTAAAGTACTTTATTAGTATCGAGTGGTATGATTGTGATATTTACCGATGTTAAGACTGTGTGCACTAGCGCGTTCCTGGACTAGTGCTGAATACACAGAGGGTCCGGATTTGCAAATTCGGGGTCCCGACAGAGGTGGTATCAGAGCCATACTGACCGTAGGCTCAACCCTAGCTAGAATGGTCGTAGTGAGGATAAAACCTATTTTCTAAAGCTAAAAATTTGTCAAGATAAGAAATGACATCTCGACTTACCCCCTTCTCTCTTTTCTTGTCTCTTGCTGAATTTTTCCTTACCTTGTCACGATTTAAAAATTTCGAGTTCTTACGTGAGCACTCTTGTGACAGATGGAGGGAGAGTTCAACTACGTCGATCTAGAGGTTGGTCACGCCGCAGAACTTTGGCATATGCTTCAGACTCTCGGAGATTTTGAGAAGCCGCAATACCAAGTGGAAGTGATCAGACAAGTAGGATTGATCAAGGCTTGTGACGTGAAGATTGAGGTACCTGCTAGGAAGAAGGGGCCAGGCAATCGCCCGATACACTGCACTGCCAGGAGGTCTACAATGCAGATGGGTATCCAAGAAGTATCACGACGAGCAATGCGACACATTACCCGTATCTACGCCAGAGAGTTGGAGAGCACGGTGTTCCGTTATCACCCGCGCAGCGATAACCTTCTTGACCCGAAGGCGATTCAGGATGAGGATGCCATGGTTGCACAGTTGGCACGACTTGTTGTCGCCCAGGAGGATGTACTCGATGATACAAGCAAGGAGCTACAGAAGGCCCGCAAGGAGATCACGACAGAGAAGAACAGATGGCGGGAAGCTCAAGAGTACGTGTCACACCTTCTGCGAAGGATTGACGAGTTGGAGATGGCTTTGTACGGACCAGAACCAGAGCCAAGATGCACCGAGCTACACGAGCCAGATCCGAGGAGTCGATCTCGATGAGGACACCGCTTCTTCGACTACCACAGATGACACGATTCTTTGGACACGGCAATCGTTTTGCACCTATGCCGCAGCATCCGTACCCAGGCCGTGGAGGTTTTCTCGATGAGTGAACGTAGGTTTTATAGTGAGACTCCTTCGCCGAGTCGCGTCTTAGAATAAAGAGTCGCCCTTTAGGCGTTAGACTCCAGAGTTAGCTCGATTTGGATTTTCATTGTTTGCTGAGTGTGCAGTATGTGTTGCAAGGCCCTTAGGCATTGTAAGAAACCATACCAAGTTACTATTGATTAGTTAATAAAGTTGGACCTTAAAGTTACACCTTTCGCCCCGCATAAGTTCCATATTACTTGTCTATTCTTGTTTCCCCTCATCTCTAAAACCTAGAGCAAATCGACAGATGGTGAACACCCGCGAAACTTTGGAAGCAATGGAAGTGGTTCTCGCCCGTGAAAACCCTAATGATGGAGCACCAGCACCGCCACCGGATATGCAGAATTTCGGAGCTTTTCTCGCTGCTCGGACTCGATTGATGCACGCTATGATGCAACAAATGCAACACGTCCTTTGCTTTCGAGGCCACTTTGCTAATCAAGTTAATCGTGACAACGCTAGAATACAAGACCGCCGAGTTCATGAGAACTCACCCACCTACTTTCTCTGGGAATGCCAATCCATTGGAGGCCGATGATTGGTTAAGGTCAATTGAGAGGAAGCTACACATAGCTCAATGCATAGGAAATGAGAAGGTACTCTACGCTTCTCATCAGTTGGAAGGAACAGCCGCTGAATGGTGGGAGAACTTCTGTGCCACGCAAGAGAACCCTCAAGATATCACTTGGGAAGAGTTCACAGCTGCGTTTCGTCAGTATCACGTGCCAGAAGGAATCATGGATCTTAAGATGGAGGAATTCAGAGCACTGAAGCAAGGTAATCAGCCAGTGGCCAACTACCTGAACAAGTTCACACAGCTAGCACGCTACGCACCTGAGGATGTAACGACAGATAAAGCCAGACAGTCTCGCTTCATGAAGGGACTTAACTCAGGACTACAGGTGGGACTGATCACCCACACCTTTCAAGATTTCCAAGAGTTGGTAAATAAGGCGCTTATTCTTGAGGACAAGCGCAAGGAACTGGATGAGAACAGGAAGCGCAGAATGCAATAGCAGGGATCGCGTCAGGGAGCACAGCAACGATTGAGAGTTGCACCAAATCAGTTTTTCAGATTCCAGCCACAAAATGCAACAAGGACACCGTCACCAGCACCAAGACCCGTCAATCGAACTACTGCACCCGGCCTCGCTAGGAACGCTGCTCCAGGCAGTCAGCAAGGAATAGTGAGACGCTGCTACAACTGCAACGAGCCAGGACACTTTGCCAACAGTTGTCCAAAGAAGACAGCAGGAGTGACCCCAGTTCGCTTCAATCTAGGAACCACCCCAGCTAGGACGCCAGCACCAGGAGCCACACCCCAGATTGTGGTTAGAGGCTGAGTCAACCATGTCACCGCGGATGCACTGCAGAATGCTACGGACGTCGTACTTGGTAAGTTAATTGTTAACTCAGTACCTGCAACAGTTTTGTTTGACTCTGGAGCTTCGCATTCGTTTGTTTCGCAAGGCTTTGCTGCTAGAATCGATTTGGGGATTGCAAGACTTAAGTGCATGCTTTTAGTTCAAACCCCTGGTTCCGAACTCCGAACGAAAGTAGGATGTTCCGGGGTGAGAATACTAATAGATGGAATAGAGTTCCTAGCAAACCTTATAATTTTGGAGACCCAGACCTTAGACGTTATTTTGGGAATGGATTGGTTATCCAAGCACAAGGCCGTATTGGATTGTGGACGAAGGACTATCTCAGTTGAGAGCCCGTGTGGAAAGAAAGTGGAATTTCAAGCTACTGCCGTTAGAGAAGGACAGTTGATGGTAAACAGTACCAAGGCAATCAGCATAGAGAATGTCTCAGTAGTGAATGAGTACCCAGATGTTTTTCCTGAAGATCTACCTGGTATGCCGCCAGACAGGGACATAGAGTTTGTGATAGAGCTTGTACTGCACAAAGACCGATAGCAAAGAGACCCTATCGGATGTCCACCGAGGAGTTGGTAGAGATGAAGAAACAATTTGGAAGAGTTAATGGAGAAAGGATTGATCAGACCGAGTTTGTCGCCGTGGGGAGCACCAGTTTTGTTTGTCAAGAAGAAGGACGGGAGTTTCAGGATGTGCATTGACTACCGTGCACTCAATGAAGTCACCGTGAAGAATAAGTACCCGCTACCCAGGATTGATGATTTGTTTGATCAGCTGAGAGGAGCCGGAGTTTTCTCCAAGATTGATCTGAGATCGGGATACCATCAGTTGAAGATCCGATCAGAAGATATTCCGAAGACCGCATTCTCGTCAAGATATGGACATTACGAGTTCTGATTATCTCCTTTGGGATCGATTTAATGCGCCAAAGATATTTCATGAATATGATGAATAAGGTGTTCATGGAATATTTGGACAAGTTTGTTGTGGTGTTCATAGATGATATCCTAATCTACTCCAAGACAGAGGAAGAACATGCCGAACACTTGAGGCGAGTTTTGGAAAAGCTGAGGGAACAGCAACTCTTCGCCAAGTTCAGCAAGTGTGATTTTTGGAAGGACAAGGTGGAGTTCCTCGGACATGTAATGACCGCAGAAGGAGTCACCGTAGATCCAAGCAAGATAGAAGCTGTGTTACATTGGGAGCAGCCGAAGACTGTGACCCAGATCCGGAGTTTCCTTGGAATGGCAGGATACTACCGCCGTTTCATTGAAGGCTTTTCGACAATTGCGAGAACTCTTACGCAATTCTTTGAAAAGGAGAAGAAGTTTGCATGGACGCCTTGAGAATGTGAGAAAGGTTTTCGTGAGTCAAGAAGCGATTGACATCAGCCACGGTGTTAGTTCTACGGATGTTAATCAAAGCTTTGATATTTATTGTGATGCATCGCGTCAAGGACTTGGATGTGTCGATGCAGAATGGAAAGGTCGCCGCTATGCATCAAGGCGCTTGAGGCCGCATGAGGAAAATTATCCGACACATGACCTAGAGTTAGGCTGCCGTAGTGCATGCCTTGAAGATATGGCGTCACTATCGATCGGGAACAGATGTGAAGTGTATACGGATCATAAGAGCCTTAAATACATATTCACCCAATCGGATCTGAACATGAGGCGAGGAGATGGTTAGAGTTGATCAAGGACTACAATGTTGGAATCCATTACCATCCCGGGAAGGCCAACGTAGTTGCCGATGCCTTGAGTCGGAAAAGCCATACCGTGAGTATGTTGCTAGCCACAAGTCAGGATGAGTTATGTGAGGAATTTCAGAGAATGAAGATTGAGGTGGTACCTAGCGGATTCTTGGCCGCATTAGAAGTAAAGCCTACCCTAGAGGACCAGATCCGGGAAGGACAGAAGGATGATGACAAGATCCGCAGGATTAAGTCCATCAAGGAAGAAGGCAAGGCAGAGGATTTCGAGTTGGATGAGCAAGGCACGTTATGGATGAAGGATCGCATTTGTGTGCCGAACAAGAAGGAGCTGAAGCAGTTGATTCTAGAAGAAGCCCATGACTCCAAGTATTCAATTCATCCTGGAAGCGCCAAAATGTATCAGGATTTGAAGGAAAGATTCTGGTGGCCGAGCATGAAGCGTGAAGTTGCCGAGCATGTTGCATTGTGCGACGTATGCCAGAGAGTCAAGGCAATGCATCAGAGGCCAGCAGGATTACTACAGCCATTGAAAATACCTGAGTGGAAGTGGGAGGAAATCGGAATGGATTTCATTACCGGTTTGCCTAAGACTCAAGGAGGTTATGACTCCATATGGGTTATAGTGGATCGCTTGACCAAAGTAGCCCATTTTATCCCCGTGAAGACCACTTACTAGGGAGATAAGTTAGCAGAGTTGTATATGATCAGGATCGTCTGTTTGCACGGAGTGCCAAAGAGGATTGTATCGGACAGAGGTACCCAATTTACCTCAAGGTTCTGGAATAAGTTGCATGAAGCCATGGGAACCCGTTTGAACTTCAAGATCTGACCTATCATCCACAGACGGATGGACAGACCGAAAGAGTCAATCAGATTCTGGAGGATATGTTAAGAGCATGTGCATTGGCTTATGCTACCTCTTGGGATAAGAGTTTACCGTATGCCGAGTTCAGTTACAATAATAGTTACCAGGCTAGTTTACAGATGTCACCTTTTGAGGCACTGTATGGTCGACCCTGTCGGACACCATTAAATTGGAATGAGACCGGCGAGCGCCGTGTCTTCGGGCCTGATATTCTTCAAGAAGCTGAAGAGCAGATTGCCATGATTAGGGAAAGGTTGAAGATAGCCCAATCACGACAGAAGAGTTATACTGACAATCGTCGCCGGGACTTGAGTTTTGAACTAGAAGACTTTGTATACCTCAGAGTTACGCCTCTCAGGGGAGTTAAGAGGTTCCATGCCAAAGGGAAACTCGCACCCCGTTATGTTGGACCATTTAAGATTTTGAGCCGCAGAGGCGAAGTTGCTTATCACCGAGTTGCCCACGATCGTTAGCAGGAGTACATGACGTATTCCATGTGTCCCAGTTGAAGAAGTGTCTCCGAGTACCTGAGGAACAGACAGCGCTAGAGTCAATTGAGTTGCAAGAAGATTTGACTAACAAGGAGCATCCCGTGAAGATTCTAGACACAATGGATCGAGAGACGAGGAACAAGTAAACCCGTTTCAGAGAGTTCAAGGAGCAATCATGAAGAAAGCGGCGACTTGGGAACGCTAAGAGGATTTGAAGAAAGAGTTTCCGAACCTATTCCTTTAGTAAGCCCCGAATCTCGGGACGAGATTACATTAAGGGGGAGGTTTGTAACACCCCAAAATTTTGCTTTTCCTAAATCTATGTGTGATTTGGCACTTTGGTGAATTTTTGGAATTTTCTGGAATTTATTTGGATTTATTTGGAATTTATTTGAATTTATTCCATTTTGAAATAATTAAAGAATTAGACTTTGCAAATAAAATTTTTTTGGAAATATTTTATTTGAGTCCAAAATGATCCAAAGTATTTTCCAGAATTTTTCTGGAATTTTTCTGAGTCTTTTGATATTTTTAATGAATTAAATGAATTTCTGGGAATTATTTTAAATATTAAATCGCTGGAAATTCGAGTTGGGTCAAGTACTGTTCATCCGATCGACCGAGTCCGAGTCCGACTCGAGTCCGACCCGAGCCACGTGACTTGATCGAACCGCGTCCAAACCCTAACCGTTGTGGACCGTCGGATCAAGATCCAACGGTTAGGATTTCCCCGGATCCGATCTCGCGCGCGCATCGTGGCCGCTGATCGTGCCACGTGGACGGCTGTCCGTCGTCGTCTCCGCCCGAGTCCGGGACGGACTCCTCCGCCGCGTAGCCGCCGCGTCCCCGCTAGGGTTCCGATTCTAGCACGCATCCCGGGGGTATTTAAGGCGTGGGACATCTCCCGGGGTTGCCCGTTGTCGCGCGCACCTTTCGCCCCTAGTCTCCGAGCTTGAGCCGCTGCTAGCTAGCCGCAATCGCTCGCCGTAGCTAGATCTTACCTCCGCCACGGTCTTTGCCGCGCCCCGCCGTCATCCGTCGCCCTCCGTCGCCGTTAAGCCCAGATCCGAGACCCCCAGGTCAAGCTGCGTCGGCGAGGACATCTCACTTCACCGGAGGACCCTCGGAGCGCCGTTCCACGCGTCATCGTCCTCGACTCCGGCAGCCCAAGCCCCGCCGTGACGCCATCACCGCGCGAAGCTTCTCGACCGTCCGATTCCGATCAAACCGCTGCGGTGAGTTGACGTGTTTCCGAACATGATTGGATCTGGACCGTTGGATCAAGATCCAACGGCCCACGATCACCTCATGCGCCTTAATACCGTAAAACTAGGTTAGATCGGGACCGTCCGATCTAGATCGAACGGCCCATGTTCACCGTGTAGATTATAACGGAGTTAACCTAGGGTAGATCTAGACCGTTGGATCTAGATCCAACGGCCGTGATTATGCCACGTAGCCGCCGCCGCGCCGTGCGTTGAGTCACCGACAGGTCGGGCCCGCGTGCCAGCGGTCGAGCCTGGGCGTGACTACGCGTCACTGACATGCGGGGCCCGCATGTCAGTGTCTCGCCCGAGAGTCGCACCGTGCACGTGACCCACTGACGGGTGGGACCCGCGTGTCGGCCGACCGAGCCGCGGACCGGTCCACGCTGACCGAAAGCAAGCCGTGGGCCGAGCCCATGGATCGGTGACGCCACCGCCCAATCAGAGGCTGACACGTGTCCAGGCTGACGCAATAAATGATTTTCCGAAAAAGAAAATGATTTATTAATTCGAAATAATGATTTCAGATTTTGATTCAAACTTCAAACGCTTATAACTTTTGCGTTTCAACTCCGATTTGAGTGATTCAAATTTCTAAATTTGTATAAAATTGAGATCTACCTAAATATGAATTTTATTTAATTTTTGGACTAAAGTTTTTCTCTGTAAAATTATTTAATTGATTATTTAAACTTTAAATAATCATAACTTTTGCATTTTAACTCCAAATTTGACGATTCCAGTTTCTAAAAATTCATAAAATTATGTTCTCTCTGTTTATGGATTTTATTTGGATGTTTGGACACTTTTTGCCTATTGTTTATTCGTGTATTGCTATTTGCACGCTTTACGAGTAAACGTTGAAGTTTATCAGAGGTGGTATCAGAGCCATATTGACTGTAGGCTCACCCATAGCTAGAATGGTCGTAGTGAGGATAAAACCTATTTTCTAAAGCTAAAAATTTGTGAAGATAAGAAATGACATCTCGACTTACCCCTTCTCTCTTTCCTTGTCTCTTGCTGAATATTCCCTTACCTTGTCACAATTTAAAATTTCGAGTTCTTACGTAAGCACTCTTGTGATAGATGGAGGGAGAGTTCAACTACGTCGATCTGGAGGTTGGTCACGCCGCAGAACTTTGGCATATGCTTCAGACTCTCGGAGATTTTGAGAAGCCGCAATACCAAGTGGAAGTGATCAGACAAGCAGGATTGATCAAGGCTTGTGACGTGAAGATTGAGGTACCTGCTAGGAAGAAGGGGCCAGGCAATCGCCCGATACACTGCACTGCCAGGAGGTCTACAATGCAGATGGGTATCCAAGAAGTATCACGACGAGCAATGCGACACATTACCCGTATCTACGCCAGAGAGTTGGAGAGCACGGTGTTCCGTTATCACCCGCGCAGCGATAACCTTCTTGACCCGAAGGCGATTCAGGATGAGGATGCTATGGTTGCACAGTTGGCACGACTTGTTGTCGCCCAGGAGGATGTACTCGATGATACAAGCAAGGAGCTACAGAAGGCCCTCAAGGAGATCACGATAGAGAAGAACAGATGGCGGGAAGCTCAAGAGTACGTGTCACACCTTCTGCGAAGGATTGACGAGTTGGAGATGGCTTTGTACAGACGTAACCAGAGCCAAGATTCGAGCTACACGAGCCGATCCGAGGAGTCGGATCTCGATGAGGACACCGCTTCTTCGACTACCACAGATGACACACGCTATGGACATGGCAATCGTTTCGCGCCTATGCCGCAGCATCCATACCCAGGCCGTGGAGGTTTTCTCGATGAGTGAACGTAGGTTTTATAGTGAGACTCCTTCGCCGAGTCGCGTCTTAGAATAAAGAGTCACCCTTTAGGCGTTAGACCCCAGTGTTAGTTCGATTTGGATTTTCATTGTTTGCTGAGTGTGCAGTATGTGTTGCAAGGCCCTTAGGCATTGTAAGCAACCATACCAAGTTATTGATATCAATAATAAAGTTGGACCTTAAAGTTACACCTTTCGCCCCGCATAAGTTCCATATTACTTGTCTATTCTTGTTTCCCTCTCATCTCTAAAACCTAGAGCAAATCGACAGATGGTGAACACCCGCGGAAACTTTGGAGGCAATGGAAGTGGTTCTCGCCCAGCAGAAAACCCCAATGATGGAGCACCAACACCGCCACTGGATATGCAGAATTTCGGAGCTTTTCTCGCTGCTCAGACTCAGTTGATGCATGCTATGATGCAACAGATGCAAAACGTCACTGCTCAGGCCACAGCTAATCAAGTCAATCAGGGACAACGCCAGAATACAAGACTGTCAGAGTTTATGAGAACTCACCCACCCACTTTCTCTGGGAATGCCAATCCATTGGAGGCCGATGATTGGTTAAGGTCAATTGAGAGGAAGCTACACATAGCTCAATGCATAGGAAATGAGAAGGTACTCTACGCTTCTCATCAGTTGGAAGGAACAATACCGAATGGTGGGAGAACTTCGTACACGCAAGTGAACCCTCGTGACATCACTTGGGAAGAGTTCACAGTGCATTTAAAGATTATCACGTGCCTGAAGGAATCATGGATCTTAAGAAGGAGGAGTTCAGAGCACAAGCAAGGTAATCAGCCAAGGTCGACTACCTGAACAAGTTCACACACCGGCACGCTACGCACTGAGGATGTAACAACAGATAAAGCCAGGCAGTCTCGCTTCATGAAGGGACTTAACTCAGGACTACAAGTAGGGTGATCACCCACACCTTTCCAGATTTCCAAGAGTTGGTGAATAAGGCGCTTATTCTTGAGGACAAGCGCAAGGAACTGGATGAGAACAGAAGCGCAGGATGCAACAAAGGGATCACGTCAGAACGCATAGCAGCGCTGAGAGTTGCACCAAATCAGTTTTCAGATTCCAGCCACAAAATGCAACAAGGACACCGTCACGGCACCAAGAACCGTCAATCAAAACTACTGCACCCACCCGCTAGAAACGCCGCTTTAGGCAACAAGAAGGAACAGTGAGACGCCGCTACAACTGCAACGAGCCAGGACACTTTGCCAACAGCTGCCCAAAGAAGACAGCAGGAGTGACCCCAGTTCGCTTCAATCTAGGAACCACCCCAGCTAGGACGCCAGCACCAGGAGCCACAGCCCAGATTGTGGTGAGAGGCCGAGTCAACCATGTCACCGCAGATGCACTATAGAATGCTACGGACGTCGTACTGGGTAAGTTACTTGTTAACTCAGTACCTGCAGCAGTTTTGTTTGATTCTGGAGCTTCGCATTCGTTTGTTTCGCAAGGCTTTGCTGCTAGAAATGATTTGGGGATTACAAGACTTAAATGCATGCTTTTAGTTCAAACCCCTGGTTCCGAACTCCGAACGAAAGTAGGATGTTCCGGGGTGAGAATACTAATAGATGGAATAGAGTTCCTAGCGAACCTTATTATTTTGGAGACCCAGACCTTAGATGTTATTTTGGGAATGGATTAGTTATCCAAGCACAAGGCCGTATTGGATTGTGGACGAAGGACTATCTCAGTTGAGAGCCCGTGTGGAAAGAAAGTGGAATTTCAAGCTACTGCCGTTAGAGATGGACAGTTGATGGTTAACAGTACTAAGGCAATCAGCATAGAGGATGTCTCAGTAGTGAATGAGTACCCAGATGTTTTTCCCGAAAATCTACCTGGTATGCCGCCAGACAGGGACATAGAGTTTGTGATAGAGCTTGTACTGCACAAAGACCGATAGCAAAGAGACCCTATCGGATGTCCACCGAGGAGTTGGTAGAGATGAAAAAACATTTGGAAGAATTAATGGAGAAAGGATTTATCGACCAGCTCGCCGCCATGGGGAGCACCGCTTTGTTTGTCAAGAAGAAGGACGGGAGTTTCAGGATGTGCATTGACTACCGTGCACTCAATGAAGTTACCGTGAAGAATAAGTACCCGCTACCCAGATTGATGATTTGTTTGATCACCGAGAGGAGCCGGAGTTTTCCAAGATTGATCCGAGATCGGGATACCATCGCTTGAAGATCCGATCGTAAGATATTCAAGACCGTGATTCTCGCCAAGATATGGACATTACGAAGTTTACGCTATGTCCTTTGGATCGACGAATGCGCCAAAGATATTTCATGAATATGATGAATAAGGTGTTCATGGAATATTTGGACAAGTTTGTTGTGGTGTTCATAGATGATATCCTAATCTACTCCAAGACAGGAAGAACATGCCAACACTTGAGGCGAGTTTTGGAAAAGCCGAGGAACAAAGCAACTCTTCGCCAAGTTCGAAGTGTGATTTTTGGAAGGACAAGGTGGAGTTCCTCGGACATGTAATGACCGCATGAGTCACCGTAGATCCAAGCAAGGTAGAAGTCAGGTTACATTGGGAGCGTACCGAAGACGTGACCCAGATCCGGAGTTTCCTTGGAATGGCGAGGATACTACCGCTGCTTTCATTGAAGGCTTTTCGACAATTGCGAGACCTCTTACGCAATTCTTTGAAAAAGGAGAAGAAGTTTGCATGGACGCAATGTGAGAAAGGATTTCAGAGTCAAGAAGCGATTGACATCGGCGCGGTGTTAGTTCTCTGGGATGTTAATCAAAGCTTTGATATTTATTGTGATGCATCGCGCCAAGGACTTGGATGTGTCTCGATGCGTAATGGAAAGGTCGTCGCTTATGCATCAAGGCAGTTGAGGCCGCATGAGGAAAATTATCCGACACATGACCTAGAGTTAGCTGCCGTAGTGCATGCCTTGAAGATATGGCGTCACTATCTGCTCGGGAACAGATGTGAAGTGTATACGGATCATAAGAGCCTTAAATACATATTCACACAGTCGGATCTGAACATGAGGCAGAGGAGATGGTTAGAGTTGATCAAGGACTACAATGTTGGAATCCATTACCATCCCGGGAAGGCCAACGTAGTTGCCGATGCCTTGAGTCGGAAAAGCCATACTATGAGCATGTTGCTAGCCACAAGTTAGGATGAGCTGTGTGAGGATTTCCAGAGAATGAAGATTGAGGTGGTGCCTAGCGGATTCTTGGCCGCATTAGAAGTAAAGCCTACCCTAGAGGACCAGATCCGAAGGGATGTATGATGATGACAAGATCCGCAGGATTAAGTCCATCAAGGAAGAAGGCAAGGCAGAGGATTTCAAGTTGGATGAGCAAGGTACGTTATGGATGAAGGATCGCATTTGTGTGCCGAACAAGAAGGAGCTGAAGCAGTTGATTCTAGAAGAAGCCCATGACTCCAAGTATTCAATTCATCCTGGAAGCGCCAAAATGTATCAGGATTTGAAGGAAAGATTCTGGTGGCCGAGCATGAAGCGTGAAGTTGCCGAGCATGTTGCATTGTGCGACGTATGCCAGAGAGTCAAGGCAATGCATCAGAGACTAGCAGGATTGCTACAGCCGCTGAAAATACCTGAGTGGAAGTGGGAGGAAATCGGAATGGATTTCATTACCGGTTTGCCTAAGACTCAAGGAGGTTATGACTCCATATGGGTTATAGTGGATCGCTTGACCAAAGTAGCCCATTTCATCCCCGTGAAGACCACTTACACGGGAGATAAGTTAGCAGAATTGTACATGATCAGGATCGTCTATTTGCACGGAGTGCCAAAGAGGATTGTATCGGACAGAGGTACCCAATTTACCTCAAGGTTTTGGAATAAGTTGCATGAAGCCATGGGAACCCGTTTAAACTTCAGTACAGCTTATCATCCGCGGACGGATGGACAGACCGAAAGAGTCAATCAGATTCTGGAGGATATGTTAAGAGCCTGTGCATTGGCTTATGCTACCTCTTGGGATAAGAGTTTGCCGTATGCCGAGTTCAGTTACAATAATAGTTACCAGGCTAGTTTACAGATGTCACCTTTTGAGGCATCAGATGGTCGACCGCTTGACGCCATTGAATTCGAATGAGACCGTGCGAGCGCCGTGTCTTCGGGCCGATATTCTTCAAGAGGTCAAGAGCATATTGCCATGATTAGGGAAAGGTTGAAGATCGCCCAATCACGCAGAAGAGTTATCTTGACAATCGTCGCCGGGACTTGAGTTTTGAACCGTAAGACTTTGTATACCTCGAGTTACACCTCTCGTGGGAGTTAAGAGGTTCCATGCCAAAGGGAAACTCGCACCCGCTATGTAGGACCATTTAAGATTTTGAGCGCAGAGGCGAAGTTGCTTATCACCGGAGTTGCCACATAAGTTAGCGAGTACATGACGTATTCCATGTGTCCCGATTGAAGAAGTGTCTCCGAGTACACGAGGAAACAGACACCGCTAGAGTCAATTGAGTTGCAAGAAGATTTGACTTACAAGGAGCATCCCGTGAAGATTCTCGGACACTATGGATCGAGAGACCGAAATAAGTCAACCCGTTTCAGAGTTCGGGAGCAATCATGAAGAAAGCGAAGCGACTTGGGAACGCGAAGAGGATTTGAGGAAAGAGTTTCCGAACCTATTCCTTTAGTAAGCCCTGAATCTCGGGGACGAGATTCTGTTAAGGGGGGAGGTTTGTAACACCCCAAAATTTTGCTTTTCTTAAATTCATGTGTGATTTGGCACTTTGGTGAATTTTTGGAATTTTCTGGAATTTATTTGGATTTATTTGGAATTTATTTGAATTTATTCCATTTTGAAATAATTAAAGAATTAGACTTTGCAAATAAAATTTTGTTGGAAATATTTTATTTGAGTCCCAAATACCCTAAAATATTTTCCAGAATTTTTCTGAGTCTTTTGCTATTTTTAATGAATTAAATGAATTACTGGGAATTATTTTAATCATTAAATCGCTGAAAAATCAAACCGAAGTCGATTCTTGTTCATCCGATCGAGGCCCGAGTCGACTCGAGTTCGAGTCCGACCGAAAGCCACGTGACTTGACCGAACCCCATTCGATCCTAACCGTTGGATCGAGATCCAACGGTCCAAATTGGACCGCGACTCGAAGCCGAAGTCTGGTCGGATCCGATCGCGCTTCACGATCGCGGACCGTCGATCGTGCCACGTGGGCCGTCGTCGTCGTCCGCCAAACCGAGCCGGACTCGCCGCCGTAGATCTAGGGTTCCGCCGCACGAACGCCGAGGCTATTTAAGGCCCGGTCACACCGAGGTCACCGACTTTGCGCACTGTAGCCCCTACTCACCAAGCGAGCCGCCGCCCGTTTAGCCGCGATAGCTCGCCGTAGTTGAGCGCCGCTCCGCCACGGTTTTGCTTCATCCCGCCGCCACCCGCCCCTAGCCACCGCTGAGCCCAGATCCGAGAATCCCTGCAGGCCGAGACGCACCTGCGGAGCCAACTCATCTCGGCCGAGGAGCCCGGCGCCACTGAGTGGTCGCTCGTCTCGCCTCCGCTGCAGCCCGCGCCGCCATCGACCACGCGAAGCTCAGGCGCCGTCCGATCTTGATCGTGCGGTTGAGGTGAGTTCACGTGTTTCCAAACCCGATTAGATCTGGACCGTTGGATCAAGATCCAACGGCCACGATCACCACGTCGCCGTAGTAGTGTTAATGTAGGATTAGATCTGGACCGCCGTCCGATCTAGATCGAACGGCCACGATCATTGAGTAGTTTTCAACGTGTTAACCTTGGATCCAATCGCGCCGTTGATTTTCAAATCAACGGACACGATCGCGCCACGTGTCCAGGAAGCCGAATCGCCGCCACGCGGCGTCGTGCGTGGAGTCAGCGACACGCCGCTGCGGTCGGCGGCGACAAGATCGTAACGCCACCCATGACGTCATCGGTAGGTCCCACCTGCCGCACCGGTGAGCCCCCGCCGACGCCGCCAGTGGCGTCACCGAGTGGTCCCACATGTCGACGACACGTGGAGCCGTGGACCGAGTCCACGGTGAGACCCGAGCCGAGCGTGGACCAAGTCCATGGATTCCACCGACGCCGCCAGACCAATCGAGGTCGACACGTGTCGGTGACGCAATAAATGATTTTCCGAAAAAGAAAATGATTTATTAATTCGAAATAATGATTTCAGATTTTGATTCAAACTTCAAACGCTTATAACTTTTGCGTTTCAACTCCGATTTGAGTGATTCAAATTTCTAAATTTGTATAAACTTGAGATCTACCTAAATATGAATTTTATTTAATTTTTGGAATAAAGTTTTTCTCTGTAAAATTATTTAATTGATTATTTAAACTTTAAATAATTATAACTTTTGCATTTTAACTCCAAATTTGACGATTCTAGTTTCTAAAAATTCATAAAATTATGTTCTCTCCGTTTATGGATTTTATTTGGATGTTTGGACACTTTTTGCCTATTGTTTATTTGTGTATTGCTATTTGCACGCTTTACGAGTAGACGTTGAAGTGCCGGAAGGATTCGAAGGAGAAGTATTGACTCAGGATCCAACTCAAGACCAAGAACAAGTACTTTTTGAAGGCAAGTTGTGCTTTGACCATGTAGATCCTATTTTGAAATCTATTTTGATTTAACCTATTGCATGCTAGTTCAATTAGAAAAATACTTTATTTAAATATGGGGGTTAGATAAATACCAATTTGTTGTATGACACCTTGATTATTTAAATATGTGCCATGACCCTTGTCACCCTAGTTGTGGATTACTAGTTGGACATTATTAAATTGCCAACATAGGTTTTAGACCGTTGTAGTATCTTTGCTTAGACACCTTTCGTGCTCATGACATGATTTTGGACAATCAAATGTTAATATTGACTTAATGATATATTGAACCTGTTTTGGAAAGGTATCATGTGATGTTGATGGCACGTGGTGCATGGTAATCAACTGGGGTTTGATAAATAGTTTTCGACCGGGGCATGTGGCAAGAATGATCAGTGGGCCGGCTTGTGGCCTTTGGGGATGTTGATTTGGTTCTTCGGGTAGTCTTGCCCTGGTCACCCTAAGGACTTAACCTTGCAAGCCTTTGAACTGGTCTAACGTGCAGCCACATGTCTCAGTAATGGGACGGACCTAGTTGACTAAGTTGCTAATAACGTACCTATGGGACCTCGGGAGGTCAACTACACCCTTTGTGTAAGTTGTGCGGGGGGCGTCTGGCCGAGGCCAGTACCCATCTAACAGTTGATTGGCCTAAACTTCGCCTTAGCTAAGGGAAGGGTTAGTGTGCAATAACCGGGAGGACCACTTGTATTGTTAGAAGTTTCCGAAAGACTTTATTACTGAGGAACTTCGCCTTTGTGGTGTTTGACTGTATCTTGTGGGTAAAGTGCATAACCTCTGCAGAGTGTAGAATCTATTCGAATAGCCGTGTCCGCGGTATTGGACATCGCTCGGGAATTAAAGTCAAGGGTTAGATTTTCTCAAAAATAACTTGGATTTGAAAGGTTGGGTTTGGTTAAATAATGATGTTGATGGAAATGTGGATTAGAATGGGAAAGATGTTATTAAAATCCTTGAAAAGTTAATTACGCTATACTTGTTTCTACTGCTTTCGAATCTACTTATGATACTTGTTAAATGCTGTTTACTGCAAATATACCTTGAGCTATTCCTTTGTACCAAGCCATGCATGTAGTATATTAGCTGCATTCTGTGCATGACTTGCTGAGTACCAAGTACTCACCCTTGCCACAATACAACACCAGTTGAAGAGGAGACTACACCAGCTTTGGAGGAGGAGCTCCACGAGGAACCGTCTACTTAGGGAGCGAGCCGGTCAGGTTACTGTGGTATACTGGATGGCGCCACGAAGTTATTTGATTTTCCGCTGCTACTATTTCTCTCTTAAATAAGTTTCGCCCTGCGAGGCGTATATTGTAACTTGACCATAAGGTCGAGTAACCAGTTTGGTTATTTAAATAAAAGTACTTTACTAGTATCGAGTGGTATGATTGTGATATTTACCGATGTTAAGACTGTGTGCACTAGCGCGTTCCTGGACTAGTGCTGAATACACAGAGGGTCCGGATTTGCAAATTCGGGGTCCCGACACAAATCCCCATCTCACCCGACATTGCCCGCTACTCGCAAAACCTAAAACAGAGGTTCTGTCCCGGCGGGACAGCAGCCTTGCAAAGGCCATAACTTGAGTTCTGGGACTCCAAATCGATTAAACGAGTACACCATCGCGAAGCTTAGGAAATTTCCTACCTTTTTCTAGTTATACGGAAAGACTGATTCGGAATCTAAAATTATTTAATCTACAGATTACTACGATCTGTTCTAATTGCGTCACAGATTTTAACACGCTCGGTAAAATGGCCATAACTTTCAAACGGCTGATCGTATTTTAACGTGCTTTATGTCCACGGAAAGATAATTAAATTATCTACAACTTCTTTTAAGTCCGTATGGACATATTCGGAATCTAAATCGACGAAAACTCGAACCCTAGCCCGACTGCTCAATCTGCCCGAAAACAGAAACGTGGCAACGTCTAGATCTAACCCAAAGTACTCCAACCCAGCACCACCAATTGATCTAAAAACTTCATAAACACCCTAAGAACAGTACCTAGATCAAACCCAAGGATCCCCATGATCATACCTTTGCCCAACGAACGAATCTCCAATAGGTCTCCTCGCGGATCGCTCCTTGCTCCTCGCTCCTCGCTCCAACGGATGGATCCACAAGGTGCAGAGGTGTGGAGACCACCCTAGGGCAGCAAGGGGGTGGAGGAGAGGTGGTGGAGAGGTGGGGCAATGGAGGAGAGCAAGGGGGAGGCGCAAGGCTCAAAGGGAAGGGGCGGCTCGGGCTTGGCAAGTGGGGGGAGGTGAGGGGGGCGCACCAAGGCCTCAAGGGGCGCAAAGGCAGCAGGGTGGACGCCCCAAAGGGGCAGGGAAACCCCTTTTACCAGCCCCCACACCCAATTCTAGTCCGTTACGGAGACCTAATCCATCCCACCAAAACCCACCAAGGCCCAAAACTCCCCGGGAAGGCCCAAAACCCCGAAAACGGCCCGGAAAAGCTATTAACCTCCATAACCTATAGTTTTAACCTTAATTCCACATTTCATTCTGTTTTTAACCATATCAAGCACGTAAAATAAAGTTATGACACTCCGTGGTGTCACAATGGTGATGCTGCTTCAGCCCTCGCCTTTGGAGGGAAAGTGGTTCCGGTGGAAACGCCCGGCCAAGCGGAGTACCTGGACGACCACCTCATGGTCGTTGTACTTGAGCGGGAAGGCACATGGATGGATCCGATCCTGGCCTACCTGCGGGATCAAGTCTGCCCCGACGATGATGCGTCAGCAGAGAAGGTAGCACGAAAGGCCAAGTGCTATACCCTGGTGGGTGGGGACCTGTATCGCCGGGGTAAGAATGGAATTCTTCTGAAGTGCATCACTCGGGAAGAGGGGAGCAGTTTGCTCTCGGATATCCATGGAGGCGTGTGCGGGAGCCATGTGTCCGGACGAACGATGGCGGGAAAAGCTTTCCGTCAAGGGTTCTATTGGCCAACCGCCCTCCAGGATGCCTGCGAGCTGGTGAGGAGATGTGAGGCGTGCCAGTTCCACGCCAAGCAGATCCACCAACCAGCCCAGGCCCTGCAAACTATCCCGCTCTCATGGCCCTTCGCGGTCTGGGGGCTGGATATCCTGGGCCTGTTCCCACGGGCCACAGGGGGCTACACCTACCTGTTCGTCGCCGTCGACAAGTTCACTAAGTGGGTGGAAGCCGAGGCGGTCAGATCCATCACCGCTGCAGCTGCGGTCAAGTTCATCCAAGGGATCTTCGCCCGCTTTGGGGTCACCAACCGCATCATCACCGACAACGGCGCGCAGTTCACCAGCGCGGCCTTCCTCGACTTCAGTGAAGAGATGGGCACCAAGGTCTGCTTTGCCTCCGTCGCCCATCCACAAAGCAATGGCCAAGTCGAGCGGGCCAACGTTGGCCCGGTCTTTGAAGGGCCTCAAGACCCGGGCGTTCGATCGACTCCATAAGCGCGGGGCACGGTGGACCGAGGAGCTCCTGGCTATGTTGTGGTCGCTTCGCACCACTCCCAGCCGGGCCACCGGGGAAACCCCTTTCTTCCTGGTCTACGGCGCGGCGTTCGCGAAAGCAGGTCAGGAGGATCTGCGCAGAGACGATGTCAACCTCCTAGAAGAGGCGCGAGACCGGGCGGCCCTACGTGCCGCGATATCAAGAAAGCCTCGAGCGATACCACGCCTCCGGTCGGGAGAGAACACCGGCGTGGGTGACCTGGTCTTGCGGAAAATCCAACGCATGCCGGATGCACAAACTGTCTCCCAGTGGGAGGACCCTTCAAAGTGGTCTCGATCTCTCGGCCGGGGTGGTCAGGGTGACGAGGACGATGAAGAGCTGGCGAACTCGCAGAACATAGAGAACCTGCGCAAGTTCTACCCTTGAACAGTTGTAAGTTCCAGGCTCTGTTCCCTGACCCACCGAAGCGTGTCTTCCACTCTATGGTTGATCGAGGAAGGCCTTGCATTGAATTTAAATGTTCATTTTCTTTATTCAAAGGATTTGTGCTTCCTTTCTTGTTTTTGGTTTTTTGCCCTCCGCGAGCGGTGCCGAGCATTTTCCTTTTACCCTGCGGCCGTGCAAAACTTCGAGAGCAAAGGGAACCACTTAGTGAGAACGGCGTGCAGGGGTAGGCGATCGGACGACTGGTTCAACACGACTCCCGGCACGGTCATGACACTCTGGGTGTCCCTGTGGGGGTCGGCGTCTCGAACACCATGCCCGAAAACCTAAGACCCTGTCACGGCTCACTAAGTGTCTGTTCCCTAGAGGCTATCTGGGAGGCATAATTTTGCTAAGCCAAAGGGTTCGAAGGGGGAGACTCCCTGGCACAAGCCGCTAAGTCGCTGAGCGTCTATGCACTTTCCCTCCTGGAACCAGTGAAATAAAAAAAGAGACAACAGACTCTGGGTGACGAAAAGATAAGCCTGCGCTTCTGATTCATTCTTTGAATTGAAATACATCAAGTGTCTTACAGGCGGAAACAAAAGAAAGGGGGGCTACGCCGCGGGTGGCTCCTCCTCGTCCTCCGCTGCGGCCTCAGCAGCCGCCACGTCCTCTTCAGCCGGGCCAATGTCTAGCACCATCGCCACGTCCTCCGCGGCCGCCTCCATCTGAGGATTCCCCATCACCAGCTGTGCGGCAACGCGCTCAGCGGCGCCCTGGACTCGCTCCTCCGCCTGCGCCCAGTCACCTTCGATCCCCTAGACAGTGGCCATGGGATCGAAGTTGGCGTCGCGACTGGCGCAGCAGGCCAGCACATACGTCGCCGTGGCCGCCGCCACTGCACGCCCCTCCTGGGCAGACCGGGCGGTAAGGGCAGCGGGCAGGAGCGTGAGAAAATCCGCGGTCCGGGTGAGGCAGAACACGTAGTGCTGCGGCCTCTCCTCCCGCGGACCCGGCTGCTCCAGCCCCAGTGGGGTAATGCTGGCCGCCGTCCGGTCGAAGGCGTGGCGTAGCATCCTGAGGGTGTCCACCTCGGACTGAACCCGGTTGGTCCTCTCCGCCGCCAGCTCCGCGGAAAGCTCGTCAGCACGGCGGGCATTCTGCTCCCGCTGCTCCCGTTCCCGCCGCAGCTGGAGCTCAAGCCCCACCCCCTGGTCGCGCAAGTCTGCCACCTCCTTGCGGAGGCGGTGGATCTCGGCTCCCGCCTCCGTCAGCCGCTCCCGGCTCGTCTCCAGACGGCTGCTCGTGCTGGAGTAGAGCTCGCCGAGAAGTGCCCGGCCAGGGCATCCGCGTCGCCGAAGGAATGGAAGATCTGAGGGCTCGGGGTAGGAACGAGGCCAGCCGGGCCCGGCCCTGGCGACAATGACGCCAGCGGCCGCTTTGAGGATTGTCCCCCTCCCCCTGCTCGTCCCGGAGCTCATCATACCCGGGCACCGCGGCCCCCACGGCCGTAACACCTTGACCGTCCTGGGCGCCGGGGGCATCCGGAGCGGGAACCCTGAACAAAGGAATGATCATAAGGTACGACCCAAGGGAACCTAATTTTTATGTAACATGTCCGTTCCTGGCTTACCTAGGTGGCGGCCTGGGGAAGCGGGGCACGCTCGGGGTGAGGACCAGACCCCTGCGTGGCGCTATCAACGCCGGCTTTGGCAGCCTAAGGACCGGAGCTGGCGGCAGAGGAAGAATCGCCGCTGCCGGTGACGGCGGTGGAGGCGGGGGCGCCCGTTCCTCTGTCGTCGAAGTTGGCGCCGGTGGTGGCGGCGGCGGCGGCGGTGGCAGCTGTTGCACCACTGTCGGAGTTGGCAGTGGTTGAGAAGATGTCGGTGCCGGAGGGTCCGTCGTCACCACCCCGACGAGGGCGAGAGAGGACGAGGTCGCGCCGGTCGTCGGACCCTCCGCCGCCACCGACGAGCCCGCCGTTGCAGCAGAAGAAGTGCCCATGGCCGCCGCGGAGGATCCCGCCCTGACCGGGCCCAGGAGGCGGGGTCTTTGGGGAGGCCTGTTGGCATCATCGTCGTCGTCGTCGGAGCGCCTGCGCCTCCCTTGATCGCCACCCCCCTGGCCGCCAGCGGGGGGAGGGTCCCTGATCATCAAGGGGGTCCGGCGTAGCACGACGGGTGTGCCCATAGCGTCCATCGACGGCATGGCGCGGATTATCGCCGCGCGCTCCCCCGGTGATAACCGGCAGAGCGGAACTGCGCCGTCCGGGAACGGCAGAACGGGGTGGACAAAACCTAGCTGTGCCATCCACCTGTCGATCACGTCGGGAGCCAGGTTCCCGGCGGCTAGCAACCAAAAAAGAAAAAGAGAAAAGTCCCAGGAAACAGAAACACAGTCAGCACCAGATTCAACCAATAGAGAAGAAGGCCACGGGATAACGCGGGTTACCTCCGGTGATACTCCGGGTCCCGTTGTCTAAGCCCATATCTTGCCGAGGCAGGCGGGCGGCGGCCGCAGAGGCGAAGCCTCCGGGAGATGAAGTCCCAGATAACCATGGGCCTGTCAGGCCGCCGCTGCTGGTAGTCAACGCGGGCTAGCATCGCCAGGAGCTCGGGCGTCTTGCTCACCTGGGCCCCTCAGTTGAGGTTGCTGACCGCCGGGCCAGTCGGGAGCTCCAGCACTTCAATGCCGATGTCATCCTCGACGTACACCCAATCTCCGCGCCAATCCCTCCAACTGGATCGGCATTCCAGTGGGATGTAGCGCGACATGGACCCGTCGCGAAGCCTCGTGTGGCGCTCCGGTAGCAGGCGAGTTGCCGCCAGCGGCGAAGGGTGTAGAAGAAGCGAAAAGCAGGAGGTTGGGTAGCACTCCTATGAACATTTCGCAGAAGTGGGCGAAGGCGGAGAGGAGGGCAGCGGAGTTGGGAAGATGGATGTGGTGAATGG